>CAKMXS010000065.1:0-362238 GCA_928852645.1 Mycosarcoma mackinlayi | reverse complement strand
GTCGAAAGGCGCGTATTGAAAAAGACTCAAAGATGCCGAAGAAACGCATTCGAGAACGTCAAAAAAGCCGATCGCCAAAGTGGCAAGATTTGATGACGACATGTATTTGACGTCGACGCTCGCCGTAGAAGTCGCTATGCGCCTGGCAGGAAGAGCGGTGGAGCCTCCACGCAATGCTGGCTACTATAGCGACGAGAGCGATCTCGGCGGTGCTGCGCTGATGACGTTGGCGGCCGGGCAGGGAAGCAAGCGCGGTGGTGCTGCATCGCAGAGGTACGCCGAGGACGACGATGACGGGTTCATCGTTGATGATGAAGGAGACGATGACGAGGACGAGGACGGTCATGGTCGTGGAGGCTCGGGGGGGCGAAGAAGAGGCGTTCTTCGGACGATGAGGATGCGATGGACGTGACGATGAGCCCGGTGGGGATGGAGTTGGCTCGAGCGGGAAGATCGAGGAGGCCGAAAGGGCTATGGAAGAAGGCTGCTTCGGGCGAATCCAAAGAAAAACCACGCAGACCTGAGCCAGCTTCTTTCGGATGAGGGACGATCAGGATGCCGAGGAGACGCTCGGCCGGCATCTGAGCTGGAATGTGCCAAACGATCGCAAAAGAAGCGCATCGTTAGAGCGATAAAGAATGAGCACTACGTCTGTCGAAGCAATTGCCTCTTGTACCTGCTGCAGCATCGCTGAACCCACCTCATTGTCAATCGTCGACTCAACAAAATCATTGCATCATCATTGTCTCGACCAACATCCTTGAAGACGTGCCTGACCATGTCAAGATTGTCGTACGCCGATTTATACAGAGTGCTTCAAACTTGTCTCGCCAACAGGTTCAACGTGGATCGCATGCAAAAAGTCTTGCAACTGTACAGTACGCTCCAATCTTCAGACCATCATGGCCACAAACTGGCAGTCGAGAAGAGATCTGGAAAAAGTCATGTATTTTGTGTAAGGGGCAACACGGGGAAAAGAGATTGAGTGGATGTAGTGCTGGATGTGATAAACAAAGCGAAGAGCAACCTGAAACAGCGACTCTAGCGCAAGACCTGCATTCGCTTCCTCCTCACCCTCGACTGCACTCGACGTATTCTTGAGGTCAAGAGCGGCAGCCCAGACGGAAGGATGATAGGGTCCAGTTTTTGAGTGGGGAAAGTGGTGAAGCAATGAAGACGATCAAGGATGCCCTATGCGAAAGGCCAGAATCGCCTTCAAAGCCGAGAAATATGCTGGTGAAGCGTCGAATCAGTAACCGACGTCAAACGAGAGTGCAACGAAGAAAAATGCGGGACAGAGAAGGAGAGAGCGGCGGAGACATGAAACAACGGAAGTAGTTCACATGTTTAGGCGGCAACCTTCTTGCCGGCGGAGCCGGTCTGGAAACCGTTCTTGGCACGGCGGCTGACGTTCTTGAGGTAGCGCATACGGCCGGTACCGGTGGTCTTTTTCTGCGCTTAGCCTTCTGGCCCCACTCGTAGGAGCGGATCTTAGCGGCGGGGTAACCGCACGAAGCGCAGACCTTCTTCTGACGGTGGAAGCGAACGGGCGTTGCATCGTCGGCAGACGGTGTGCGTCTTGGTGCTGTAGAGTGGAAGCAATTAGAATCGGGATGGGAGAACGGATGGTGAGCGAATTGCTCGGGCGATGCTAATCGTGCTGACCCAATTCGCACACTGCATGGAGTGATGAAGATACCATCTCCTGTGAGAACGTCCAGCCTCTTCTTCCGCACCTGACTTGTCCTTGGTCGCAATGTCTGTGCTGTCTAACCATCGGCGGTGCTGCGGACATGCACCGACAAATCCAAGAATCTTTGGACTCAACCCGCTACACTTTGAGAAATCTGTGTGCCTAGACCGACGATCCGTACCCCACAAGTCCTGTTTACAAATCCTGTATGTGCAAAGTCCGGCAGCATCCCTCTCCTGCATGGTTCCAACGAAAGTGATTATCTGCCTGAAATGCTGTTTGGTATCGCTGCATCATCTTCTGTAATTGACCTACTGATCCATCTGGATCTCCCTCTGCTTCAATGTGCAGTGTGCGAAACGGTATTGCACCTTGTTGAAAGACGAGTGATACTTACTGTCGCTTACCGAAAGAGGTGGTACCCTTCGTCATCTTTTGGTTGGGTGCAACGATAGATGATTGTAGACAGGTCGAGGGTCAGAGACTGTTATGATCAAGGTGCGATGAAAAGAATCGGCGGTGCTATGGACAATCCAACAACTGCAATGCGGCGGAGAAGTTGGTCGGAGAGAAGTGACCTTTGAGGGTTGTGCTGGTTCTGCAAGTCCGAAGCCTTTGCAGCTTCCTTTCTGCGTGCCTGGAGGTTCGATGTTTTGTCGTTCGAATTCCAACCTGAAAGGGCAGAGTAGCAGGAGACGGTGGATCAAGCAACGCTAAGGAAGCTATGTGGCACTGCTTCGTCGTGTAGATCTGAAAGATTTCGTGCAATTTGGCTGAGCATTTGCTGGAAGAACGGGTTGTGCGGTGACGGTGGCAGGTGCTTCAATTCGATGGCAGTGTTGGATTGTCCAGAGGTGTCGAAGGCGACGAAGATCGGACGTCGAGCTTACCTTGGCTGGAGTATGTCTTGAGAGTTACTGGTGGGAGCAAAGAGAAGGTGCGATGGCGACGAGAGTCTTCAGACCTTGGTTGCTTGCTTGCTCGCAATCGTTGGTGGCTTCTCAGCCAGGCTCGCTAGCACACTCCACGCTTCTCTGTGCCCGACTTGTGCGCCAAATCCAGTTCTGTGCCTTCAGAGGTGTTCACTTAGCGCATTCCTCGCTCAAGCTCACTCACGGCTGCGCCTTTGGCCTGCCTGAGTCCGACTCGTTCCAGCCAAGCCTAGGCAGCGCTCTCTCTCCTCTCTGTACATCCTGCTCTTCTTTGCCACGGTCATCAGCTAATTTGAATTGGCCACAAATACAAGATTATTGTTACACGACTTCTGCAGACTCGAATAAAGAAATCATCAGGTCACGTGTCAGAAAGTCCCACGCTTCGAAATTGGAGTTCATATCACTTTTCGAGAGCACGCTGCGCTATGGTCGATCCGATTTGGACACGAGAAATGCCTCCATTTTGGCTGCTTGCGGAAGAATCGGATTTTTTTTGAGCTGGTTTGAGATGTTAGTTTCTTGAGTTTTGGGCAGCTCGACTACAGACTGCCTGGAGGAGAGTGTACACCCGAAAGACAGAGAAAGCGGTTCTGAGAAGCCATTGCGAAAGTCGACTGACGGAATAGTCAAGGTCTCGACGCCATCGCTTCTTCCACTCTCTCCAAGTCAACACCTCGACCTCACCGCACATATATCTCATAGCGTAAGTTATCAATCATCAACAATCGCTTATGCAGCATCGACAGAAGCAGGAGACAGACAACAGAGCAAAGGAACAATATGGTCCGGATCGTAAGGCTGCGTTGGAAGATGGATCTTAACAGTTTGTCGAGGGTTTGTAAAGCTGCTGTGTAGCAGCGTGCAGCCGCAGCGATGGTGATCATGGTGACTAGACATGGGATGCATCTCGAGTTCCTTTTCGCTGTAAGGCGACCCTCGCAAACCCGACATCCCAATCCGACAAGCATGCTCAGTACGACAGCATCCGACAAGGCGCTATTGGCATACAGCAGCAGAATTGCGAAAAGTAAAGGTGGGCAGCACAGACGGGATTGTGGATGGAGAGTTACAGACCTCGACCTTCCACAACGATGATACTGCTGCAAACTCCGCTCGATTTAGACATACAAAGGAGCTGCATACCGACCACTTGCCCATCTCTTTGCTCGACTTCCTACCCTCGTACTTTACAGGGATCCTGCCTGCGAAAGTCAAGCATCACACGTGATACTTACTGGAGGCCTTTTTCTATCAACCTTTCTCTCTCCTATATCGCCAACTCTTTCGTTTCAACGCACCCGTCATCGACAACAGAACCATGGCTCCCAAGGCTAAGAAGTCGTCCCAGGACAACATCAACACCAAGCTCCAGCTTGTCATCAAGTCTGGTAAGGTCGCCCTCGGCCTCAAGAGCGCTCTCAAGAACATGCGCTCTGGCAAGGCCAAGCTCGTCCCTCATCTCGGCCAACACGCCTCCCTTGCGCAAGTCCGAGATCGAGTACTACGCCATGCTTTCCAAGACTGCCGTCCACCACTACCAAGGCACCAACGTCGCCCTCGGTACTGCTGCCGGTAAGCTCTTCCGCGTCGGGTAAGTTTTTCCGCTTTCGCAATCGTCTATTCCCTCGCTTTCTCCCAGAGAAACAGAGAAGCTGACCGTGCCACTCAATTCCTTTGCCCTCTCAATAGTGTCATGACCATCCTCGATGCTGGTGACTCGGACCTCCTCTCCACCGTTGCTGCCTAAAGTAATTCCGCACGCGTTTGAGAGACGATCTTTTGCTTTTGTGGCAACGTCCTCTTTGTGTGTTTTGGACTGTTCTTGGTCTGTCTCAACATGCTGCACCTCCATGCGACCAAGCGGGTCGGCGATTTCATCTGGTTTGCATTCGGGACTGGGATTGACGAAGTCGGCAACTGTGACTTGGTGTCAGGCGTTGTTCGGTCTTGAAGTCCTGTCGTTGACATCTTTTCTGGTACATGCGACGTCCCGCTGCAATTCCCAAGTACATTTCACAGTCACGGCGACACCAGCAGTGTCCCGTCTGGCACCGCTTTCACACCCCCCAAAAATGCTATTTTTGCATACAGACATCATCTTTTATTGCGTGACTGCCTGTGGTTCCAGCACGAGAGGATCTAGTCGAAGCAGCATAGTTGCGTTGCGACGTCGAAGAACGAGCGATGCAGGTCGGCAAACATGGATTCAACGACCCAAGTTGATGCCAGGATCTGCCCGTGGGGCTATGATTCGCGAGGCTGATATGCCGGCAATGTATCGACACTGGTTCGTACTGACGTGTTCGGCTGCGATGCTGGCTTCCGTGTTAACTGGTGAGCAGATTCGCTAGGAGGTGGCTTCTTTCGAGATTGGGCGCCACCCATTCGAGCAATGCCAGATATACCGACAGTGTTGTCGACGTAAGCCGCTGGTGAAGAGGTGTTTGTGCCCATATCGTCGTAGTGTATATCAAGTATCGTAAATAGGAGGTGACAAGAGGCGTAAATAAAGGTGCAAATGGGCTGTCAACGTTACGAGTGTTACGGCTGAGGAGCGGGTGTACAAATTTCGAGGATGATGGGGTAAGGGTTTGGTCTGCCGAGTGGAGGAAATATCTCGAGATTTGAAAATGTTAGATAATCGTTTGCTGTACATCGAAAGGGTGGAATGCTCTTCCTCCGCGACTTTGACGGCGTTCGATCGCATTGCTCTTTTGCAAAGTTGACACCGCCACATGTCAAAGTCAGGAACATCGCTTTGTTTGGGTGATCGTGTCTGATTGTTTTGGAAGATATCCTAGCCATGCCGGCAGGAACGGCGACGAGATCGGCCAACGTACCTTTGGTGACGTGCCGACGGGAGGACGCGGTTCTGTTGATGCACAAAAATATGCCGACCGGCAAACCCCGCTTTTTGGTGAATTCGAGCACCGCCTCGGCCAGCAGCGACGCACAAGGTCCCGTTGCTTGCAGGTCGGTAAAGATGCCTTCGACCAGGAACAAAAGAAGAAAAGAGGGTGATGATGACGAAAGCCGTTCGAACTTCGAAGCGAGAGCAACACACACACACACACACACCTGACACACGCGGACACCGTTCCGGCCAAACCACCCCAACTACGTCAGGATGAGCATGTCTACAAAACTCTGAAGCCTCAGGGGACCCCCCAATCTAGGAACATCATGCTTGCCCTTGCACTGTCACGATGATGACGAGCCTGGCGCTGCAAGCAACACAAGACTTTCCATACGGTCAAGGCCATCAGACGGCACCGTCAATCAAAGCGCCGTTCTCTCGCTTTCTCTTTTTCTTCACAGGTCAGCTCCATCGACAAGGGAGACGTGCCATGCCAAGTTTCCTTGATGAAAGGCAAAATGAAAAAAGGAAGATCGGCATCAATGTCTGAACGCTAGAAGGGAGAAAAAAGAGGAGCTCTGAGCTGCATGGTGCTGCTGCTGCTGCTGCTGCTGCTGCTTCTTTGTGTCATTGTTGCCAAGCAAAAGACCATTGAGGTCTGTCTGTCTTTGTAACAAGGCTTGCTACTCTGGCCTTAATCTGTTCGGTCTCTGGCTGGCTGGCTCATGCCTCCGTTGTCTGAGACGGAGGGGCTGCAGCACAGCGATGCGAATGATCAGGAAACGGGCCGGACTGTCCCCCCGCCAAATCAATGCGAAATGCACGGTGCACAACAGCGGCGTAAGCTTTGTTTGAGAGGAAGCAAGAGAGAGCGGGACAGGTGGGCTCTTCTGCAGGATGCCCATTTTTTTGAGTTTGGCAAACCTAACTTTGTTCTAGTGTTGGTCAGAGGCACGACTGCAGCAGCGCTGCGTGTTCAGAGGGTAAGAAGCACTGAATCCAAAGCATAGAAGCCTAGCTTTTTCTTGCTTTTTCTTGCTTTTGGTCGGCTTGTGCTGCTGCCGCTGCCTCGTAGCTCTTGGCGGATAAAGGTGGGAATAATGCAGTTAGAGAGAGAAGCCCTGAAATGACCCGAGGCCGCAAGCGGACAGAGAGGGGCCAAAAATAATGATAATGGAGAAGGTGCTGAGTGTGCTTTGTCTTCATTTTGCCTCGTTGCCCGTCGCGACTCTGCGAGCCCGCTGCCTGCCGCCCTGAAGCTGTGACTGAGCGAGAATGACAGCACACTGCCTATTTTCGACAAAAGGAAAGACGGGCCACAACGCCCGAGCCAATTGAGCACTGAGATTGCTCGAGAAATACGCACTTGACACACCGACACGCACAAACACACACACACACACACGCACACACACGCGGACAGACGGTCGGTTGAGTCGCAGCTGCGTAGCGTTCCTTCGACTCCACCTTTTTCCGTGTGGCCGTTCATAGCATCGTCTTGGCCTCATCCTCTCTTTCTTTGTCTTGCGCCTCTTCCACCACTCTCGAGGAACCACTCCGACTACTGTCTTCGATTTTAACGTGGAAACGCGCGCACGCCAGTTCGCTAGCTCGCTCGCTCTCGACACACGCACGCTACTTTGTCAGGCCCAACGTCGCGGTTGCTTGCTTCAGCCTTCGCATCTCGAGCCTCGAACCTCGATCATTGGTGTCGTTATCCTGTTTCGTTTCAACCTTGAACAGCGCAGAAAATACAACTGTGGTCAACATTGGCCGATAACCTTCTTCTGCTCTTCCGTAGCTCGATTCACGCTACCGCCGGTAACACGGGAACACTTGGTTGCGGACGCGTCCCCCTTACGAGCTGCTTTCCACGTCCTCTTTTAAAGCACTCATCACGTCCTGCATTCTTCCAGGCCGCCGCACTATCCAATACTATCTTCGGTCACTGCACCTGCTGCTCTGATTCTTGCAGCCCCTTCCGCTGCTGCACAGTCCCGTACTTTCAGACGAGCAAGAAGCACTCGACGCCTTCCTGCATTCGTTTACAACGCACTCATTGCTTTCGACACACCATAAAAGTTGCGTCTTCTACGCTCTCTTTATCGACCACAGCAACCATGTTCAAATCCTTTGGCAAGATCATGGGCGGCTCGTCCCGGAAGGGCAAATCCAAGCTTCAAGATGGCGATGACACCGGCGAAGCCTCCAACGGCCTATCCGGCTCTGATTCTTCTAACCTGCTCCGCGCCAAGAGCAAAGAGTCACTCGCCGTATCCGAGAACGGCGCAGGCAATTTCACCAACAATGGCTCTTCCTCCCCGCCAAGATCGAAAAGCGTGGCGGCGTCAGCAGACACGAGTCGCCCTTGCCATCTCCATCACCATCGGCACGCAACGTGCTCGAAGGCCAGGACGACGCCAGCGAAATAGGTAGTCCTGCTGCCATCAGATCAGCACAGGCTTCTGATGCCGGGGCATCCTTGTCAGCAAACGACGCTGCATCCCAAAGCACATCGGCACCCACTGCCAACCCCATCCTCTCCAATCCGCTCGCACAAAGCGGCGGTGCAGGCTTCCCTGGTTCTGTCGGCAAGAACGCACAAGCAGCAGGTGCAGGCGACCAGGTGCGCACATTCGACATTGACGACATGATCTCGCGTCTCCTCGAAGCGGGCTACTCGGGCAAGATTCCAAAACCAGCGCTGAAAAACGCCGAGATCACCGCGGTCTGCCAAGCCGCTCGCGAGATCTTCCTTTCGCAACCTACGCTGATCGAGCTCAGTCCGCCCGTCAAGATTGTCGGAGATACCCACGGCCAATACCACGACCTGCTTCGGTTGTTTGAGATGTGTGGCTTCCCGCCTTCCGCAAACTATCTCTTCCTGGGCGACTACGTCGACCGAGGCAAGCAATCGCTCGAGACCATTCTGCTTTTGCTCTGCTACAAGATCAAGTACCCCGAAAACTTTTTCTTGCTGCGTGGCAACCACGAGTGCGCCAACGTCACCCGCGTCTACGGGTTTTACGACGAATGCAAGCGTCGCGTCAACATCAAGATCTGGAAGACGTTCATCGACGTCTTCAACACACTACCCATCGCTGCCGTCGTCGCGTCTAAAATTTTCTGCGTGCATGGCGGCCTCTCCCCCTCGCTGTCCAACATGGACGACATTCGACGCATCGAGCGCCCCACCGATGTGCCCGACTACGGCTTGCTCAACGACCTGCTTTGGTCCGATCCCTCAGATACTGCGCTGGACTGGGAGGACAACGAACGCGGCGTGTCCTACTGTTTCGGCAAAGCCGTCATCCAGCAATTCCTCGCGCAGTACGATTTCGACCTCATCTGCCGCGCCCACATGGTCGTCGAAGACGGCTACGAGTTTTGGAACGAACGCACCCTTGTCACCATCTTTTCGGCGCCCAACTACTGCGGCGAGTTTGACAACTTTGGCGCTGTCATGTCGGTCTCGGAAGATCTGCTGTGTGCGTTTGAGCTGCTCAAACCGCTCGATGGCGCAGCGTTGAAAAAGGAAATGGCCAAAAACAAGAGGCGCAGCTTGCTTCAGCATCAATCGCCGCCTGCGCGAGGCGGATCGCAGCAGTCATTTTGATGAGTAGCATCTCTCTCTCTCTCCTCCATGGTGCTTTTCACCGCCACTGCCATTCGAGATCGCTCGTCAGGCGCGTTCGCCACATGTTATTGAAACGGTCACATATGTTCTCCTTTCCCCGCTCACTTATGCTAACGGCTCAGCCGAGACACTTTTTAAACACGACAAGTCGTAACAATTTCACACGGTATAACTTTTTTTCTTGGCACATTGGGGTGGTTCTTCGACTTGCCTTGTTGGTTCGGCCCGATTGAGTTGGAGACATGGGTGGTTTCTTATGCGTGTACAGAGATCGACCACGGTGCGCTGAGGACGATGGAACGGCGAGTAACGATCTAAACGGTCAATTGGACGGCTGGTTGCTCATCGTCGGAGTTTGGCTGTGAGACGGGGGCATCCTCCTCTTCTTGCTCCTCCCTGTTTGCTGGCGGCTTCGCTTCATCTGGAACAGTCAAGAGATGACCCATGCGCTCGACCTTTGTGCGGAGGTACTTTTCCAGCTCGGGGCCTTTGGTGATGGAGGCGCCGATCATGGTGGTGCCGCTTCGGCGGAGGACGTGGTCGATGTACGAGTCGCCCGAGTCGCTGGCGCTGTCATTCCCGTCGTCGTCGTCGTGGAACTCGGCATCGCTGTGGTCTTCCGGGTCGGTGTCGAAGCGGTCTTCGGCGTTGAGAATGTCTTCGCCCTGGTGACGGAGTCCGGCGGTGGTGGGGTCGATCTCCGAGTCGGAAGTGCCGGCTTGAGAAATAACGCTGCTGTCCATGCCGCCGAAACTGATCTGTCGAAGCAGGCTCGCTTTTTTCGCACCTGCACCTGCACCCGCAGCTGGCTTAAACGGCGAAGCTCGACTCGCCGCTCTCGGCAAAGCTTCGCCCACTCGATCGCGCTTGCTCTTCCTCGACCTCCTCTTCAACCGCTTTCCAAACTTCCACACCCTCGGCACCATACCTACTCTCTCGGTGACGTGCACACCTTCGGCTTCCAGCGCCTCCATTTTCTCCGGATTGTTGGTCAACAATCGGCACTCGTCCACGCCCAGATCCCTCAGAATAGCCGAAGCGATGTCATACTTTCTCGCATCGGGCAAGTGGCCGAGCAAGATGTTGGCCGAGACGGTGTCGTGACCCATGTCCTGCAAGTTGTACGCCATGAGTTTGTCAAGCAGACCGATACCACGTCCCTCTTGGCGCAGGTACACAATGACTCCGCGTCCGAGTTTCTGCGGAGAAGCGGTGGTATGATGGCGGGTCTTGGATGTATCGTAGGCCTCCGAGATGAGCCGAATGGCTTCGTCCAGCTGCTCGCCGCAATCACAACGTTGGCTGCCGATGGTCTCGCCTGTAAAACACTCGGAGTGAATTCGCACGAGCGGTGCTAGCGAATCGCCATTGTGCGAAGGCACACGTTGCGGCTGAGAATGGCGTAGAAGTGGCTTAGACGCGACCTGAAAACTAGGACCCAGCCTACCGACATAGGCGCCTCGCACAATGCGCTCCATATCAGTCTCTTCGGGTCCCCACACCTCATCCAGCGACTTGCTGCGAAGCGCTTGCTGCTGATACACGGGATCAGACTCCTTTACAGGTCGGCCATCGGGACCCATCTGTGTGCTTGCTTCATCGTTCTGATACGGATCAATGACAATGGCGAGATGCTCCTTTGTATCGTGCGTGTTCTTGTAGAGATGGCAGAAGATCTCACCGTGCGGCGTGGGGACACGAGTGCGGGCGTAGCATCGCACGCGGACGGGTGGCGGACGTACGATCGAGGAAATGCCAGGCTTGCCGAGCGGCGTGCCGGCCTGAGTTGGCATGGAAGCCAGGGTTTCGGCGGCAGGCGTAAGCGGGATGTACGAAGGTGCCACGGTAGCAGCGGCAACAGCCGCCTTTCGCTCGTCGAGAGCCTGCGCAATCTTGTTGGCAGATGCAGATGGAGGAACGAGCACCGTCTTCGATGCTTGGTTGCCGGGCTGGTTGAGAAGGTTGGGGCGGGCGGGCTCGTCGCTGGCACGAATGCCGACAGCCTGTGTTACGGTTCCTTTCTTGGCAGCGGTTGCGGGGGAGGCGGCTTGATGTTGCGCAGCCGCCTGCGCTTGTGCACGCTTCTGTTCGAGCTCCTTTTGTTGCTGCATGCGAACGCTGCGAGGAGCTTGCCTGCTTGCATAGTAGGCACGCTCCTCGTCGGTCACCTCGGGAACGGACTCGATCTTGCTAGACGAGGAAGAAGCGGCATTGATGCTAGGAGGAGCAGCATCTTCAAAGTCGTCGTAATCACAGTTGGCATACGAGCCGCTTGCCGCCGAGGTTCGACGAGGACGTGTTTGCGCTGGACGGGAAGAGGCAGCAGCAGCATCGGCAGCGGCCGCCTTTGCCTTGCGTTGGCTCGCAGGCATCTGCTGCGAGTTTGTGGTGTTGGGTGCATGGCTGCCAAACGAGTGATGGAAGTGGTGACGGGTGACGTGAGGTCCGGAGCTCAGACTGGCAGCCAAGACCATAGGGTCGATGGGCGGTCTTCTGAGCGCATTGAGCGTCGAAAGCGGTCTCGGTTTGGAAGAAGAAGAGGACGAAGAAGAAGAAGCACCATAGCTGGGCTGGTGCGGAAAGGAGGAAGGCATGGATGTGAGAGCATCGAGCAACTCGAGATCGCCTTGAGTGAGGGCGGAGTGCGAGTTGGCGGTCTGCATGCTGTCTAGACGCAAGGGAGAGGATGCAGAAGCAACGGCGTGCATGTCCCGAGGCGTCTCTGTGCTTCACAAAGCCTCGATAGATTGATGCCTGTTCCCAATCGAGTCTTGAGATTCGCGACGATGGTTGCTTGAGAAAGGAAAGGGATGAGAAGATGAAGGTTGAGCCAGAGTAGTGCCAAAAGGCCGAGATCGGATATTGGCCAGTTGAAATGTACCGGACGAGCCGCGCTCGAACGTTGTATCACACGAGAAATTGCTCGAATAAGAATAAGCGGGGCGGGGGGCCAAAGAATGACACAGCAACTCTTTCCCACTTAATCTTGTTTTCTGTCGTGGTACAACATGCTACCATTGTCATTGCCACCAGGTCACGATCCAGGTTCAACTGTCACTCGTTGTGAGAACGGCAGCGTTATGACGACCTGCATCGGTATCTCATCATGCAGCCGCCTTACGTGAGGATAAAACCAACATGCTAGTCAAAGTAAGGAGCGAGAGGGAGGACCGCGGCCAGCTTCCGGAGAAGCACACGCTTAAGCCCGTGAGTCTCGGACTAAGTTGAACAGAAAGAGTGTGTGAGTGAGAGAGAGGGAGGTGAGTGTGATTTTATAAGTAATGTGAGAGTGCAGCGCTTGCACACGTTGTTGGTAAATCTCAACTCAGTTGTTTGAGATCGTCGAGTTGCAGCCTCTGTTGCTCGCCGATGCCTTGTCAGCAAATCAGGTGTTCACAGCGAGCGTCTCCATGCCTGGCCACGACTTCTTTCCCATCGTTGTCAAGGGCTCAGCAGTGAAGAGCTCTTGGGACTTGCGCCCCTCAGCACGGCAGCAGCACTGCAAGCACTTGGCAACAACTGGCCGATGATGAGAATGTCTCGCACGAGTATTTTCTGAATCAATTTCCAGTGAGGGGCAATTGCGCAACGCTGCTTGGTCTTTCAAGCACAGGACAGCAAGTGCGGTCAAAAATTCGAGTCGAAAATGAGACCAGAAAAGAAGTCGATGAGAGGGAGAGACAGAGAGCGTCTGTAGCTCAGCTTGAACTTCAAAGGCGTGTGTGCGTGTGTTTTTTTTCTTTTTGTGTGCTGCGTGCGTGTGTGCGTGTGCTTCTTTCTGTCTGCGGGAAGGTGTTGGTCTCGACATTTTTCTGCTTTGGCTCGCAGCTGAATCTCTCTGGGCGGGTTTGTCTGTCTGTGGTGATTTTCGGTTGGGCCTCAGCGTCTCGTTTGAGCCTCGTCGCTCTCTACTCCACACACTTTCTCGACATTGCCTCACCATTACCATCATCTTCGCCTTGTCCCTTGTCGAAACCTTACAGTCTCCGTCCACTCGAGGCATCCATCCATCTACACCTCGTTCGCTTGTTCCCACTTTCCCTTCGATCCAAGCCGTTGCTATCACACAGCGTTCGCAGCTTTCCTATCGCACATCAACAAAATGTCGGGCCTGCGGGATATGTCGCGTCGACAAGACAACTACAAGGCAAAGGGTGTCTTCAAGCAGGACGAGCTTCGACGTCGACGTGAAGAGGCTCAGGTCGAGATTCGTCGTCAGAAGCGGGAGGAGTCCATGGCCAAGCGAAGAAACCTCAACATCGGAGATGACGACAGCGGCCTCGACTCGGACGACGACGACAATGCTTCGGCTGCCGTCGACGCTCAGCTGGCTGACGAGCTCCCCAAGATGATCGATGATGCTATGAGCGACAACCTTGATCGCCAGCTCGATGCTACCACCAAGTTCCGCAAGCTTTTGTCCAAGGAGAAAAACCCACCCATCGAGCGCGTCATTGCTGCCGGCGTCGTCCCCCGCTTTGTCGAGTTTCTTCGAAGCCCACACAGCATGATCCAGTTCGAGGCCGCCTGGGCGCTCACCAACATTGCTTCCGGTACCTCTGATCACACCCAGGTCGTCATCAACGAAGGCGCCGTCCCCGTCTTTATCGAGCTCCTCTCTTCCCCCGTCCTCGACGTTCGCGAACAGGCTGTCTGGGCTCTCGGTAACATTGCCGGTGACAGCCCCAAGTGCCGTGACTACGTTCTTCAGGCCGGCGCCATGCGTCCTCTCATCGCTCTTCTCAGCGAGAACCACAAGCAGAGCATGCTCCGCAACGCAACATGGACGCTCAGCAACTTTTGCCGTGGCAAGAACCCACAGCCCGACTGGGCCATGGTCTCGCCCGCTCTCAGTGTTCTCACCAAGCTGGTCTACTCGATGGATGACGAGGTGCTCATCGACGCATGCTGGGCCATCTCGTACCTTTCGGACGGCGCCAACGAAAAGATTCAGGGCGTCATTGAGTCTGGTGTCTGCCGCCGCCTCGTTGATTTGCTCACCCACCCTTCCACCGCTGTTCAGACCCCAGCGCTCCGCTCCGTCGGCAACATTGTCACTGGCGACGACTACCAGACCCAGGTCGTCATCTCGTCCGGCTCGCTTCCACCTCTGCTCTCGCTCCTCTCCCTCGCCCAAGGAGGGCATCCGCAAAGAGGCTTGCTGGACCATCTCCAACATCACTGCCGGCTCCTCGCAGCAGATCCAGGCTGTGATTGATGCCAACATCATCCCTCCCCTCATCGACATTCTCCAACACGCCGACTTCAAGACCAAGAAGGAGGCTTGCTGGGCCATCAGCAACGCTACCAGCGGTGGCCTCTCGGAGCCGCAGCAGATCCGCTACCTCGTCTCGCAAGGCTGCATCAAGCCTCTCTGCGACCTCCTCCGCAGCATGGACAACAAGATCATCCAGGTTGCGCTCGACGGTCTCGAGAACATCCTCAAGGTCGGCGAGATGGACCGTGAGGCGGCTGGCGGTGACGCTCCCAACGCATATGCGCTTCACATCGAGGAGTGCGGCGGCATGGTGTCCATTCACAACCTCCAGCACCACGAGAACCTCGACATTTACAAAAAGTGCTTCTACATCATGGACAAGTACTTCCCTGACGACGAAGCACAGGACACGGGTCTCGGTGCTCCTCAGGTCGACGAGACGGGCGCATTCGCTTTCCAGTCCGACCTCAACGCTCCTCAGGGCGGATTCAACTTTGCTCCCGCTCAGAACGGTATGCAGCAGTAGGAGACGACTCGCTACTCTTTGCCTTGACCGTCTAGGATCACCATCTCGATGCATACAAGCAGCTGTGTCCGCGCGACTTCTTGGCCGCCATGACCTGTGCGACAGCAACATACACAAAGTGTGTCACTCCAGCAAAAGTCTCTACGATAGATTGACACCGAATTTTCTCGCTCTCTCTCACGCAATCGGCGGAAGTCTCCACCAATGCAGCGTGATGGGCCCGCGCGCGAATCCACAACCCAGCGCAACTAAAAAGGTAAGTTTGCGGGTCGCAGCCAGGCCCGTGCCCGGTGATGCGACCGTATAGTGTCAAACGCGTTGTTACTGCCTCCCTCCTTCTTCCATGACCCGACCCAGGCTACCTCTGGGTGTCATCTCTCCTACATCTGTTCCTCCCCTCTACATCCATGCATGTCATTGTGTCGCCTTTTTGTGTCATCTACTTCTCCCCTGATATCGTCTCAATTGTTTGCAGTTGTCGTTTCGTCTTTTCGTCTATTCCGTATTCGATCTCGTTACATAGTAGTGTGATAGAGGTTTGGCTCAGCTGCAGGAATCGCGCTTGTTGAGAGATGGGTGGGAAGAATGTGCTGGGTGAGGTGTGGGAGGTGTGTATGGGTATGAGTTGGTGCGTGGGTGCACGGGGCGAACGTTGTTGTTTTTTATGGACGGCGGGGATGGGGGAAGAATTCAGGGTCCACTTTCCATAGCCGTTGGAGGTTGGATTGGCGTCTGTCCGGCCATTCGCATCTTGCTTTGCGACGTGCAACGTCTCTCTGCCACTCGATCTCTCGTTCACGGTTGTCAGCATCCGCTCCTGCCACGGATCTATCGCACGTGCCACTCACTATTCCGCGCCGGTGACCTTGAACTTTTCTCCAATTACCCCTTCAGACTGTCACGATGAACGGGGGCAAACCCACCAGCGTCAGTTCGCGCTTCGTCTCGCAATCCGAGCTCGAAGCCTCGCGCGCCTCCAGCTCCACGACCACATCTACGGAATACGATCCACGCTCGCTCTTTGAACGACTTCAGGCCCACAAGGAGGCCAAAGATGCCAAATACGATGAAATGTTCAAGCTCTCGAACCAGTTTCGAGGCATCGACGATGGCGAAGCTGAGTTCCTAGCCCAGGTGGAGGCGCAGCGCCAGCGCGAGCGCGCTGAAAGAGATCAGCGAGAGCGGGAGGAGGTGAAGCTGTTCAGAGCTGCGAAGACCGGTGGCGTCGGCACCAAGGCGGTGGCAAAGCATGGGGGAATTGACAGCGATGCGGTAGTGGAGGGTGGCAAGGTGGGCACAGTGGTTGCTGATGAAGCAGTCAAGCAGGCGAACACGAGCGGATCAACATCACAACAAGAGAAGGCGATAGCATCTGCACCAGCCAACAAGAAAAAGAGGAAAGCCAACTCTTCAAGCTTGCTAGGCGTGATCAAGAAGAAACCGCCGCAAAACGCTACTCCTTCTGTTGCGCCTACACATCACACAGCAATCCCTTCTAGCGGCGCCGTCCCATCCGCAACATCGACATCAACACCACCGCCCAAAGCACATAGCACCGCAAAACACCCAACAGAATCATAGACACTCGCCAACTTGAGGACCCCCGCATGCACAAAACCTATGATACCCCCATTTCGTGGTCTTCTTCTTTCCGCATCGGAGACAATGACCGTGACAGTGTGGATTCTGTGCCGAGCGAAAGCATCGCGGGTTTTTGAGACCGTGTCTTGTTAGACCGTAATCAGGCGAAACAACCTCGCAAAATTTATTTTTCTCGACGTTTCGCCCGACACTTGACTGCATGCTTCTGGCAATTTCTGAGAAGAAAGCCATAGCAAAGCTGCATGAGCAACTCCACCTCGGCGCGTTTAGAGCTTTGAGGACTTCATTTCAATCAGCGAATGGCTGATCTGTGCTGAAAGGAGTACACGAGTCTCTCAACTTCAACCTTTGAACATCTTTCCTCTTGTCCTTCCGCACCCTCTCTCGACACGACTCTTCTGGGCTCGCACTGCATCATCCCTTAGCAGCTACACCTGATCTGCGCACCATGTCGACGTGGAACAAGCATTATCACTGGAAGACCAAGGGCTGCACACCGTGGGCCAAGAATCACATCTCCGAGGCTACCGTTGGCAAGTCGGTAAGCGTCGGCAAGAGCGGCCAGGTCAAGGTGGACCGTCTCTCGTCGTTTGAGGGCGACGTCGAGCTCGGAAACCGCAAGGGCAAGCTCATCACCATCTATGATTGCTCCATCACTTACGCCTGGTCCGGTTCGTCGGACGACGGCACCGAGGCGAGCGGCACCATCACGTTCCCGGAAGTAAGCCATGAGATCGAGGACGAAGGCGACGAGTACCGATTTGAGACCGAGATGTCGACAAAGTCGTCTGCAGAGACCAACCAGCTCTACGATGCCGTACGCAAGGAGCTCGCACCTTCACTTCGCCCCGTCTTCCACGCCTTCCGCCAAAGCCTCATTGATGCCCACGCGAAAGATTTGGGCCACGATAGCCCGGCTTCCGCTCCCGGCGCTTCTACGCCTACTGCCGCCGCTGCCTCGGCACCTGCGAGTACCGCTGGAACGACATCAAACTCGACGGCAGCTCCCGCATCCAAGCAGTCAAACGCCGCGGTATCGACCAGCTCGAGCGACGTACGGGTATCCAGCGAACTCGCCATCAGCATCTCCGATCTCTGGGACCTGCTCACCAACCCATCACGCATCCCCATGTGGACACGAGCACCCGCGCAGTTTGAGCCCAAGGCCGATGCCGACTTTGCGCTGTTTGGAGGCAACGTGACCGGAAAGGTGGTCAGTGTCGATGCTCCCAAGCAGCTCATCCAGAAGTGGCGCACACCTCAGTTCCCCGCTGGCCACTACGGTACGCTCGCAGTCAATTTGACCGAAGGTGGAGATTCGACCAAGCTGGAGCTCGTGCTCAGTGGCGCTCCCTCTGGAGACGAAGAAATTGTAGAGAAGAACCTTGAAACCTACTACATCCGAGGTCTCAAGTCGATGGGGTAAGTTGCATACCTGCTTTAGTATCTCTCGTTCCTGCCGACAGTATGCTCACCTTGCTTCTCTTTGTATCATTTATCCTTTCGTCGTCTACTGAGCAGCCTCGGCACCATTCTCTGATGCATCGAACCCAGGAATCTCCGAAACGACGAACTTGCATGTAGACCCGCCCGCACGGTGGGATCTGTCCTGATGTGTTTCTAGCTAGCTTCATGGCAAATCTTGACTGTTGTGCATCAATTTGGCGTCGATAATGGTCCACACCATCCTCGCAGGCTATGCTACGAATCTGCAATAGCTGGGAAGCGTGACAAAGGCAGAGAGGCGTAGCCACCATGCAAGCCTGAGAGAGCGAGGAGCGGTAGAAGCAACGGCAAAATTAATCAAGATGTTACGTTGTAATCCGCACACAGAGATGACAAACCCGTGGTTGGAAGCGGAACCGAAAGGCTCCTACCAAACGGCAGGCTTCTGATTGGGCCAGAAAGGGAGCAGCTAGGCTCCTGTGAAATTCGAAGGAAATTCGCGAGAAATCGCATTGGCCAGGTGCGCAACCTGTGATTTTGCAAGAAGATGCGTTGGCGCGGCTGGAAGACAAGAGACTGGTTGAGCTGCCTCGATTTTGCTTGGCTTGAAATTTGAACATTTCTAAGCTGCTCGAAGGCCAAGATGTCGATCGCACCCTCTGTGTCGCTCTCTCTCGCCCTGTCGACACGGACGGGCTGCACAGCGCTTTGTAATTCACCGCCTCAGATCAAGCTCGCGGACCATCGCAAATCGGCCTTTTCGTTTGGCGCGCTCGTCACACTGTGGATTGCACCTTCTTCCTCATCCTCTTTCCCCCTCGTCACCCTCATCGGCAGTTGCTCTGCTTCCCCCCCTTCGCCGCCTCTCGACCTTCCTTCATACGCCTCACAGTCCGCAACAGGCCAGCCGTACCCTCACTGCGGTTCTGATTACATCCGGTCTGATCCGCTCCTCACTCGCAAGCGCACACCATCTTTAGACTTTGCATCGCAACACCGCTTGCACACCGCCACCATCACAATGCTGCGCTCCTTGGCCGCTTCCAGCTCGGCTGCGCGCATGGCTCCTCGTGGCGGCGTCGCTGCCCGAATGCCAGCCTCTTCCGCTTCGTTCGCCACCTCTGCTTCGCGTCGTCAGGCTACACCTGCACCCGCCCCACCCAAAATGGTCAAGCTGACCATCAATGGAAAGGAGATTGAAGTCGAGCAGGGCACTGCCCTCATCCAGGCCTGTGAAAAAGCTGGCGCGCAGATCCCTCGTTTCTGCTACCACGAGCGTCTCATGGTTGCAGGTAACTGCCGAATGTGCCTTGTCGAGTCCAAGGGTGCTCCCAAGCCCCTTGCTTCGTGCGCCTTCCCTGCCATGCCCGGCCAACAGATTTTCACCGACACCCCTCTCGTTGCCAAGGCCCGCGAAGGTGTCATGGAGTTCCTTCTCGCCAACCACCCCTTGGATTGCCCCATTTGCGATTGGGGTGGAGAGTGCGATCTTCAGGACCAGTCGATGCGATACGGCTCGGACCGATCACGTTTCCACGAGATTAAGGGCAAGCGAGCTGTCGAAGACAAGAATCTCGGTCCCCTTGTCAAGACTGTCATGACCCGTTGCATCCAGTGCACGCGATGTGTTCGATACGCCAACGACGTTGCCGGTGTCCAGGACATGGGTACCACCGGTCGTGGCAACGACCTTCAGATTGGCACCTACATCGAAAAGACCATGAACTCCGAGATGTCCGGCAACATTATCGACTTGTGCCCTGTCGGTGCGCTCACCTCGAAGCCTTACGCCTTCCACGCCCGTCCCTGGGAGCTCAAGAAGACCGAGTCCGTAGATGTCTTGGACGCTGTGGGATCCAACATTCGCGTCGACTCGCGCGGTGTCCAGGTCATGCGCATCCTGCCCCGTACCAACGACGACGTCAACGAGGAATGGATCAACGACAAGACGCGATTCGCCAACGACGGCCTCAAATACCAGCGTCTCACCACGCCTCTCATCAAGCAGGGTGACCGCTTTGTCCCTGCCTCGTGGCCCGAGGCGCTCGCCACCATTGCTGAGGGTCTCGCCTCGTCGGGTGCAAAGGGTGACGAGATCAAGGCTGTTGCTGGCTCGCTCGCCGATGTCGAGTCGATGGTCGTGCTCAAGGACCTCATCAACAAGCTCGGCTCGGACAACCTTGCCACCGACCAGGTCAACGGGGATCAGGCTCCCATCTACGGCGCCGATTTCCGATCCAACTACACCTTCAACACCACTATCCCCGGTATCGAGGAGGCCGATGTGCTGCTGCTCGTAGGAACCAACCCCCGTCACGAGGCTGCCATCGTCAACACTCGAATCCGCAAAGCTTACCTGCACCGCGAGCTTGATGTCGGTCTGATCGGCGAAAAGGTCGACCTCACCTACGAGTACGACCACGTCGGCACCGACGCCAAGGCAGTACAGGATCTGCTTGCGGGCAAGGGCGCTTTCGCCAAGAAGTTCAAGCAGGCCAAGAAGCCCATGATTGTGGTCGGAAGCGCCGTCGCTGAGCACCCTGACGGCAAGGCCATCCTTGGCAACCTGGCTGAGCTTGTCAAGGCCAACAAGAGCAAGCTGCTCAACGGCGAATGGAACGGCTACAATGTGCTCCAACGACAGGCATCGCGCACCGGTGCACTCGACATTGGATTCACTCCTTCGCCTGCGGCCGCCAAGACGACGCCCAAGTTCATCTACCTCCTGAACGCCGACGACATTGCACCGGAGACGATCCCGCGCGATGCCTTCGTTGTTTACCAGGGTCACCACGGTGATGTCGGAGCCCAGTTTGCCGACGTCTGCCTGCCTGGCTCGGCCTACACCGAAAAGGCCACCACATACGTCAACACCGAGGGCCGAACACAAGTCACGCGAGCGGCGGTGCCACCACCGGGTGCGGCGCGTGAAGACTGGAAGATTGTGCGAGCCTTGTCCGAGGTGATGGGAGCGACGGTGCCATACAACGATATCCTGGACGTGCGAGACCGCATGTTCGAGATCTCGCCTACTTTGGTGCGATACGAGGTGGCTGAGCCATCCACCACGTCGGCACTATTGGCGGTCGAGGAGCTTGCCAAGCTCGCCAAGGCCAAGGTTTCAGGCACGCCTCTGTTGAGACCGATCCAGAACTTCTACCAGACCGACCCCATCTCGCGCGCATCACCAACCATGGCCAAGTGCACTGCTGCGTTTGTGGAGGGCCTGCCCATGGACAAGGTCGATGGCAAGGCGACACTGGCCGCCTTCAACTAAGACACACATCCAGCATATCAAATCATCTTGCTTGTATACACCGCGTCTCTTTCACTTTAGGCTGTAGCGCTAGGCTCTCGACTGTCATGTGGCTGTCGTAGACAACAGTGAATGGAATGTCGAACGTCTCTCTCTCTCCATTTGCCGTTGGATCGCCTGATCTTCTGAGAAGCACGGAATGACAAGGTCTGTGCTTGGAGATGATTTGTGTTGAAGCTAATCTTATACTTGATTGTGCTCCCGCGTGTTCCGGAGAGCCGGGCAGCAGCGAAAATGGCACGCGAATTTGGCATATGTCCGATGACCGAATCGCGTAGATTAGTGAAAAAAGGCTTCGATAGGTCCTTTAGGCTGCTGCTGCTGCTGCTGGCTTTTCTCCGGAAATCGAAAAACATGGACAAAAGGCAGAATCACAGCAGTGGCTTCTCAGAGAAATTGGGCAGCTAACTTGTCTGCAGCCGAGCTGTGATAGAGTTCCACAAAAGCGACCGGCGTCAGGGGATGCAAACGAGAGCTGTTCGCGATTGCCACTATGATTCCGGCTTGATGTTTTCGTTGCTCGCGATAGGACTGCGTTGATACCTTTGTGATCAGGAGACAATGAGAAAGAGGAGCCAATGACGGTCGAAGGCCTGAAGGGGTCTCAAGGAATGCTGGCAGCAATGCGTCTCCAGCTTCGCTCCTGACACTCTCGATGCCAAGCCGGCCCGGGAAACTGTCTCCGGAAGGGGTCTAGTGTGTGTATCTGGATTTCTTGTTTGTTTAAGATTGAATTTATCGGGTTCAACGAGACAGGTTTGCTGTCTGAAACCCCGTTGTTCAAGAGACGGCTAAGGCGGATGGCGTATCGTAGGAAAAGGGTCATCCATGCAAAGAGCGGAACCATCGAAGACTCAACGTAGCGAGGACGAGATGTACAGTTGTGCGTACTGTAGGCTCAATCATGCAGATGAGTAGCAGCTTACATTGTTTCAGCCTGCGAAATGTCGCCATGGACCGACCCTTGCAAGTTTTGAGAGAGAGGTTCGGCTTTTGGCTAGCATGCGCCTGAGCGTTCCAGTGCTAATCTCCTGTTCTTTCCACAACCACCACGTCCCACTCTCTCTGTCTCTTCGCCTCCTGCCATCATCTCCTAGCCTTGCCCTGCACTCTCCCGGATCATCATCGACTACCTCATCTTTCCACAGCAGTCACGACTGACTTGCGCTCAGTCGAGGCTTCTCGTCAACGACGGCGACTTCGTGGCTTTGCATACCCCCACGAAAGTTCGGCTCTTCCGTTCCCATTGTCTCGTCCATGCTTTGACCATTCACCGCCATTTGATCGGCAACGACTCCGGGACATCCTAATCGTTTCCGCAATTGACGCTTCGTCCGCTGCTTCCAACCTTCGCTTAAGCCGACAGCTGTCGTAGCATCGGCTCATCCGGACTGAGCTGTGGGGCGTTGGCAGTGTGGCCAGGGCAGAAAAGTGTAGGGCAGCATGAGGCCACTCTATCGCATTCCGTCCTCAATCCGCGTTCGCAGGACGGAGACGAACGCATCGCGCAATAATGCCGACAGCTATCTCGGCCACTCGCCTGGCGCCGATGGGTACTTTCCGAGCAACGCGAACGACGACACTTCGACGCATGGTGGACCTTCAGCGGGAGACTATTTCTCTAACCTAGGCCTGCGTACAGGCTCCGCTACGACACCAGGCGCGAGTGTCGATGCATCTGGAAGAGATCGTGCGACTCCAGGCGCCGAAACATCCCAGCGGACTCCCTCTCGCAATCACGCCGACGTTGAAGACGACGACGATACACTGCGCATTGAGATGCAGGCAGCAAGGCGCGCGATTCACGACCAGGAACATCATGGGCGGCGCCATCACGACAAGAACAGATCGAGTCGGTCGCCTGCAGCCGACTATCCGCCCATTCGCCTGAGTGACGAGTCGCTACATCCACCTATCCCCACCAGGTCTTCGAGCCGCAGGCCAGGCGCTGTTGAAGCGCTCGCGATGCGTCACCACCGTCAACGCAAGCAAGAGCGTCGCAGAAGGCATCAGGAGAAACGCAACTCGGTGTCCACATCGTCATCCCATACATCCTCCGCCGGTTCCGGAGACGACCATCCTGCCGCTGACATTATTGCATCACGGCGTGGCAGCGATGGCGTTTCACTGCAGCCGCCGCACATTCGCAACCTATCTGACGTCCAGGAAGAGCGTTCAAGCCAGATCACGACACCGCAACAAGCCCAGCCGAACCCGCACCTCGTCGTGAGCCCACCGTCAGAAAGACGCGATCAAGAGGTAAGGCCACAGCAGAAGCGACTTCGTCGCAACACGGTTGCAGACGACGGGCTCATGGCTACATCTCGTCGTCTGTACGACTCGTTGTTGCGACGCAAATCCGATCAGGACCTTTCGGCTTGTGAAGAGGATCAACGAAGAGCGCTCACGCCATCCTGGCGAGAGACACATAATGAACGCGACGAAGAGCGCGACTCGACAGACTCCTCAAGCAGCAGTGACATGCATGAGGATGAGGTGGTGGACTACCTTGATGTCGTCGATCCAGAGGTGGCCACGGTCACGGCGCTTCAGAATGTCGGCAACTCGATCTTCTTCCCTCCGATACCCATGCTTTACAGTCGTAGACCCACGATCAGTCTACCAACAGCCGCTGCTCGGCAAACCTCTGCGTCGCCTCGGGCAACACCTCAATACGAGGCGAGGTCCGAGGACATCGAGCTCGGCCTCAGACCCACCGACGCCAAGCAAGGCTCAGAACAGCAGGACAAAGACGCGGATGTTTCCAGATTCGGGGGTATGCGTCGCATGGTCTCGCGTGTTCCCGGCCGCAAAAGGAAGATCGTGCCCCCTACTACGGAAGAAGAGCGGCGCAAGCACATCAAGGAATGGGCTCAGATGGACGAGGAGGAGCGCAACGAGCTCGACGAGCACGTCCATCTGCTGCTCACCAAAAAGGCCAAGTTTAAACGCGCTGCTCGAGGCTTTTGGAGATACGTCAAGACCCCACATGGGTTCATCATCACCACGTACGCCTTTCTCATCACTTTCTGGGGTACAGCAATCTGCTTGTTTTTGCTGCGATGGATTGACGTGGGCAATGCAGCCAGGCAAAGATACTGGATTGAAATTTGCGACCAGATCCTATGTGCGCTTTTTGCTGCCGTCGGGTTGGGCTTTGCACCTTTCCGAGCCGTCGATACGTACCGGATGGTGCAGATTGCGCACTACCACTTTTTGACGTACAAGCGAAGGAGACAATTGGATCTGCCCGAGCTCAAGGATAAGAACGAGCTGCCCCGCGCAGCGCCTCGTCTCGGGATGGCGCAGATGACCAACACGATGATGATCAAGACGGGCCTCCGAAAAGGTGTCTCTGGTCAGCCGAACGAGGAAGGCTGTCCTGGGGTTGCAGCTGATGCTGAGGGCGTGGTCCCTTCTGGACATGGCAGCAACCAAACTTCGAATGAAGGAAGCAGTAGCAACGAGCGGGGGCACGACGCAGACTCTTCCTGGGAGCTAGTGGACGCTGTTCAATCGAGGCACAGCGCCTGTGAAGTGGAAGAGCTCAAAGAGGAGCGTCGGAAGAAGCACGGCTTCTTGCACCGCAAAAAGCACATTGAAAAATCAAGCGATCAGGAGCGATCCAAGCGAAGGTCTGACGGGACTACCTCATCTGGCAGCTCTCCGTCGCCTCGGCGACAAAAGACGTACCCGAACAAGGACGGAATTGTGCCCCTTGGTCAACTCAAACGCAACCCATCTATTGCCTCGGAACTTCCTCGCGACGAAGAAGACGTTGTTGTCCTCAGCCCCAAACAGCAGGCCAACTTGGAATATCAGCAGCGAAAGTTCCATGAATCGCACACCTTCTACCGGTATCGTGAGACGGTCACCCACCGACCGTTTGAGCTCTCGCTCATGATGGCCATTGTCATCCTGCTGGACTGTCACTCGTGCCTTCAGGCGTCGCTCGGAGGCACAACGTGGGGCATCTATTACAAGAACCGACCCACATCGGTCACTGCCACGATCATCACCTTTTCGTTGAGCTGTAACGCGGTGGCAGGTCTGTTGATCTGGTATGGGGGTAACAGGACCAAGAAGAAGGAGGAAGTGGAGAGACTGCTGCGTATTGCCTTGGAAGAAGAGGCGTTGAGGAAGATGAGGAAAAAGGAGAGGCGCAGGTTGGAGGAGGAAGAGATGCGCAGGATCGGTCAACTAGAGTCTGTCGGTGTAGCTGACTATGCATCCCGGAACAAGGCGGCCACGACGAGCGACGGTCAGACAGTGGCAGCAGGGGACCAAGGCCAGACCAACCAGACGTCGGGCTTAGAGTGCATTCACGAACATTGATGCTCAACTTGAGGGGGGGGTGTTTTTTGCGGCGATTGAATGCGACCAAATTCAAACTCGATGCCATTCTCTTTCTTTGTCACAAAATGCACCCGAGACGTGAACCCGACTGTGTGAACTCCTCCATCGCACACTGCTCTGAGCGTGACTTGTGGTTCCGAGACGTGCATGCTGCATTGATGTGAATCGACTCTGGTTTCTAACATGTGATGACACCAACGTCTTGCGTTGCATCTGCTGTACATTATTTGAGCCTATCCAAGCCATTTTTCCAAGCCATGTAACCCAATTTAGCGCCATTGAGCGCTGCCGTTGACTCTTTACCACTCCTCGCGCTTCTACGCACTGCATCCGGCAAATCGCGAAGATGACTTGTCAGATCAGCGTTGCGTTTCTTCATGCCGCTTTCGATGTACCATTTGAGCTTAGCGAGCTGCTGCTTGAGTTGGTGTTCGCGATGACCTTTGGGGCGGAGCCAGGCGTAGAATTGTTCAATGTGAAGAGCGTCGCTGTAGACGGCCCATTCGCCGGGGTGGAGCGTGCCGTCCGGTCCACCGAGTTCGGCGGTGCGACGTGTGGTGAAGACGTGTGGGGTGATGGGCTGGTGGAAGAGGTGCGCGTAGGGCGACGGTTTGGTGGCGACGGCAGGCGGGTCGGGGATGAGCAGAGACACTTCGTCGTCGGTTGCGCCTTGGATGAAAAGCCGACCCGTTTGGTAGGTCGGTTTCTCGCCCGTTACAATCGAACACGAACCGACGCCATCAAACCACCAGTACTTGTCGCCGAATCGATCGCGTCCCAACGGTGTCATGCGAGACGCGAGAATCAGTCGCCGGAATTCGCGGTCGATCGTCTCATCGCGTCGCACCAGCTTGGATTCCTCGTCTTCGAGCTTCTTGCGTTGCGCCGTCAGAATCTTGTTCTCGGCTAGTTTGGCTTTGTGCGCTTCGCGCGCTTTGGCTTCTTCCATGCGTCGCGCCGCTTCTTGTGCCTGTTTTTCGAGCGCTTTTTGACGCAGAATCTCTTGACGAGAGTGGCCACCGCGTCCACCAAATCGACCGCTGTCTGAGAAGGAAGAGTCTTCGCGTGTAGAGCGCGTGTCCGAGTCCGAGGCGAGCTCATCTTCCTCTTCCTCTTCCTCCTCCCCGTCTTCATCGTCTTCGCCGTCGCCTTCCTCGGCGTCCTCACCCTCGCCCTCTTGCTCTTCGTCGTCCTTGTCTTCCTTCTTGGTGCCTTCAAACTCTTCCCATGCTGCAGCGAGCTCCTTCTTGCCTCGGCTCACTTCAATCTTTTCCTTTCTGAGCTCCGTGAGTTGAGCCTCGCATTCCTCGTAGAAAGCCTTGACGGGTTTGGTCTCGACGGCGAGAATGCACAAAAAGTCGATGATCTGCAGCTTGTCGGCCAAGGTCAAGAGCGGATACCTCTGCGCAGGTGTATCGTAGAGATCGGCTTCGAATTTACCGTCAATGTAGCCTTCGGCATGCTCCACAGCGGTGAGATGAGAGAGAATGCCAATCATGCGAGGAAGCAGATCCGGCGTGGCACGAGCAGCAATGAGTCCAACCAAACTGTTTTCCCATCGCTCGCGACGATTGTCCGGGCGGATGGTGAGTTTCTCCCATCCTTTGCTGAGCTCGTTTGCGGCGTCGAGGAGACCGGCGATGGCTTCGGTGTCGGCATTGTGACTGCTACCGTTACCGTGGCCGGTGCCGTTGGTTTGTGTGTTGCTGGGTGTTGGTTCGAGCTCGTCGACGTCCGAGCCTGCTTCGCTTGCGGCCTCGTCCTCTAGATCGCCATTGACGCTGGCTGGTGCAGAAGCAGCAGCATCGAGACTAGCAACGAGAGCAGAAGTCTGGTTGACCAGGCTGGACCCACCGTCGCGAACAATGAGATTGATCAAAGTACGGTGGATCTCATTGATGAGCGTGCAAGATGGGTCCGACAGCTTGTGCTGAAGCGCCTGTTCGTAGTCGTCCATGGTGAACGGAGAGAGCATGAGGGGCTTTCCTTTGGATATGAGGAAGAAGTATGTGCCAAGGAAGGTCTCGAACAGCTCTTTTGGCACGGGAAGCGCGTGTTCGCCGCGTGCTGGAAGAGGTCGTTCTTTTCGTCGTTCGAGCTCGTTGGGCATCTTGAACATGAGCTCGCGTTTGGTGATGGGGTCGAGTTCGAGGTCTTCGATGGGATATTTCAGGTTCTTCTTGCGAAGCCTTTCTTCCTCCTTGGCCTTTTCGATGGCGGCTTTCTCGGCCTCGTCCGCCTTGCGCTGTGCTGCGGCGCTGAGCTTCTTGCCGTCTGATTTGGGCTTCTTGCTGGTCGACGCAGAAGATTCCTCTCCATCCGTCAGGAGATACTTTTTGCGTTTGGACAGCTTGGCATCCTTGAGCGCCTCGTTCTTCTCCATGATTTCTTCGGTGGGTTCGAGCGGGATATCGTATTTGACAGCAAGCCACTCCTTCACGCGCCATTCTGCACCAATGTTGGCAGCACGAACGATACAGTCACGAAGATACTTGCGCAAGATGGTCTTGGAAAACGCTAGACGATCACGGCTGAGCTTTTCGGCCGAAGTGATGTGAGTGCCGCCGGTGGGCTCATCTTCGTCATCGATCAGGTCGACGGTGTAGACGTATCTGGCTGGATCGTCAAGTTGAGTGGCTTGTTCGAGTTCAAGCGTCAGATTGGTACCAACCGTGTGAATGGGCGCTGGTGACGGGGACGCCCGTGGGGACGAACGAGAAGATTCGGCGTGACCATTGGGCTCTGGCTTGACAACGGCTTCGTCATCGTCCGCTTTGGAAGCGGAAGATTGTTTCGAGGGGGGATCGACCTTGGTCATACGAGCAAAGTATTTGTCGCCCTCGAGGTCGAAATAGACCGTCTCGCCTGGGAAGAAGCGGTCCTTGAAGCGATCGTATACGCGATCGACGAGCTCGTCGATGCGGCCTGTGATCTGGAACTGGACGGCTTTGAGCACAGGGCCTTTGAGCTGCTCCGGGAAAATCTTGTGGAGGGCAATGGCTTCCTTGCGTTCGCTCTTGAGCGCCTCGAAGTAGGTGAGATTGATCTTTCCGGTGAGCTCGCATTGGAAGACCTTCTGATTGTAGAAGCTCATTCGGTTCGAGTAGGTCTCGAAATCGGCGAAGACCTCGCCGGTAGCCGCGAGATAAAAAACGTCGGGATCCTCGGGACCCGTCGCGGTGGGCGGGGGAAAGGGCTCTACAGGCTTTCGCTTGACGAGCGGCATGGTGGCAGTGCAAGCCCGATTGACGGGATTAGAACAAGAGGTGTGCTACTCGGCGACTGTCGGCAGAGGGTGACGATGACACGAGTAGACTGTGAAAGTGGAGATGAGATCGCGGTAAAGTCGGCTGCATGCGACTGGACCAGAGGATAGCAAGTGTCGTGCTTGATCTGATGGGCAAGAGTCTTTGACGCAGCTTTGATCTATGCGCGCGGACAGGGAAGGCGACGATGGAGGTGCGATGAGTCGAGAGCGTGGCTGGAACGCGTAGGGGGCCGAGCTCCGGTGTATGCTGCGCGAGGGATTGCGTTGCAGCGTGGATTGTGATTGAAAGG
Source organism: Mycosarcoma mackinlayi (assembly GCA_928852645.1). NCBI lineage: Eukaryota > Fungi > Basidiomycota > Ustilaginomycetes > Ustilaginales > Mycosarcoma > Mycosarcoma mackinlayi. The sequence goes on along the minus strand of CAKMXS010000065.1, from coordinate 333,094 downwards.
AACGCGTCGCGTGACAAGGAAGGAGGAAACGTCGCTCCACGCCGGAGTCGGCAGAAGGAGTATTGAGGAGTAAGCGCGTAGCTAACGTCAGAGCAGGAGGAGGAAAGTGGCGGAGGCGAGGGTGAGGGAAAGAAGAATGCTATGACAGAGGGCGGAAGCGAGGATGGACGGAGGTTTCTGTATGCCGTGGCTGGAAGGCAAAAAAGGAGGAAGAGGAGGAGGAGGAGGAGTGCTTGCGCCGAGGCGATCGTGATGAGGACCAAGAAGCAAAAGCGGAAGCGAGTCCCACCTTTGACCGAGCAGAGTGCAACAGGACGACACTGACCGTCTGTGCCAACCGGCCCATACAAATTTCCACTCGGCCTGTCCGCTACTGCATCGGTTTCCAGCGGCAGTTGACACAGACACTTCTTCTTATGCTCGTCGTCCCTCTCATCGCTCACACCTCTGTACACCACATGCTCCCAGCTCATCTTGATGGTCGGCTCAATCGATGCTTACGATTCCATCGCATACGATTATTCTTCAACCATCAATCATTTGCACTTGCTTGTCATTCGCCGAGGATGCTGATATGTGTGCCTGAAGCGACAAGGCTTTCGATAAATGACAAGCACGAAGAAAGCGCGTTTGGCCCAGCGGCGCGCTCGCTCGCTCGCTCGCTCTCTGTTTGTTTGATCAATTCCAAACGTTTGCTTGCGCTGCGGATCAGAACAGAGAACACCTGCTCCACTTTGGCGTTTGGGTTTCGGATTTTTCGACAATCAGGTCGACGACGCTGTTCGCGCTGGAAGCATTGAACAGAAGCGGCACTTCCGCAAGTCAACGGCATCGCTGCAAATAGTCTTGTGCTCTCTTACTGACTGTGATTATAGCAGTAGACCAAAAGCTCAGGCACGAGCACACAGTTGTGTCCGAATGCGAAGCCTGCTGTTGTCGAGCTAGCTGTTTTGGACGAGTTGGAAGGACGTCTCATTTACGCGATACAGCTCTGCTCCATTTGACAGCACTGGCTCAATTTCTGCAAGACGCGTCCGCAATCCGATGCATGCAAACCGATCGGGCGATTTCCACACATAATGACGATGGCAACTGGCTCAGCTTCGCGCAAACTACCTGTAGCTAGCTGACTGTAACCACGCTCTTCATGCCGATCACGGGCTCAGCCTTATTCGGCTTCTACCTAGGCTCGAAAGAATGTGCATTTGTATTGCAGTGCAGCCATTTTCAACGACGATTGTCTCGGTAGAGATCAATCTTGGATCTTCGCATCTCTCGCCTTTCCCGCGTCAGATCTTGACCGCCTACATTGCTCCATCCTTTCAGCGGGATCACCATGACTGTACAATTGTCTTGGGCGCCCAGCTCTTCTGCGAAAGTCAGCACATTCTGCGCTGCTTGGCTCGGATGTTTGGCGGACCTGCACAGATCCACCACCTCTTGATCCGACATGACACCACCCACGCCGTCGCTAAAGGCAATCAGGAAGCCATAGTCGCTGCCGCGGATCACCTGCGAGAAGATCTCGGGTTCGACGGTGATGCCGGCCTTTTTGAATCTCGAGTCGCCAAACGCACGCGTGTTGGCCAGCGCACCCATCCATCTCGCCTCACCAAATGAGTCGGTGATCATACCAGCGCCCATTTTGCGGAGACGCTCGGCCTCGGACCGATCGTCAGGGTGGTGGTAGGTGGTTAGCGGCACAGCTTTGCCGTCTTTGACTGCGCACATGAGCACACGCGTATCACCTACGTGTGCGACGTGCAAGCCGACAAACTCGGAAGAGTACCACGGAATCGAAGGCATGTCCAGCGAGTGAAGTAATGCTACCGAAGCGGTGCTGCCTCCCACATCAAGCTGGGGAGACGATTGGATTTGCCGGTCGGCAACGAGCCATGCCAGGGTGAGTCTCTCGGCCATGGTCATGGTCTCCTTTTCCATTCCTTCCGGCGGTGAAATTCGTTGGATGAGTTGATCCCAGCCTTGCTCTGCATTTCCTAGAGGAGAGGCAGTGTCGGCAGACTTTTTTCCAAGTCCGTCGGCGCTCCCACCGATCTTGACAGCCCCGTCTTGGCGCGTAGGCTGGAGGATGGTCTTGCTCGAGTCCTGCGCTTTGCCTTCGTGGCTCAACATGTCGGAGAGCGATTCTGGATTCGTTACGTGATCCACCTTCTGCGGGGAGTCCCCTTGTTTGGGTTCGCCTTCCTGCGACTTGGCTACAGCTGCAGCTATTGGAGGCCGTCGCCCAGCTGCCGGTCCGGCTCGAACCGGCTTGAGTTTATCCTTGCGCACCCATCGTTCTAGCACACCTCCGGTGAAGCGACGAAAGTATCCGCCAAGCTCTCTCGTATACTGTACGGTATCTGTTACCATATCGCTCTCTACGCTTTCGAATGTCTTGTGAAGCTGATCGCGCAAGAAGCTCGAGACTTGCTGACCGCCGTGTCCGTCGAAACATCCAAACCAGACCACCTGTCCAGCCAGCTCGTCTCCACCAGCCTTTTCTGGATCCCACTCTAACGCAGCGTTGGCCGCAGATGCACCTGCAGCCGATGATGAAAGCGAGTGGAGCTTGAGATAGTTGCGCCTCAACTCTTCTACTGGGACATGGAGGCACGAAACCGAGGCAGTGTCTTCCTGGTACGCACGGGTCCCACGGCTAGTCGACAGACCAAATACGCCATTGCGCGTAGACTTGAGCTGAATGCGGGCTTGTCCACCCGAAGGAGAAAGAGTGCGAACGAACGTCTGCTGGTAACGCCTCTGCTGGTGATGGCAATCACAAAGAGTGGAGGAGGAGGAGAGAGCCGATGGATCAAGCGCTCTCTGCTTGCCTTTGGATTGCGTGACGGAGCAGGCTGCAGAAGATGTGAAGAGATTGGAGCGAGTCGATGCCGTCGAAGAATAAGCGCAGGTTGCGAATGATGCGGTTGGCGAGGGTCTAGCTCGAGCTTGTGCGAATTGCGACGCTTTGGACGATGCTGGCAGGCCCGTTCGAATGCGGGAAGGTCCGGCGACCGCTCCACCAGCCGACTTGATCATGCCCAACGTTGACCGCAATGCGATGCGCAGCGCTCTTCCTGATGGTGGTAAGAATAAGAGGGACTGGCCTAGAGAGCAGCTCAATGAGCAGGGTCCAAGCTTGGGGGGGTTCAAGTCAATCGTGCAGCCTGGTTGCACGCAACTTGCTGGAATGCTGCGTCTGCTGACCGAGGGTGCATCTCAAGCTCTTGCAGTATTCATCCGCACATCCGGCAAAATCGCAAAAAGTTTCTCAAAATTGTTCAGGCACACATACACACCACGGCGAAAGAAGAGACAGAGTGGCTCGAGCCCGCGACATCCGCGGCCTTTCTCCTCGCAGCATCGGGAAGATAGCAAATGAACCCGATCGATCTATAGTAGATGCAATGTCCTCCACCCACGTTTTGGAAGACAGGCGCGCCTGGTAAATTTGTAGCTGCCACTTGGTCCTTTTTCCCGGCAAGAAAGTCAAAACGGATCTTCTTGGTTACCAAAGAAAATTAGGCGACACCTGTCAAGCTTGAAAAGCTGGCTTCGATCCCATCCCATCCCATCTCTCGCCTACTCACACCATCTCCAGAGAGCTGTACCTTCGTATAAGCTTTTGTTCGCTCGAAACACAACCTCACCTCACAACCTAGCTACGCCAAGGCAGGGCCCCATTCCGCAAGACGCAATGCTTGTCAAAGCCTCTTCTTCCAGATTGGTTGCGGCTACACGACATGGCGTGCTGCTGCCGAGCACATCGACGGCCGCCATCGCCGCTAGCAGAACATACACCTCGTCGCTCTCGGTCAGCAAGGCCTCATCATCACCCTCGTCCAAGGCGAAACCTAGTTCGCTGCCTCACACATCGCAGCTCTCCCCTAGCGCGCCGCCTCCTTCCAAGGAACCCTACTCGTCCGTCACCGTCGCCATCGTCAAGGGGCTTGCCAAGCTGATGGGCTACAATTCGCTCACCTCTACGTCGATCCGCGTCACCTCCGACCTCTACGACCGCTGTGCTGAGCGCGCCCATATCGAGCGCAACTTTTGGTATGGCGACTGTGCCCTTCCCGAGACTTACCAGACGTGGTTCCAGATCACCAATCTGCATGTCTACCTCCTTCTCGCCCGCTTCCGCGCCTTTGACAAGGCGGCCAACAAAACCTATAGCCAGGAATTGGTCAACCACTTTTTTATCGATGCCGAGTCACGAATGCGCGATCGATTTGGTGTGCAAACATCGCGATTGGTGAAAGGGTATATGCGCGATATGCACATGCAGCAGCGCGGATCGGTGTTGGGCTACGATGAGGGGTTGGCCAGCGGCGATGCGACGCTAGCTCAGGCTGTGTGGAGAAACATCTGGGGTGCAGGCTGGGGTACCGTTGCAGGTGTCAAGCGTAAACTCGCAGGCGTGGATAAGCTAGTCAAAGGCGAAAAGGAAGATCCAGAGGGACAGCCGGAATTGGCGCGTGATGCGGCGACTATGGATCCAAGGATCGCGTCCAATTCGAATGCGAGCCCGTATGCGCGCGCTGCTTCGGCCAGCCTCGCTGCCGAACGCGCCAACGCTCAACCATCTACGCTGCCACCTCAAGCCGACAACCCAGCCACCATGCCTGCGCCCACCAACATTCTGCCTGCCATCGACCCGCTCGCTGCCGCCCACCCCGAACTCGCCTTCCCACACCACCTCCACCGCATCGTCACGTTTATCCGCGCAGAATCTCACCGTCTCGCTCACCTCTCGGATCGCGAAATCATGCTCGGTAGACTAGAACCAACGTCATCATCAACAGCAACAAGTCGCTCCACACAGCAGCCAATTGCTTCCCCCAGCATCGCCGCTTTCCGCCCCATCTGATGCCGCACATATCTGTACAATAGCCTCTTCATCAAACACATGTGTCAATCATACTTTGTTGTTGCAACGCCACACATATCAACCCAATATATCCTCTCCACAATACGGCTCGCTGCAGTCTTGAAACTTCACCAACATTGCACCGCAGCCACTCTCCCAACCACCGCTCCTTCATCCGGCCTCACACGGCCTCACACCTTGACCAATCAAAGCCTACAATATTAGCTGGTAAAATTATTCGCCAAAGACTATATGACAGAACAGGGAGCAGCGCCTATACGAACTGCACTGGCCGATAGACGATCAATTGTTATGACGCTTGAACGGGTTGTGCAGCCTCGACTTACGCTTTGACGGTGTGCCCTGTGACTCGGCCATTGAGCGCGCGTCATGGTCAAAGCTAGCTCGCGAAGCTTCCTCCGGAATGGCTGGGACAGGGATGTTGAGCCCTGCGGGATACCCAGCGCCGCCTGAAGCCGCCGGAAGACCGTCACTCACGTAGGGAGGTGCGACGAGCTCGCCCGTAGTGGGGTCAAGCAGCGCTTCTTCGCCCGCAGCGATTTCGCTCGCTGAGACCTTGCGGCCCCCAGGGTGGAACATGCTACCAACGCCCTTGGTGACACCACCGACACCTTTGCCCGCCACACCCACGACACCACCGACGCCTTTACCTGCGACACCAACAACACCTTTGCCAACGCCAAAGCCGGCTTTTCCGACACCCATCCCCACCTTGCCGACGCCTGTTCCCACCGTCATGACTCCACCGGCTCCAACGCGTCCGACACCCGCAACTCCAGAAGTGAATGTTCGGCCGATACTCGTACCCTTTCGCTCGCGGTTCGTTACAAAGTCAGGCTTGAACACGAAGCGCAGCGTCACCTCCGAGTTGTCCGTTGACCCATTGCCTGTGAGCGGGTACGTCTTCTCGAACGGCTCAAACGGTTCGAGCACCGCCAGATCCACCTGCGCTTTGCCGAGCTTGTCAGGCGTGCCAACCTGGTCCCAGTCGTACGCCTCAAAGACGGCTTCGGCATGAACCCTCGAGGGCACTTTGAACTCTCCCAAGTTTTCGTTGAAGTCAGGATTGAGCGTCTTTTTGACCACCTTGGACTTGGCTAGACGCTCACCATTGAGCACAAAGGCAAAGTACGGGTCAGAGCGGTTGCCTCGATCGGCAGCTCGAAGATTGCGAGCATGCACCAAATCGACACGGAGGAAGCCTTGGTTGTTGACACTTTCCACCGGCTCCAGATGCAGGTTGATGGGGATGTACCTGCACTCCATCACCACAGTAGCCACCTGGGTACCAGCAGCGTTGTGCAGCCGGAACTCGTACTGCGAGTTGAGAGTCTTCTCCAAAACGTCCTTGGTGTTGCCTGCAAACTCGGCAAAGACATCGTCGTCGCCATCTCCAGTGCGCAGCTTGAGCAGAAATTTAGACCAGTCGAGCTCTTTGACGACCGACTCACCGACCTCGTCCCAGGTGTGGTGAGCCGTGCGTGACTTTTCGGTAGTGTAAGCCGGCCAGTATCCGTCATCGAAGAGCACCTCAAGACGAGCGTTCTTCTTGTGCTGAGGCAGCTGACCTTGCAAGATATTGAATACGATGATACCGGACTGCTCTTTGAGCAGCTGCTCCTTTGTCATTGTGACACCCTCCTCGGCCCTCTCTGCAGCGGTGGATGGGCGGCTAGTGTTGGCGGTCTTGACACTGCCGATCGAAGCGATTGACGCCTTCTTAGCATGGCCAAGGGCAGCAGCAGAAGCTCCGTTGCTGCCCTTGGTGGCCACGCTGGATTCACTAGCGCCATTGACCTTCTTGACGCCATTGGCTGCGGCAGCCTCAGCTTCCTCTGTCGGCTCCTCGACGATCGCTCCACTCTTTGCGACTGCTTCGTTTTCGCGCTCATCGAATTCGGCGCCCTTGATGTTGACCGCTGGGAGGAACTCGCAGTCGAATTCGATCTGACCCTTGTAGACGCCACGTCCCAGGTGAATCTTGTCCTTGTGCGCGTGCTTGCCAGTGCCCGAGAATCTGAGGCGTGGGTCCGAGTTGTTGGATTCAGTAGCGAGCTGAGCCACGTCAACCTCGACATTACCGAGAGAGCGATCTTTGCTGGTATTCTGATAGTCCATCACCTCGAGCGTGATCTTCTCGCGCAGAGAGTGCACGGGTGCATACAAGATCTCGTTCCACTCGGGATTCAGATTGTTGTTAATGATAGTAGATCCGTCGACAGCTTGTCCACGAGCACGCAATTGGACGTAGGGATCCGACTTGCCTCCGGTCAGCGCTTCGACGTTCTTGACGTCGCTGGCGCGCTTGATCCAGAACTTGACGACGCCGATGGCAGGAGAGTAGCCGCTACTTCCGTTCATGCTGCCGGCCATCTGCACAGGCTTCCACTGGGCCGACATACGAACACGGCCGTTCTTGGAGCTCTTGAGCGGGAACCAATCCTGCTGCTTTTCCTTGGCTGCGAGCAGGTCATCGAGTCGAATGCTGACGTAGGCTACCACGGGATCAGCGCGCAAATCGCGATCGTCGAGGATCTCGACGGTGATGACGGCCTTTTTGCGGTCAGTGACGAGGAACTCGGTGGGCATCTCAAAGATGGGGTTGATGGTGCGCTTGATGACGATCGTGTCCTTGACGGTCTGTCCGTTGAGTTTGATGCGGCCCTTGGGGCACAATTCTCCACTAAAACCGGCACGCTTGTCGAGCTCCTTAGCTTGATGCAAGGTGAAGCGCACGACGCCTGAGCGAGTCTCAGGCAACGGCTTTGGCTGGCCGTCTTCGCCCACCTCGGGCTTGACGACGGGATAGTACGAGAGAGAGTATTGCACTTCACCGCGCTCCTTCGCGTCGAGGATGACCGGAGTGCTGAGGTTCTCCTGCTCAGGTTCTTCCAGGAGCTCCTTGAGGTCAAAGGCAGCCTGACCGAGCGTCGAGTCCGGGCGGTGCTCGTTGAAATCCATGATGGCCATGGTGAGCATACCGTTGAGATTGTTGAGCAGCACAAACTTGGTCTCCTTGAACTGCGGGTTAGCGGTGCCTTTCTTTGTCGAAGTCTTTGCGAGCACCTCGCGGTTGTCGATCGAGAGTGAGACGTACGGATCAGGCGTGCCACCTCCAAGCTTGACGCCCTTGAGATTGCGCGCGGACCAGATGTTAACCTGGAGCACACCCACTGCCGTGTCGAGCGGGGTTCCGGACATCATCTGCTCCAGATTGATGGTGAACAGGTTAGGATTGTACATCATCGGGCCGAGGTTGGCGTGAATCTGGCCTTGGATGAAGTCGGATAGACCGGGGATGTTGCCGATATCGAATCCGAAGGTATTGCCTCCGATGGGCTTGAGGACGTAGTCGATCTTAGGCGGCTCCATGAACGAAATATCGACGAGCTGCACGTGTGGAAAGTTGCTCATGAGCTTCATTCGGAGTCGAATGTGGCCGACAAAGTTGATGTCCTCGAGCAGAATGGGGAGACCTGCGCCGACAAAGCCCTTTCCGATACGGACGGTGAGGACAATCTTGGGATTGATCTTTTGGCTCGCCTGCTTGACCGTGAGATCAAGAACGTCGCTGGGGGTGAAGCTGAACTTCCAGTCCATCATCACAATGTCTTCCTCGGTGTTCGGAAAGGTACGGACGGAATCGATGCGCGGTGCCTTTGTCCCCAAAGTGAAAGTGGTCATGCGAATCGAGTCGAGGAACGAAGGGCAGTTTTGGACCAAGACCTGATCGACAGCACCGATGATGGTCGCGGAAAGCACGGGTTCGTAGATGAGCCAGAAACGGGACAGGAAATGGTTGATCCAATCGGCAGACTCGTGTTCCGAGACCATCTTCTTCTTGGCCAGCTCGCGGGTGATGTCGTCTCGAGCGCGTTGACGGGTGCGGCGCATGCTGCTGTTGTAGTAGGTAGAGCAGAAGGCACCAATGATCAAGATGGAAGCAAGGCCTCCGCCAAGGCGCGTAGCAAAGTACGTGAAAAGCACGGCCAAGATGATAACCGAGGCATTCCACCAAAAGTAGCCTAGATAACTCTCTCCGATGAAGGTGCTAACGAGATCTCGTTGCGCTTCCTCATCGGTTGTAACGGCACGATCGAGAGGGAGACCTCTCGCGGCGAGAGAGGCGGCGGCCCAACCTGCCACGGTTCCAGGTGCGAGATTGGCATTTGGCTGGCCGGCGGGAAGCGAGCCTGGCGTATCCTTTTCTTGCTCGTTGAGCTTTTCGACGTCCTTGAGGTTGAGAGTTGGATCGACCTTTTTGCCGCCAATGTCGCTGACGATTCCAGAGCTCTGCGGAGAAGCGGTAGCTGCCTTCGGCTTGATATGGTCCATGGCCTTTGCAGCTTGAGCAGCCTTCTCTTCTGGGCTGGCGTTTTCGTCGAATTCAAGAACACGGGCACCGGCAGCCTCGTTCTGCTTCAAGCGCGCATTGACAGCAGCGTGCTCGGCAGCATCTTGCGCCTGTGCCGCATTGATCTGGGCCTCGGATGGCTCGGACGAAGCCACTGCGGCAGGCGCAGGTGCTGCGTGATCCTTGTGTTTAAGAAGCGACGCCATTGTGTGTGAAAAGGTTCAAAGCATCTGACGGATATGAGCGATACCGACCGTTGAAGAGATTCGCGCCCAATCCTCACGCGAGTCACGACAGAGCAGTCCAGCCGGAATGGCAACAGCGAATGGGTTTGATGGGATAGGTGATGAGGAGAGATAAGGAAGCGTCCGGCGTGATGACTCGGCTCAGCTTTTGAGAACGGGATGCTCACAAGCCTGCTCGAGTATTCATTCCTTCTTCAGGCATGCCGGACGAGCAGCCTGCATGCACTCCGATGGTGTTCATTCGTTACGGCCCTGCCGACTCTGCGCAAAATCTGTCTGAGAAACGTCATCTGCAGCAACGGCAAGCACAGCCAGCGTGGTTGCCTGTGCGAAAACTATGCGAAAATATGGACATGGCCTGAGCGCCAAAAGAGAAGCCGAATGCCAGTCACGTTGCGAGCTTGCGAGTTTGCTCAGATCTGGCAAATGGAAGAAGGCTAGACTTTCGTCACGGGTACACACACACACACATGCACCTCTTGCACAGGTGCATGTTCGGTTAAATCTGAATTTCCCGAATCCCCCTCGTTCGTTGTTCTCGTATCACCCGCACAGCCGCCGTGATTGACGGGAACGATATCTGTCAGTCTTGCCCAGGAAAGATCGGAAGACTCGGAGCTGCTGCAGAAGCCTCTGTCAAGCTCAGCCTTTTGATCGCTGGATGGCAACGATGATGACTTTGACACGGCCATACCGCAAAGTGTCGGATCCTCGAGGCTGAAAATATGATTGAAAGTTGAAAAGCATACTGGAACGTTTCTTCATTTCGGCACCTGTTCGAATACAAAAGACTTGCAGAACCGCTGTTCGACATCTCTACTTGAGCTGTCGCTGGTTCTTTCCATGAGCACAAGCGTGGCCGCGACGATGGCCGGCGAGACCACTTTGAGGGCTAACGGCGCTTCCGGAATCCACAGGGTTGTCAGCCGAGCTAGGAGACTGAGACTGCGGCGCTTCACCACCGCTGTCACCACCGTAAGCGCCGAGGTTGCTGGTGCCAGGCGCTGTACCGTAACTTTCTCTCGGACCACCGTTCAGGGGTGGCGCCTCACTATTACCGGGCACGCTTGCTCCAGGCGAGTCTTGACGAACCATCCCGGAGCCTTTGGGAAGACGAGCACCGCTAGCAGTGCCGCCACAGACCGAGCTGACGATACCCATCGGATCGACATTCTGGCACACGCTCCTGTTGCGCTGGTAACGGTCGGGAGCTGGGTGGCCAGTCTGGTCCGTCTTGCCGCTGTACGGTGCCACGCTAGCATCATCTTGCCTCTGTGAGCCGCTGCGGTCGATGATGCCCACTGGACATCTCACCCGCTGGGGAGTCGATGCCAGACCAGGGTTCTCACCGAACATGACAAAGCGGAACAGACAAGATGATCGCAGCCCCTCGGGTAGCTTACAGCACGCCTGTTCGTTGTCGACTCCACCGTAGCGTTGACCCCAGTCGGAGCCCCATTGGTTGCTGCATCCCTTGTTGTAACCTCCCACTCCCCCACCGGCGAGGTTCATGTCCCAACTACCTTTAGGAAGGCCCTGACTCGTGTTAATGTTCTGGATGATCATCTTACGAACTTTGATGGTCTTGCCGTTCGGATCCTGGGGAAGGAACTCGACATAGTAGCACGCGCTCTCGATCGTTCCATCGGGATCGTGGATGTTGTACGCTCCAAAGCCGTAGCCAAGCTGTGGATCAACCGAGTCGACCCATGGAGCGATGCAGCTGCAGGCAAATTGGTTGCCGCCGTCATCGCAGCCGTTTTTGCCCGACATCTGTTTGTCCTTTGGAATGAGTGTGACGCCATCCTTCTCACAAGTGTCGACCGGCGAGTACATCTTTGCGGCGGGATGGTCGTAACTGAAGGCGGCTCTGCAGCAATCCCAAAATCTGGTTGCGAAGGGTCCCGTAGGCTTCTTGTAGGCCCAAGAGGGGCTTGAACACCAGGCAAACGTGACAGCGGCAAGGAGAATCGAGAAAGTCAACTTCATCTTCGTAATTCGTTTTCTTGTAATGTCGAGGCCAAAGGTCAGAGAGGAGAGGGGGGGACTTGAAAGTACCAGACTTCAAAGTGGAAGGCGATTGTGAGTGTTTTTGTGAGGAGATACGGAGGTGACCAGCACACGGAATGTTGTTGCGGCTCTGAGATCGTCGGCGAAAGGGCAGCGTCGCTCCTTATAGCTTGTCTCTGGCTGGCTTCCGCTGCATCCGTCCTCGAGCTCACCCTCAGCGCCGCGCTGATTAGGGGTAGAGCATCTGATCAATGCACAAGATTCCATCTCTTCCCTGATCCTGACAGGACGTCGCCATTGATCGCAGTTGTACTACCCACCATCGGCGTACAAAAAGCTGGCGCAAACTCTTCTCGTTTCATCAGTTGCCCTCCTTTCATGGTGTCAGACGATCCAAAGCTAGACACCTCCACCGAACTTGTTCCGCTTGATTGAGGTGGGTGTTGCAAGATTTTGGCGTTGTCTGCTTTCGTCCTGAACACCTTATATGCCGCGGTTCCTGCAACAACGTTATGCTTGTAGATTCATCACTTAGATGAAGCTCTAACTTGATCCCGAGCATCCTGCGGCAACATTGGATTGGATCCATTCCGGCAAGATGCGCTTCTGACCGGCGACCGGCCCGCTCGCAGAGTCTGTGTAAACTTCACTTGATCGGTTTTAAAGCTCTCCGTTGATCGAATTCTGGCCGGTGGACTCGATTCGGTAAAATAGTATTCGTCGCTCCCGAAGGACGACCGGGGATTCAGCTGTAGAGTTTTGTTGAACTTCAGTCGAGCTTTGCGGTTGCTTCGATCTTAGACCGTTCTTTCCACAAGTGAAACCGAGACTCCAAACTCGCGACCCACGTCATGGGCAAAAGCTACAGTGACGAAGGCGTAAAGAACCCACATGCTCGAAAGAAAAATGGTTACTGATCGATGGGTAGACACTCTTGACCGTGGAAACGACGGACACGCAATGACAACAATCACTCACTACCGGACAGCAAGAAGGTAACAATCGCTGACCTTCGGAAAAGCCTCAAACCATGTCCAAGGCTGAACTTCACCCTCTGAGTCGCCAAAGGTTGTTCTTATCGAACACGGAGAACAACCTGTACTCGAAGCGCGTTCCGAACTTTTCAACCTGAATCATGGCCACCGACCCATCCATGAGCTCGGCCCGATCGTCTGGTGTCATGTTCGGGAAGAATCCCTTCAAAAGCTGTGCGTCGGCGATAGCGTAGGCTTTGGTCGGTGTCTGAGCAAAAATGGCGCGCAGTCCCATCTTCTGCCACACGTCTCTGGTGGCCTGTAATCGCTGACCGGAGAGACGAGTTAGCGACAAGGATCTGGCCAGTTCGGGAATGGTGGCAAGGCGTAATTCCGACATGGACTTGGTGATGGCACCGTAGAACTTGCCGATCCCGTTGGAGCGTGGATGTAGAAGCGTGGTTTTGCTGGGTAGGCGGAAGTGCGAAATTTCTCGCTGCAGTGAGGTCCATTGCTCGGGAACAGGGGCATTCCAGCTCTCGTCTGCGACGAGGATCCCTCTTTCTTCCAGGTACTGGTGGTGAATTGATCTTTGATTCGATTCTGGGCTGGCTGGATCGATGCGCTCGGCTTCGTCCGGTTGAGGGGTAGGCATCGCTTCGGCAGCAGACTGATCAACTGGCTGCTCTCGCCAAATTCTATGCGCAGGCTGCGCCGTTTTCGGTGGAGCAAGCATCCCTGTTGTTCTCAGCCGATCACGCGCCCTGATAACCACCTCCTGACGAAAAGCCTGGTCATACGCCTGTTGAAGAGTGACACGTTCAGCAAGAGTGAGAGCGAGGTCGTCCCTTTTGGCGTACAGTTGAGCCAGGAGGGCGAGTCTGTCTATCTCGCGTTGAGCTTCATCCGACTGGACTGCGTGAGCAGCCCTGCTAGATTCGCCTAATTCTACTTGAGGTTGGATGTAATCGTTCTGGTTGCTCTGAAAATTAAGTATGCTCGGTCGCGAAGAAGAGCTCGGATCTTCCATCAGGGATTGGACGGGAGACAAGTTCTGAGGCAGTACTGGGAAAGAAGGCGGGTAAGGGAGATGGAGCGAAGTCTCCATTGAAGACGCGGTGTGGGGATGAGGTGCGTATGAAGGAGGCGGAATGAGATCTGCTTGTCCGCCTTGATGGATGGCAATTCGATCCTGGTCTGGATGCGGAAAGCTCGGCTGAAGCGCGAAAGCATCAGCATGACCCATTTTTCCAGTCTGCTCGCCATCTGAAATGCCGGTGGACTGACTGCGAGAGCGCGAGCCCGAACCTGCGCCTGAGCCCCTGCCCAGAGTGGTTGGGCCAGAAGCGCTCGCATCTGGGGTCAGCCAGCTTGAGCCGCTCAAGGTTGGCACACTGAGCACCGGGATGATGCTCACGAGCAAGAAGAAAGAAACACTACCGAATTTGGTCCTCATCGCGACGAGTCGAAATGAGATGAGCCTAGGCGTCTGTTGGAAGCAGTCATTCGTCCCCTTGCTCTATTTATGCTTTGCCTCTGTCTGGGCTTGATGAACTCGATCCGATCAAGCTCAGCTACCAAGCTCAGCTAGCGCCACTTGGTAGTACGAAACACCAGCCGTCCTTGTTCATACAACACGCGAAGAAATGATGTTGCTGTCTGGCAGAAGATGTCGCGGCGTTGTTCTTGACGACTCGAGCTCGATTGTGGAGCAGCTCTCACGCCACGTACTATAGCGCTTTTCAATGTCAGTTCATGAAGCTGAATCGGCTTATATGTACTGGACTCTGCCGACTATCTTTCTTTGAGCGAGCAGTCAAGCACCGAATGCTCATGGCGTCGTACCACATCCATTTTCACGCCACCAACTCATCCCAACTTCAGGCTTTCAAACAAGCCCTCATAGCCGCATTGAATGTCCACGTCGCGTACATCATTCTTTGGGCTCATCGCGGAGATGGCCGTCGAGCATTAGCATCATCATGATCGAGCTCCGACACGATTCATATTGACAAGGCTTTCTTTTCGTAAAGGCGCCTTTGCGCACCAACCGTTTTTGATACGCGCCAGGAAAGTTTCAAGTTTTCTTTTCACCGAATTCCGGATTTCTTCAACTAGTGCTTCCAACGCACTTGCAACCATCACCGCGCACCGCTAGGCTGCCCTTCAACTACATCCGTCTTGACCTATTCCTCAGCCATCCAAGGATGTCGGACAGATACCACGGATCAGCATACCGCAGTCGCGGCGGCCCGTACCGCGATGATCGTCGCTACCCACCAGCCCGGCATCCACGCGGCGAACACGACTATCCCGACAGTCGATCTGCGTACGACGCTCGCGATTCGTACGCCTCATCTTACTACCCTGAGCCGCGTGGATATGCAGATAGACCTCATGGGCGTAGAGTGCACAAAGCGATCCCACCGCCTCGACCGTGGGACTACAGTCGTCGGCCACCGCCTCGTACCGAGCAGGAGAGGATCGAATTGGAGAGAGAGCGCGAGGCGTGGGAGGCGAAAGAGGAGGAGAGGTATCAGCAGCGCATGGAAGAGAGAGAGCGTGAAAGGCAGCGCGAATGGGAGAGGAGTGGCTACGGTGGTGGATACGGTCCGCCAGGTGGAGCGAGGGAGAGGGAGAGGGAGAGGGAGGCGGAAGTGTACGATCGGGAAAGAGCGAGGCATGCTGATTTGGGCGCAGTTCGTAGAGGCAGATCCAGGAGTCCTGGGGCGGATTCAAGGTATGAGCAGAGAGGTGGGTGGGGCAGAACATCGGTAGGATCTTCAGAGGGAAGGGAACGCGAGCTGGCCGGTGCTCCACCCGATCGGTTTGAAGCGCCTGGTAGCTACCCTGCTCGACGAGCTTCTCCGCCGCCACCATCGTCGTCATCTGCAGCAGCAGGGCCACCGACAGGACCAGCAGCAGCAGCAGTAGCAGCAGCAGGCTGGGACGCTGAAACACCGGAAAGTGCCGCAGCATCTCGATACAGGCCTCCATCGCCGCGCTCGACACCGCGCGGACCAGCGCGAGACTCGGGCTTTATCTCGACGCCACCTACTGGCCCGAAAGCCTCACGAGGTGGTCCTCCCTCTCACCCATCCTCTGCCTTCCGCGGTCGCGAGAGCTCTGACTCGGTCGGCGTCTACACTCCCGGCTCGGATCGAGATCGCGAAGCAAGCAGCTATATGAGCCCCTCGAATGGCCGATTCCGCCCTGTGCGAGATCCTGCAGCCGGTCCGCCGACCGGACCCTACCGCGGCGGTCATCCATCGTTCGGTCGCGGTCGACGCGACACCAACCCGTACGACTCGCACTATCACGCTGCTGGAGGAGCCGAAGATGACTTTCGCGGGAGCTACGTCGGCGCAAATTCCGGATCGTCTCCTCACGAAAACTCGCCATACTCTCCCTCAACCTCGGGTGCCGCTCATCATCATCTTTCCGCCCCACGACTATCGCGCACTTCGTCCTCGCAAACACCTACCACACCGGCAACCGCGATCCCCGCCGGTCCCTCTGCGTCTGCGCTTGCCTCGCCGTCCACACTGGCCCCACCTGCTGCCGCGCCCACGCCGCACTTCAGCTCGGCGTACATGCTGACCCCGGACCTCGACGCCGAACTGCTAGCTCTCGAAACCCAACGCTCCACCTTTATCACCAACCACCTCCTTGGTGCCAAGCGGGCCGCGATCCGTGCTGTTAAGCGCGAGCTGAGGGATGCCGAGTTGGAGTATTCTACCGCTGACGCAAGACGCCTAGCTGCAGAAAGAGCGTTGGAGGTGGCACGCGAAACCGCCGACGCTTACAGTCTCGAGGAGAACCGCAAAGAGGAATTGCAGAGGCTGATGGCGCAACAGTTGCAACAGCACGGAGGTCAAGTGGCAGCAGCGGCTCAGGTGGTGTGATGTCAAAATGTCCGATTGGCAAAAGGCAGCAAGTGGCGATAGATTCATTCAAAGCATAAGGCTGGGAATCGGATCAGGTCCGAACAATCATGGCGATGGTGCGAGAGTGAAGAAAGAAAGAGCACGAGAAAGCATGTGGAAGCAAGCAAGAGTACAAAAGGAAAGAACAGGACATCACACAGGGGTATAACTATCTTGCCAACCGAGTGTCGTAGCAACCCACCATGCCGCATGAAATCAAGCCTGGGACAAACCTTTGGGGACACCCCTGAGGGTGGCGACGTCTTTGTCAAAGTTCTTTGTCAACAGCAGATGATGATGCTGCTTTTCGATGTTCCACCTAGGAGCTGGAGCCTTGACCGCATAGCTCTTTGTCTCTCCGCCGCCTCTAACCTTTTCGACGCGAATATCAAACTCCAACTCGCCCGTCTCTTGCTGGTACTCGACCGAACACCAATTGCGTGCACCGATAATATACTTGTCCTTCTGCTTTTGTCCCTCGAGATCGGTTTCAAACAGCGGTACCATGGATTCCTTGGTTCCGCAGTAGAAGAGCGAGCGGTGCTTTTTGCTCGCAAGCTTGTTGAGCATTGAAATTACTGCGGGTGGCGGAGGTGTGTTGACAATAGCAGAGGTGATGACGGCAAGCGAGTATTTGGGGTCCAAGCTGGGATCGTGCTGGTGGTAGCCGTAAAACACACCGACGCCAGCGGCGTGAACGTCGCCACTGATGTACGAGACACGTAGATGCTTTTCGAGCGAAAGTTCCTGCACGCGTTCCACCAGCCAGTTGCGCTCGTGCTTGTGCGGGCCAGCACACCAATGGTCTCCCAGGTCATCGAGCAGCTCGACTTGGCCATTAAAGTTGTTGGTAAAGCCCGGCGAGAGGCCCTTGGCGAGCAAGATGAGCGGGTTCAACGAGCTCGACAGCGTGCGTTCCAGAAACACCATTCGTGGATAAGCGAGTGGTACGCCAAGCAAAAAGATCAAATGCTCGACGCCGGGAGGCAACTTGCGCACCGCATCAAATAGACGTTGATAGGTGGCCTTACTGCAAATCTGATCCACCTTGCGCTCGGAACGACAATCGGCGAGCAGGATCCACTGCTTAGGTCCCAGGTACGACAACAAACTGTGGTTCTTGAACGGAATATACACACCATCGCCTCCAATGACCAAACTCTTGTTCGGATGAGAAGTCTCACTAACTCCATCCACCTCGTCGTTGACAAACAACTGGAACAGAAGGAAGAAAAAGTATCCACGAGCTCCCACATGGTTGAAAACAGGCGCACGCATCAAATCGTCCGGATACGTACCAAAGCCGTCAATGAGATCGTGGTCGTCGAGCATGTTGATCATGGGAATCTGAGCAATGCTCTTGGCGAAAGATCCACCACCGAACCACTCGCAGTAGTGATTAAACATGTATCGGTCGATGCACGTGCGGAGCTCGTCGGTCAATGGCATAGCCATGCGCTTTTTAGGGTTGGTCTGGTTGTTCCACTCTTGCATCTCGGGTTCGCGGACAAGCTTATCGCAATAGATCTGGTCGCCTCCACCAATGACAGCGTGGTATGGTTTTTTGGCGTGTGCCTTGAGCAAGTCGTCCCATAGAGGGTTGGGACCGTTGAATTCGGATTCGTCGACGCTGGCGCTGAACCCGTTGCAGCTGTGACCGGCCCATCGGAAGTTGTCGGTCTTAGAGGGTACAAAAAAAGTGTGACCAGTCATGCCCTTGATCGCCTCGGACTGCGAGTTTGGGTGCGCTTCGCCGTCGATCGAGTAGTGTACAGCTAACTCTCTGTCAGCCAGGGAAACCTCGATCTTGAAACGCCAAAATGTGAACGAGCCTTCCTTGCCGTGGTACTGGTAGAGCTTGATGGCTTCCGACTGCTTGTGCGAATCGGACTCGGAGACGGCGGTGGTGCCGTCAGCAGCGGCAGAGACACCCGCCGCGTTCTCCCATCGATACTGGAGCGTGGGTGTGAGCTGGTAGTCACTGGTAGCGTCCTCGGTGACAATCATGGCAAAGGCGTGGTAGATGTTCTCGGCAAGATCGACATTGTCGTACCGGAGCATGGGCCCCGCCTTGACGTTGAGCGTCGTCATTTCGTCCAGATTATATGCTCCCTAGGGACCACAAGAGAGGGGAAGAGGAAACCAAGGGGTAATACAACAGCTATTCTAGGGAAAGGTGCGCTCGATGACCTTTTTGGTGGAAGAGAGAAGTAGGATGACCCTGTTCCGGCGATGTAGTTGTTGCTGGTGGTCGTGAGCGAAGACGGGGAGCGGCGAGCAGGGAGAAGGGAGCAGCAAACAGGGAGGTTCCGAAAACTGATGTGACTGCTTGTGGGAATCGGAAGCAGGAAGCTCAAGTCTTTCGATTCATTATCCACGATGATATTACCCCATGCAGAGTTGCAGGCCAATCAATGCTCAATGCTCCCGCCTGCAAGTCTTGGATGCACGATCGGAATTCCACGATTCACATGGACAAGGCGCAATGTCTAATAAAGTGGAGGAAACTCCGCACCGTACAATTGTACAGGCATTTGAACAGCAGTCAATTCACAACCGCCAGTCTACGGGAAAAAGTTGACGACGTTCCGATGCGACTTACTTGTCAATTCGGAATCGAGCCAAGCGCGCTACCTGAAACGCATGCATGTCTCTCCACGCTCTTCAAGCCAGGCAACTAATCAGACATTCTGGATTCGAAATGCAATAATTTGTCGCTTGTTTTTTTTTTTTTTTGCTTACACAGCGCAAATGCCTGCAGTCCGCTCGCTTAGCCGGATCGAAAGCGAAGCGGGCAACTTCGATCGACCACACGTCAAGGCGAGTCTTGGCAGGGTTCCGGCGACTCTCTCGCCTTGACTTTTTTTTGTCCGTAGAGCTTCCAATCTCCATCGACCGATTCTCAGGGCTCTTACAGACTCGCTTCCAAACAGCCCGGCAAGCACTTCCATGCTTGCTTGACGCTCAAGATAGCTACTACTACCTCACCGTGTATCGCACCGGAGTCTGACAGACCTCTCTCGTCTTGCATCATCTGCCCTTGCTCCAAATGTCTTTTCTTTTTTACTTTGAGCCTCGTACTTGACAGAGAGCGCCTTCTCGTAAAGACCGGGCACCGTGCGTCTTTCGAATTACGCCTTCGATTGCTCTTGAACACACGTCTCACGAACACAGATGCACTTGCATAGCTTGGACAGTCGGACCGAAATGATATCATTCGACGAAAAGCGCGGGGGAATATGACAAGAAACTGGGGAATCTCAAGGATCAAGAGGAGCACGAGTGACGATGAACAAAAAAGTACAACGGATACAGTGAACGAGCAAAAAAAAAGAAGGAAAAGGGAACAGGGGAAAGCGGTGAAGAACGATGAGCAATCGTCAAGGCGAGAAATTTTTGGATGTGGGGAAAGGGAAAAGGAGGAGAAGGGCCAGCAGTCAGCCCGGATATCATGTGTCTTGACCGGCAGACAGCAATAGACAATGCTGCTGCTGTCGAGTGCCCCCTTCGACGAAGAAGGCAGCACATCAATGTAGTGAATGGTATTGAATGGGGCACCGCTTTGCCGGACACCCAAGCGCCAGCTAGATAGGGCCGCCAGCATCCTCCCTTCAACTCAGCACCGCCCAAGGCTGGTCGGCATTGGCATCGGACCCAAACCCTCCGCTGGTCATGCTGCCAAAGTGGTCCATGTCCCACCAGTCGTCGCCGCTGCCTGAGCCTGCAATGATGCCTTGCGAACCAGATCCGAGCTCGACCTGGTTGATCGCCGTTTCTTCCGGTGCCTTGAGCGTGCTCTGGCCGCCGGCTTCCATGGTCGCCTTGCTGGTTTGCGTTCCCGGAGCCGCCGGTGCCATGGTCAAGCCCATGCGATCGAGTCGCATTCGGTGGACGAACGGGCTCTTGTCGAGATCAATCTCATCGCAGCTACTCATTTCCGCCGGACTCGTGCTCGACGGTCCGGCAGAGCCAAAATCCAGCCCGCTCGCTCCCAGCGTCGCCGGCATCTTGCCCCGCATCGAGTTCGACGTCGAGTTGGAAACCGTTGATGCGTTTGAACTGCCTCCCGGAAGTCGCGCACTCGCCACCAGCTCGGGTGTTTCGACAGGCGGCTCGCTCTCCTGCGTCGAGGCGTTCACTGCGCTAGACCCAAACACGCCGCTCAGGTCGACGTCGGCATCGTTGAAGGCATCTGGACCGGCTGCCGACGCCTCGATGAAGTCGAACAGGTCAATGTCTAGACCCGTATCTGCATCCGCCGAGGGCAGCGAATCCAGTGCACCGTCCAGGAAGCTCGAGCCGCCGGCGCCGGCACCACTGGACCCGCCCGGCACGAGCCCTTTCGAAGGAGCAGGGAGGGTATCGGTGGGCAGACCGGATAGCATAGAGTCTTGACCCAACATCGACATCAGCGACTGGAGCGCCCTGGGATCCGAGCCATTCGCAGTAGATGACATCGCGCCCGGTGCACCCAGTGAAGCGTTGGCGCCACGTACGCCGTTGTTGGTGTTGCCAGCAGCAAGCAGCTCCTGCCATGTCGACTCGACAAGGCCTGCAGGATCACGGCCAGCTAGCTCTAAGTCCTTCTTGCGCTTCTCGTCGGCCTCCTGCTCGGCCTTGACGTTGGCCGTGTCCGCCTTGGCAGCAGCGCCAGAAGCGTCGCCAGCAACAACACCTCCTTCCTCGCGGCGCTTCCGTTCGGCTTCGGCCATCTCGCGTTTGACTTCGGCCATGATATCTGCGCTCGTTTTGAACTTCTTGTCAGGCTCAGCAGCAGAAGACGTCGGTGTGCCAGTTGCGCCCGCTTTGCCCTTCTTGACCATCGTCTTGCCACCCTTAACCGCTTTCTCGGTCTTCTTGCCACCTTTGCCAGCCGGCGTCGAGCCTGCAGGCGTGGGTGTATCCTCAGCCTGAGCAGGCGAGGGAGCGACTTTGGGCGATTCGTTGGCGCCAGACGAAGGACTCATAGCTTTGCCGGCGCCACCTCCGTGCTTTGTGCGCTTGTTGGGGGGCAGCTTCAGATTCTCGGGTCGGAGTCCGCGCTTGATGCCGTGCATCGCGGCAGCAGCATCGAAGGTGCCATCAGCATTGGCGCCTGCACCAGCTTCGGCGCCTGGTGCCTGAGCGGTCGTAGAGTCGGAGAGCGCTGCTGCTGCTGATGCGGCGAGGGGAAGCGCAGACGATGCAGGCTGAATCGCATTGGCCGCTGCACCCTGGCTGACATTCTGCGGTGCCGCAGCGGTGGGCACGCTGCCGTTCTGTTGAGCAGCGCGCGACTGCTCGCCGAGCGAAGTGACGATGCGCTGTGCCAGCTCCGGGTTGCTGGAACGGACAAAGCTAATGCATCGGCTCATCTGCATCTTGAGCTTGTCCAGATCGGCCAAACGCAAGATGCACTGTTTCTTGGGCAGCAGATCGAACTGGTCCTTGTACATGAACGCCATGATCTTGAGGCGCTTGGCTGGCTCCAAATTGCCGTTCATCGCGTAAAACGCAGGCAGCAGCGCGGTCACGGTGGCCTGAATGGGAGCCAGTTTCTGTACCTGGTCGAGAATCTGGTCTCTTTCGTCGTCGGCGATGTTTTGGATGATGGGCAGTCGGGGCCTCTGGGTGGCCAGTTCCTGGTCGATCTTCTGCATCGCAGCACGCGCTTGCTCGAGCTGTTCCGGGCTCACTGCAATGAAGCGGGCATGCGACATGTTGGAAGGGCGGCCGGCCATCTGACCCGGTTGGCCTTGAGGTGCGGCAGATGCGGTGGCTCCGGAGCTAGCCTGTGCGCTCATAGGTTGCGACTGGGCCAAATGGTTGTGCATCTGCGATTGTTGCGGCTGCGTCTGCTGCAGTTGACCTGGTTGTTGGTGTTGGTTCTGCGCATTGGGACCTATCTGACCCGGATTCTGCATCTGCTGCGCATTCAATTGCTGCCCAGGTAGTGTGCTTCCAAAGCTTGGCGGTTGCGTCTGCGACGGCTGGGCTGCCGAGGTCTGCGGCATCATGGGTCGCTGTTGATTTGGCCAGCTCGTCTGTGCCGCCTGCTGCATTGGTCCCTGTTGCGCCTGTTGCGATTGTTGCTGCTGCTGTTGTTGCAGCTGCTGTTGCTGACCTTGCTGACCTTGCTGAGCTTGCATGCCGTTTTGCCCCGGACCAGCCTGATTGCCCTGATAGCCTTGGTTCAGTTGTCGCTGCTGGTTTTGAAGCTGCTCCTGTCGCCATGCATTAAGCTGCTGGGTAAGGTAAACTTTGTTGAACTGCTCCTGCGACATGCCCGCCTTGGCGAGGTTCTCGGCGCTCAGAATCGGCGGTGGAGGTGGGTTGAAGCCGGCAAGAGATGGTTGCTGGGGTCCGTTCGGTAAGGATCCGTTTTGCGCCTGCATCTGCTGCTGCTGCTGCTGTGGCTGCTGCTGCAATTGGGTGGACGGCATCATCGGGGTCTGTTGACCCTGCAGCTGACCAGTTTGTTGGTTGGGCTGTTGCGACTGCATCTGCGGCGGAGGCGGCGGAGGCGGTCGGAGTGCTGGCGCCTGCGGATTCGCCTGTGCGGGGCCTTGAGATTGACCGACGCCTGTAACTGCCATGGACATCTGGTACTGGTGTTGCATGGCTCGCTGCCACGTCTCCTCAAACGGTGCGAGGTAATTGCGGTACTCGGTGGCCAGCGCCTGCCCAAGCGCCTGTGTCTGAGGCGAGCCGAGAGGCGCAAGCTCCAGCGACATGGCGATGGCGGGCCAGGCTCCCTTCTGATGCGCACCTTCGCTGCCGCCGTGCGCTTGCACGATCTGATAGAACTTGAAGAGGTCCAGCTCTCGCCCGCCGACTTTCGGCAACGAGGTGATGGGCGTTCCACGCTTCTTCATCAGATCGACGAGCGCCTTCATGAACTGCTCGGGACGCAATGATGGCACGCCTTGCATGCCAGGCATGCCTGGCTGTGCTCCGATGTTCATGGCGCCCATCTGAGGAGAAGGACGCACCTGAGGCGCTGGCGGCTGCGGCGGCGCATGCTGAGCGTTTTGTGGCTGCGATCCGGGCTGGTTGAGCATGGGACTGCCAAATTGTCCTTGCGGTGGCCGAGCCGAACCAGGCTTGTTTGGAGGACGGATGACCGGCGAAGCCTGGACATTGTTGCCGATGGCAACCATGCCCGGCTGCTGTTGCTGCTGTGGTTGTGACGCTGCTTGTGGCGGCTGATTCGGCTGTTGCGACGGTGCTTGTTGCTGGTTGTTAGGTGCTTGACCAGGCGCTTGCTGGCTCTGTTGCATCAGAGCAGCAAACTGTTGGGCATTCTGAACGTTAAGACGCTGGAGCAGCGCCGACTGCAAACGCTTGGCCTCTGCATGCTGCTGCTGCACCAACTGACGTTCCTCAGCGCTAAGATCCGAATTGAGCTTGCTCTCGATGTCAGTGACACGCTGGTGCAACAGACGCAGGAAGTTGAGCGGGTTCTGCTGATTGCTTGGGCCAGGAGTCGGTTCTGTACGACCTACAGGAGGTCTCTGCTGTCCGGGTTGAGCTGGCTGCTGGCTCAACATCTGCTGTGGCTGTTGCGCGTTTTGCGGCAGGCCTGGCATTTGTTGGGGTGTCGGGGCGCGAGCCATCTGCGCTTGGCCTTGCATCACCTGGGGAGAAGATTGAACTTGGTTGGACATTTGCGCCTGCTGTTGCTGCGATTGTTGCTGCGACTGGGCCTGTGATTGCTGAGGCTGCTGCTGACCAGGAAGGGCAGGTTGCAAGAAGCCTTGCGAGCCCATGGAAGGTGTAGACTGAGGTGCGCCTGGACGAACCTGCTGCAGACCGGCCATCATCTGAGCTTGAGCCTGCATCTGAGGCGTCCTCTGCATGGCATTGACAAAGTTCTGACCGTTGGACATGTTGAGATTCATGTTGGCTTGACCCGGTTGCAAAGGTCTCGCGCCACCATTCTGGGTTTGAGCTGCTTGCTGTTGAGCTTGCATAGCCTGTTGCCGTGTGATGAGTTGCCGCAACTGGTGTGATGCGTTCAATGGGAAAGAGGAAAATGTGGCGATTCACGGAGAAATGAGAAATGGTCAGCTGGCGAGGTTCGAGGAGACGCGGATCAAAGACAAGACTAAACAGAGCGTTGAGCCGATCACGTACCTGAATCATCTGCTCTTGCGTGAGGTTGCCCTTTTTGGCCTGTTCAATGGCATGCGACAGTTGCGCAAACGTCGGCGTAGGCCCTCCAAGTCCACCCATTTGGGGTGCAGCACCCAGGTTGGCGGCTTGTTGAGGCTGCTGCTGGAGATGCGCTGGTTGCGAGACCGAGGGTTGCTGGTGAGCCATCTGGTTCTGCATTTGGGTGTGCTGTTGCTGTTGCTGCATGGATTGCTGCGGCTGTTGTTGCTGCATCTGCTGCTGAGATGTTTGGGGCTGGACCATGTTTTGCGGACGCATCATCTGCATGATTGGATTCTGGTTGTTGGCCATCATACCATTGGTCAGCTGCGACTGCTGCTGTGCCATGAGTGCCTGAAGCTGCTGCTGATTGAAACCAGCGGGCAGGCCAAGTTGGGGCATCATGGCATTGCGTTGCTGCATCTGGGGCTGTGTTCCAGGCGGTGGCTGCTGCGGCTGCTGAGGCTGTTGTTGCTGCTGCGGCTGCTGCTGTTGTGGCATCTGTACGGCTTGCTGCATCTGGCTCTGCTGGCGAAGCATGTTGAGCTGCTGCGGAGTGAGATTGTTGAAGTTGAAGAAGGCACCATTGTGCGACTGATCGAAGCCTGACATGGTGGCAATCGGCAGTGGACTATGATGTGGTGCTATCCGTCGGTATGCGAGCCTCGAAGGAAAGCAATGGATGCCCGGGTGTGGCTAGAGCGTGCTCTGCCCGGCGGGTAGCGGGGCCTGTGGCAATGCACGCGTCTACGGGCTGGGTGTGCCAATTGATGTGGGTCGCGCACTTTATCGCAGAACAAAAAGATCGAAGCGTGTCGAGCCAAGGCGAGGAGGCGGATCGCTGGGACCGAGAACCGGTCAGAGCTCGAGGAGCAGGTGCGGCAGGGCAACTATGGAGCGGTTGAGACGACGAGCGTCTGACATTCACGCAATGAAGCGGTCGGAGGATCGACTAAAGTGGCAGGAAAGCAGCCGATAGCAGAGATGCGTCCTGAACTTATGAAAGGATTCGTGGTAGAGTGGCAACGCACAAGTACCAAGCGATCTGTGCGTGATACCGGAAATGAAGTCGGTGTGCGAGGATATGAACGGGAGCAAATCGAGGCACGGTGTGGAGAGATTGGACGGGTGATGCTGAGTATTGTGATGATGGTACACAGAGGCACGTAAAGCAATCTGTTGTGGGAGCCGAGACGGAGGAGACGATCCGCGAGCAGATGGGTATAGAGTGGACGGAGCGTGCCACGAGGAGCCACAGGTCACCGATGCGAAAGAGGCGAGAGTTGAAGGAGCGCTGCGGTGAGCGAGCGAGCGACGATGGGAGAAAGAGGAAGAGACTTGGCAGCGTGCAGCAGCCGGATGAGCCGAAAAGAGGAATGCAAAGATCGAGAAATTGTACGTGCTCGACGTTATGGATGGGGCAATGTCGATCCAATCACAAGAAGCTCGATTGAACCAGGATCGGCACACCGGTCAGCGTAACGTTTACGAGAGGAAAGACAATATGCGCTCGACTCGATACGGGATCGACGATGGCGGCCGATATGGACGAGGGCGAGGATGAAGGCGAAGATTCGGATGAGGTTGAGGTTGGGGGATGGCGACGACAAGGCAAAGCAAAGCAAAGCAAACGAAGGATCGAGCCACAGGCAAGGGCAAGGGACGGGCCAGTCAGAGACACGAATCGAGAAATGCAAGATTGATTGAGCGAGCGGCACAGAGCACACGGCGCGAGCCACCAGCCAAAGGGACACGCTTCTCTGCTCCATACAGAGACGAACAGGCAAGTTGAGTTTTGTGGAACAGCAGTCACAGCCCACAACGCGCAAAGGGCGCAACGGGTAAGCCGCACCAGACGGGCACAAGAAGAGAGAGATGCACCTGGCGACGGCGGGGCGACGGCGGCGGCTGCTGCTGCAGGGCAGGCACGCAAAAAGGCAGAGAAAAGTTGCTTCGAAATTTTGTAACAAAACCAGAGAGAACCCCAGACCAGCTCAGCAGCACTGGACAAGCGCCTTCTCAAAAACAGAGCTTCCCGCGAGCCTCTTCTGCTGCACCCGTGAACGATACTCGCGTTGCTGCTGCGTTTCTTCCCAATTAGACTCGAAACTTTGTTCGAACCCAACGCCATCCGAACTCACATATGCACATCCGGACGGTACTCTGTACACACTATAGGCTGTACGCTGTTAGCCTCGAGATTACGACGGTTGCTGCTTTGCTAACTGCACCTCTGTAGCCTTCGCATCGTCATTGAGTCGTGCATAGAACAGAGGGGTGGACGAAAATCTGGCAGGTACTTGGCAGAGAGCGACAAGAACTTGCAGACGCCATCTCTCTCTATGGGACCTCTCTCAACTTGGGCACGGTGGCCAATCCGACATTGAGCATCTCATCATGTTCGTGCATGTGTCTTCTTGGTTTGTTACCTGTGTGGCAAGCGCGCTGCCATGGTCGTCGAGCTGCCGGGCTGTAACAGCAGACGCTCGAACTCAATGGGTGACGATGCTCGAGTGGGCGTCGTCGTACGGAACTCAGCCTGACTGGATCGAAAATAAGTGTCGTTCGGGAAGGCCGGAGTGAAGGAGCGAAAGGACAAGAGCAGTGGTTAGAGAGACCTACATGCATGCATGCGTGCATGAGCCCGCATCCTTGGTGGGAGACTGACTGTGAGTTGCGATCAGCGCGCTCTATCCACCCCGTTCGATCCGCCATGAAGGAGAATGAACCCCTTTTGACGTCTTCTTTTGTTTCCTTTCATGCCGTGGTTGGACGGCATGACAAGAGGACCGCAGATCGGTCCCTTCGTGATCCAGAGCAATACAATGAAGCGTGCGGCGGTGTGTGTACGAAACGCTACACACCATCATTGCCCGCGCTCTTCATGAAGCATTCGGGAACGAGCGAATCAATCCCGCTGTCCGGAAGCTACCTGAACGTCTTCAACCACTTACAATCGTTGTTTGAGAGTTATCTTGCAATGCGCGACCCGAGAAAATCACAAAGCGCTAAAAGGAACTGGACCTCTCCGATTTTAGCGCCCACCAATTGCAGCCGAGGAGGATTTACACGTTGTCCGCTCGCCCCTTTTTCTCCGTCGATGTGAACAAGATCTGACCTTGGGATCGCACGCGCTCGCAGAGACAAGCTGAGACCACAAGACGCACCTATCGACCTTGGTCTGTGTAAGCGAGCCACCAAAGACAAAATTTAACGCTCGTTTTTCTCCATTTGCGCTGAATTTTCGAAAATCGAACAGTGTGTCCAGATTCTGATGCAGGAACGAACCGTCGTGACCGCGATGCTTCGAACGCGACTCGTCCAAGCCCTTTTTTCTGCTCTTTCAGTTAATCTGACTGCTTTTTTGTCTTTCCTGTCCTGCTGGGGTTTATGTGACAGATATTAGCACAGTACAAAGCGACGTAGATATAGTTGCCGACGAGATCAGGTAGACTCATAGACATCAGATCGCTTGCCTCTCCTTGTCTATCACTCAAGCTGGAAGCGAACTCACACTTCACAGCGATAATCCAATTAGAACAGGTAAGTAGATGGTTGACAGCCAGATAGACAGCCTTACTGAACGTTCGGCAGGGGATCCTCGACCAAAGAGAAGTCGCGAGTGAAAGCTCTCGACTCGATGCTGTCAAAGCCTGCTACCACTTTGCAGCCACTTGTCTGTGAAGGCCACAGAATCTTTCTCGATTTGCACGTATGTCGGCCACCGACTAGTCAATACAGATCGGGCGATGGACCTTCATCGAATGGTTGCCACAGGCAAGTCCAACTGGACCCTGACATGCAGCCAGGCACAAGGCCTTCTGGCTGCAAAAGCGCACTAGATCCGTGGGAACTACAAGACAGTAGTCCCCGCCACGTTTTCCCTATTCTTCTCAGAATTTTCTCTGTGCATTCGCGCGCTCGTGTATAGCTTCCCGTGTCGCCTTCCCCGCACAAGAGCGGATATTGAGGACACAGACGAATGATTTTGACACAAACACGGCCTGTCCGCAGCTGCCGACCTTGCCTGCGGCTCTCAGTACGCACTGCATCTTCTTCGCACAACACCTGCGTTCCACTCGGCGGCACAAGACGGCAGCAGAAAGCGGCTGTCAAGACCATCTCCAACTTCCTGACCCAGAACCCGCTCCGAGGTGGGTTCAGCTCCGTAAAGTCCCACCACACGGCCCCTTTCAGAAGCGCTTTTGGCGTGACTGCTCTTTGTTCACGACGCCACCGGTCTCTTCATCAGACTCAAAGTCTCCACCGACGAAGGGCCGTTCCCATCGCTTCATCAAGCAGCTACATATTTGGTATTGTAACGGGGACAGTGCACTTGGAGTCATCCCACCATCCTTGCTTCGCGGTCGCAGTCTCCCTCTGCCAAGGCCAGCGACTTATCAGTGTAGCGAAATTCGATCCCTGACTTGATCGACTGTCCGAGGACAACTTTGGCTTGTTCAACACAGCGCTGCGCCCGAGTCGCTCGTGTGTGCCTTCGAGTGCAAAAGACGTATACCCAGCTTGTTCATCCCTCGCCACCGTTGCCATCCCCTCACCCACGAGACAATAGCAGCTCTCCTGCGTTCCCTTCAACATGTCGACCAGTGCCCTGTCTATGTACACGAGCTGCCCACCCGGCCTCACCTCGGTCAATGGCACCGCCTGCAACGCAGCCACCTGCAACTCCACCTTTGTCGCTCCAGAGGCTCGCATTGCCAAACCATCCTCCGACGCACAGTGCCCTTCCTGCGATGCTGGCTTCGGAGGCATCAACTGCAACGTCTGCCAGTCGCCTGGCGCGTGTCAAGCTCGCAAATCTTCATTGGGCCTCACCACGCCCAACTCGCTCTTTGGCAGCAACGAAACGCTCGTCTGTCACAAGCAGCCCTCGGCGGTGCGCACCACCTACATCGATTGCGATGTCAACCAACTCACCGTCAACGGCGTCTACCCCGGCGAGATGCGCATGACGCTCTCCAAAACGTACAAGCCTGACTCGTTTTCCGAGACGGGTCTCGCCAGCTGGTCTGAACAGAGCAACACAGCGCTCTCGCAAGTCTGGCTCAATGGTGTCGAGCAATTCTACTGCCAGGCTGCCGGCTGCTCCGCTCGTAACTCAAGCTCGACCCTCAGCTCTTCAGGAAACGCCGGACTCGGAAGCAGCCTCTGGACGTGCACATCGCTCGAGTGCTACTGCATCCCCGGCACCATGATGTGCGGAAAGGGCCAGCTTGACCTTTCGCCCGTCATCAACAAACTCAACGGCACGCTCACCATGCCTTGCGACTATGTCGACCCCAACAATTCGTCCGCCACCTCCAACTGCGCTTTCAAAGGAGAGCTCCTCGACAACTTTCTCGGCCAGCAAGGGTTGCCCCTCGCCAACTGCCAATTTGGATCGTGCATCACTCAGTCCGAGCTCGACAGCTTCTACGCAAATGGCTCGGGCGAAAGCGACGACCAGGAGTCGAGCTCTTCTCTCAGCAATGCTGTCATTGCCGGTCTCGTGGTCCTCGGTGTCGCTATTGCCGCCATCCTTAGCCTGTTGCTATTCGGATTTTGGAAGCAGAGAAAGGCAAGGCGACTTCCAAGAGGTACCGGCCAAAGACCTGTCGGGCTTGAATGGGAGCATCTCAACTACACGGTGCCTGCCGCGACCGGCCTGCTTAGACGACATCGCAAGAAAGACGACGATCAGCTTGCACAGGTGGTCTCCTCGTCTGTCGCTGAAGAGGGCGTTGCGCACCTCGACTCGCCCTCTTTAGCTGATCACCGCAGTCTGGCTGTTGTGCGCGATAGCTCTGGCCGCATCCAGCCCGGTTGTATGGTGGCCGTGCTAGGACCGTCTGGTGCTGGCAAGACGAGTCTCGTCGAGATTTTGGCCGGACGACACAAGATCGGGCATGTGTCCGGGAGCATCCGCGCCATCGAAGCGTCTCTCGAATCTGAAGCGGACTCGATTCCTTCGCGACGTGTGATCGGCTTTGTGGATCAGGAGGACGCTCTACCCGCCTTTTCGACGGTTCGCGAAGCCCTGCAGATGGCCGCTGACCTCTCGTTACCCGACAATGTCCTGCGCGCCGAGAAGCGTGACTTTATTGACAACGTCATCCACCAGCTCGGTCTGGAACGCGTTGCCAACAAGCGCATCGGCGATGCGAGCCGTCGCGGCTTGTCCGGAGGAGAGAGGCGCAGAGTGTCGATCGGATGTGCACTTGTCGCACGTCCGCGTCTGCTCATCGCGGATGAGCCGCTGTCGGGTCTCGACGCTTTTTCGGCCGCTCGCGTCGTTTCGGCGTTGCGCGAACTGGCTTCAGGCTCGCACGTCGGTAGCACGACGGTGATCGTGACGGTGCATCAACCTTCTTCGGAGATCTTTTACAGCTTCGACCAGATCATGCTCATGTCGCAGGGTGCCGTCATATACCACGGGTCGCCGGCTGAGTCGCTCGCGTGGTGCCAGAGTCAGGGCGAGCAGTGTCCCGCTGGTCACAATGTTGCGGATCACCTGCTCAAGATCGCATCTGGTGCGAACGCTTCGGGCCAGGCCAGTGCGCTGGGCCAGAAGTGGCTGCGTGAAAAGCCAAGTAATGTGTCCGCGGAGGGTTCGGATGATCGAGGTTCGGCCGTGGCCTCTCCTAGCCAAGGTTTTGCTGTCATAACTGGTGAATCGTGGGAGAAGACGGTGCGCGGCGATGCTGCGATGGCCTCGTTCATGACGCAGATTGCTACGTTGAGTCGACGCAACTTTATCACTGCTCGGAGAGACCCTGGCGGTGCTCTTGCGCACATTGTGGGTGCCGTGGTCATTGGTCTCATCGTCGGAGGCTGCTTCTACCAAGTCAAGCTTACCATCGCTGGGTTCCAAAACCGCGTGGGATCGATGTACTTTCTCTTCATCCTGCTCTCGTTCTCAGCGCTGTCATCCGCGACAGCGTTCAGCAAAGCACGTCCACTCATGATGCGCGAGCGAGCCAACGGTCTGTACGGCCCGCTCGCATGGCTTGTCAGCTACATCGCCTACGACGCGCTACTCCTTCGCGTCATTCCGGCGCTGCTGCTCAGCATCATCATGTACTGGATGGTGGGCATGAAAGCGCAGGCCAACTACTTTTTCGAGTTTCTCCTCATCGCCGTCCTCTTCCACCTGTCCATGGCGCTCTACAACATGCTCCTCGCCGCACTCATCCAAGATCTATCCGTCTCGATCCTCTTTGCAGGCGTCTTTATCCTGTTCAACATTGGATTCGGAGGCTTCTTGCTCAACTTGAGCAATCTTTCGGGCGTCTTTGCTTGGTTGCAGTGGATCTGCCCGATGAAGTTTGCGCTCGAGGCGGTGGCGAGTCACGAATTGGCCGGCTTGCAGTTGATTGACAATGTCGGTGGCGTGTCGATCACGGCATCCGTGTCGGTGTTTTCAGGCAACCTGTTTGCGTTCAAGGAGGACGCGTTTTACAGGGATCTGCTGGTGTTGGCACTAGGGTTCGTGTTGGGCTTCTTTGTGTTGTTGGCTGGAGCAGTGAGTTGGAGGATGCGAGAACGTCGTTGACTGCTATTCTGCAGTTCAGAGCTGTGCTGCCTTTGCACAAGTCACTTCCAGCTCTTTGTACTCGGTTTGGTGGGCTTAGAAATGGTATTGAATTATAACACATGTTGATCGCAGGCTAACGTTGATTACAAGACAGGATCCTGAACAGGCTTGTTGCCTTCCGAACCGGGGCCTCCGCGAACGTCGAATTCTGTTGCCAGCACAAGATTCATGTCGAAAAGATTAGTACAGTCCCGCACTCCCTGTGTATGTAGCTCTGCCTAGTCCAAGCTTGGCTGTGGTATGCTTACCCTTGGGATCCTTGGTAGGGATTGATTCGCGACCGGCAGCACCGGGGATCTGAGGCAGGCCCTGCTCAGCGCGCTTGGCGTTCTCCTTCTGACGCTCTTCGTCGCTCTTAAACTGGGCCGTGGTGGCAGGGTCTTGGAAAGTCTTCATCATCTTGGGCGGTGGGCTTCGAAGGGTGGATATTGACAGCGTATGTGAGAAGCAGGGTTGGTTTTGGTGGTGGAAGAGAGGCGAGTATGGACGCTGACTGCTCAGAGGTGGTTTATATAGTGAAGCTGAGTCTGAAGAATCGACAGCTGAGCCGAGCACACTTCCTCTCTCACGCGAGCTCGTCAGCGTTCTGACATCAAGAAGCATCTCGGCCAAGCAACTCTTTCATTCTCTGTCGTTCCGTCGCAGCCTGCGACACTGACGATCAGTCATTTCCTCTGTATTTCGAAGCGATAGCCAACCAGAGCCCAACGGGTGCAACAGCCTCATCCGAAAACTCTGGCACGACGGAGGAAGTGCGCGCTTTGACGTCAGGCCTGGTTTAACGACTTTGAACCGGCATGGCAGCAGCAGCAACAGCAGCAGCAGCTACTCTCAGCCGCATCCATCGGGTGCATTTCGGAACGGCAAAGTCCTGTCAGTCAGCATAGGCGGTAAATGACAGCGATTGCTCGGAAAGGCAAAGAGGGAGAGAGGGAAAAGGTAGACTGCATGTCAAGGCGTCCCTGCATGCGAGGATGATTCATCGCCGCTTTGGCCAAACTTTGTCCGATGATTTTGCACAACCACGCTGTATTCTGTAGGTGTAACACGTAGACTGTCAAATTTGGCCGCGTTACACAGGGTGACATAATCGAACCTGGAAAGGCGAAAAAGGGTTTGAAAAAAAAATCCATATCTTCTGGCTGTTCCAAAGCGAAATTTTCCCTGCGACTTTTTTCGCCTTTTGTTTTTGGTGCGAAACAGTGTGGAGAGAAAAAGTCGATTCGCGCCTTTCTTCGTATGAACCTTCTCTCCGTCTCTCTTGCGCCTCTTCACCAACCACACTTGACACCATCTAACGTCGAGGCCACCTGTGCGATCATGCCGACTACGCCAAAGTCGACGCCCAAGAAGGCATCCAGCAGCGGTAGCGCTGCTGCTTCTCCAGCATCCACGCCGAGCCGTATGACCCGGGCACAGGCTCGAGCCACAGGAGGCATCAAGACTCCGTCACCGTTGAAGAAGGGCACCAGCATCTCCAGCCCCAAGGCCTCCGCCAAGAAGGTTACTTCTACTCCATCGGCAACCGAACAATCCGTGCAAGAAGGTGCATCGCCCTCAAAGTTCAAAACGCCGACCAAAAGCTCGCCAGCCAAGGCCTCGCGCAAATCGACCAACAAGTCGCCTGTAAAGGCCGAGGTTGAGAGCCCCAGTAAGGTCCCCGCGAGCCACGCAAAGTTGACGCGAAAGCCTACCTCGGCGTTGGCTACAGCTGAACCCATTGTGGCTGAGTACTCGGAGGAGGAAGAAGTAGCACAGGATGAGGATGAGGAGGAAGATGAGGAGTCGGATCTCGAGGAGGGACAGGATGTATCGGAGAAGGGCATGCAGCGTTTGATGGCTGCTCTTGGCGAGGATGGGCTTGACGAGGTAGATATGGCTGCCTTGGACGAGCTTGCCGGAGAGGACGACGATGAGGAGGATGAAGATGACGAGCAAGATGAGGAGATGGATGCATTGGAGCAAGAAGTCGCCGACGAGGAAGCTGAAGAAGAGCTCGCAGCAGAGGAGGAAGAAGACAAAGACATCCCTCGTGTCATCCCTAACGCCAATGGCGACACGCTCGCCGCCTCGATTGCACGAAGCGGTCTGGTTCCCGACCCCGAATCCGACTCGGACAGCTCAGAAGCTGAAGACGAAGAAGACCCTGAGGAAGCCATTGCCTACGAAGATCTTCCGGACGACCTTGAACTCACCGAGCAGGCCAAAGCCTCGCGCACCCAGCGCATCAAGATTAACAACGAAGCTGCGCTGCGCCGCATCTACGAGGACATTCGCCTTGATTCGCCCTCGTCGTCGTCCAAGCTTCCCTGGATCGAGACGATGCGCATCACCTACCCCTCGTCCGTCTCTTCGCTCGTGACCGATGCCGAGAATGATCTGGAGCGCGAACTCGCCTTTTACAAACAGGCGCTGCACGCCGCCGTGGAGGGCAAGAAACTCATCGAGGCGTCGGGAACACCGTTCACTCGACCTGCAGACTATTTCGCGGAAATGGTCAAGACGGACGAACACATGGAACGAATCCGTCAAAAGCTGCTCGACGAATCGGCAGCGATCAAGGCGAGCGAAGCGGCCAAGAAGCAGCGCGAGCTGAAAAAGTTTGGCAAAAAAGTGCAGGTGGAAAAGCTGCAAGAACGCATCCGCAACAAGAAGGAGCTCAACGCACGCATTCAAGGCCTCAAACGCAAACACGGCAGCATCGAAGACGGAGACGGAGCCGAAGAATTCGATGTTCGTCTCGAACAAGCCATCGGCGGCGAAGAAAAAAGCAGCAAGAAACCTGCCTTTAGCAAAACCCGTCCACCCTCCGGAAAGTCGAAAATGCCGCGCACCGCCCGAGATGCAAAATACGGCTTCGGAGGCAAGAAAAAGTACTCAAAGAGCAACACGGCCGAATCCACAAACGACTTCCGCGTCGGTCCCGACAGAGGTGCCCGCGGCAGCAAGGTCAAAGTCCCCAGCGGCAAAGCTGGCTTCAGGCCCAAACAGAAGAGCGGCGCTGCAAAGAGGCCCGGAAAAGCGAGACGCGCCGGTGCAAAGTAACCTTGATGCAAGACCGCCCCTCCATTTTCAGATCTCTGGTTCATATTTTCTGCACAGACTTGCCCATCTCATTCATCAGCATAACCATGGGGGGCACTTTGACATGTGTATGGTTCAAGAGAGAGAGAAAGAGAGAGAGATTGTGAGGCTGCCGGTGAGACAAAAGGAATCAATGCCATTGAGTGAGTGATTACAAATGCGTTGTCGGAACAGGAAAGCAGAGTTCTAGAGGGGGGAGAGGGAGCAAGACAAAAAAAAACAAGAGAGTTCGTGAAGCAAAAGGTCGTGCAAGAGTCGAAAGTCGTTAGGCATGCTGCGTGAAAAGGGCATAAAGTGGTAGTCTAGTATCTATGAAAAAGTGAACAGGAGTCTCAGGCGCGAACGGCGCTCTTGTTGACCGCCGACGAACCACCAAAGAGCTTCTTCTTGGTTTTGGGTTTGCCACCCATCTGCGGCGAAGACGGTTCGTCGATGGAATCGGCCAAGGAAGCTCTGCGCAGTGCAGCCGCCGCCGCCGAGATTTCCCTCTGATCGCCCACGTCGGTGGCTTTGGAGCTACGACGCGAGGAAACCACGTCAGTCGGCTTCGAGTTGCGACGCGATGCGTTGAGGGGCGACAGGATAGGCTGAGCGCCACCGCCGCCGAAGGCACCACTGAGCGGAATGGCCAAGTCCTGACAAGTGGGGGGCGCCAGTTCGGCGCATGCAACGTGCGTCTTGTAGGGGCAGTCGTCGCAGTCCATAAACGGTTTCCAGCCGATGCGCTTGCCGCAGACCCAGCACTTTGCGAGGGCGTTGCTGAGCATAACGGCAGGAGGAACCAGAGAAGGATAGCTGCTGACGTGGGCATGCTGATGCGAGCTACCCCCGGCCACGGCCTGCTGCGCGGCAGCAACGACGTTGTTGGGTCGACGTGTTCCGTTCTTGACCAAAGTGAAGCGATGGCAGATGGGGACAGGTTCTACGTGGCCCGAGCTGACTGAGGCGATGGTGGCGAGGGCCAAGGATGGGTCGGGTCGGTGTGTACGGGCGGTCATGTAGGATTGCATGGCAGAGGCTTCAGTCGAACCTCGTCTAGCCGCTGCCGAAACATCCGCCGAGCCTCGTCGAGCTGGGATGAGGAGGGGCGAGTTTTCCTGGCGCAGCGTCCTGACAGTGAGCGTAGATGCACGCTCGTCGAGCATGGCGAGGGGTGCATGTCTTTGGGTCATCTTGGAAGAGCGGACGACTGAGGTGCTGTAGTCGCTCTCGGCGTATGCACCTTCCTCTAGCAATCCGGCCTCGGACTCTTGACGAATCCTCTCGGCAGCAGCACCAGGAGAAGCCAGCCAGCTGCGGTTGATGCTGGGTAGCGCGTCTGGAGCATCCTCGCTCCACCATGGGTTGCCGTGACCGGCGACCTTGAGCGTGCTGGAACCCTTGATGGTACCAGGCGAGCGAGCATCATCGGGCTCGACACCTATCTTTTCGAGGGCTGCGAGCGCCTCTTCGATCTCGTCGCCACTGTCGTCTGAGCCAGTGTGGGACTGAGCACCGTTGAGCTTGAGAGCACCGTTGAAGCTTGGCAACCTCGGAGGAGCAGCACGTTTGAGCTTGGTGCCCATGATGGACTGGATGGTTGCGCCTCGGACACTACCGATGGCATAGCGGTTCTCAGCTTCTTCGCGCAAGAGCACCTCGCGCTCAATGTCGCGCAGCCTTGCGACCACCTGACGCATTTCGGGACGATCGCGGGGATCCTCCTCGACACAATCGAGAGCGAGCTGGATGAAAGCTTCGGGACAGCCGTCAGAGGCCATTTCTCGAACCTCGTCGGCATCCAAGCCAAACGTGGGCATGACGCGCTTGAAAGTGTACGAGTCGACGAGGTGGCGGGAAGCGATTTCGGCAAAGATGACGCCGAGCGAGAAAACGTCCGAGGGCAGGCCAAAGTCGACGCCGAGAAGGATCTCTGGCGACATGTAACCGTCTGTGCCGCAGTAGCTGATTCTTCGCATCTCCTCTTCGTTGCGTGCTGCGATGCGAGCAAAGCCGAAATCGCAGACCTTAATGCGCTCGTTGGCCGTGATGAGGAGGTTCTCGCCTTTGAGATCGCGATGCATGCAATTGCGTGCGTGGAGATAGGCGAGGGCACGAGCAATGTCCATGGCAAAGCTCATGCGCAACCGCCACGGGAAAGGTCTGTTTTGATCAGCTATGTAGGAACGGACGTTACTGCCGACAAATTCTGAGATGATGTAGATCCTGCCATCGGGGCCTGGACTCTTTGTGAGACCAATGTATTGGACA
Organism: Mycosarcoma mackinlayi; assembly: GCA_928852645.1. NCBI lineage: Eukaryota > Fungi > Basidiomycota > Ustilaginomycetes > Ustilaginales > Mycosarcoma > Mycosarcoma mackinlayi. Next base: position 295,630 of record CAKMXS010000065.1, on the reverse strand, counting down.
ATGTTGGGGTGACGAGCTTCCTTCATGAGGACGCATTCGCGCTCAAAGTACTTTTCGACGTCGTATGTGTTGTTTGGAAGGACCTCTTTGATGGCGACTTCGGTGCCAAGGTATTCGCCCTTGAAGACGACGCCGAAACTGCCACCGCCGATCCTGATCCAGTCGCCGCCATTAGGCCCCGAGAGGTCGGCAAAGTTAATGACGTCGAATCTGTCCATTGTGGTTGTGCGTTGAGCGGTGCTGCAACGTGGTTTGTTGTACGTGAGATGGCGTGAAATGCGTCTGTGCTTATTGCGAGATTGAGTGCTGAAGGGGTCGTAAACAAGATCGTGATGAAGATATGCAATGCTCGCAAAAGGGACTGAGGATCTGAGCTGGCGAGTCGTGGTAAGAAGCGAGGCGTGACGAATGGTAGTTGCAAGTGAAGAAGTGAGAAAGAAACGTAGGAGAACGTCAGCGTCGTGAAGGTAAGGCAAGCAAAGGGCAAAGAAGCTGAGCGCCTGGGATCCAAGCGGAGCGCAGCAATTTATTATTGCGACCGATGCCGGCTGGACAGAAGCCGCAGCCGGTGGCAGCCAAGCGAAACACTTACGTGTGTGTGCGGAAAGAGCCAGATGCGGAGGGAAAGCAAGCGCTTGTGCAGAGCCAGTCGGAGCCTAGTATTAGGTTTGGAAATCTGTACCGAGAACGATATAGGGCGAATGCAGATGTAGATTGGCGAAGACGGATCGAGGATGAAGGTAAAGGTGGATCAAGCTGCAAGGTGAGGTTAATGTAAGCGCAAGGTGTTGAAGGGTCTTGGAGAGATGATGTATTAATGCGGAAGGCAGCGCGGAGTGTAAGAGTGATGAAGGCAGAGGGGGGATGGTGGAGTTGCAAGCAGAGCAGGGACGGGACCGGATGCGGCTTTTGAAGGCTTCTAAAGGCTGCAATAGGTGGGCGAGACAGAATTGAAGATGTTGTGAGCGGAGAGAGAAACGCAGAGACTGTACAAGCAGTATCGACGACCACCAAGAGGAGCAGCAGAAGCACGATTCGGACTCAGCCCTTTAAAAACCAGTGCGGCTCCAAAGCGGTTGGCTTAGGGGGGTCGACACACACTGTACTGTTGCTGCAGGCACAACTGAATCTCTCGGACCCTGACGGCTGTCATGCTTTGCTCTCTTGCCTCATTCGGTTTTTTTTTCGCTGCATCGGAGCCTCAAAAATTAATGGGAAAACTTGAATCCAGAAACGAACAACTCTAAGCTCTATGGATGTTCGACGCCGGCCTCGACCCTGCTCTTGCACGACGAGTGTGTGTGTGCGTCTGCGTGTCGACGATGCGATGAGGCCAGCAACATGATCTGCCAGCGTCGGCGCACGAATCGTCATGCTCGCTAACATGCTCCACCCCACGCCAAGCTGTGTACCAAACAAAGAGGTGAAATCGAACCCTGCCAGATTGAGGTCGAATTGCAAATTGATTCGATCGGTAACCCTCTCTTCCCACCCTTGGCGCAGAGTCAAGTATGAGAGAGTAGAGAAAGCTCACCGAGTCTGAGCCGATTCAAGTACACGCTAGGACAGTGTATACAAAGGCTGGGCCCTCTCAGGCTCCCTGCGAGCTCGAACAAGGCCGAGCGATGCGAGAACCGAAATGAGTCACTGAGTCATGAGCGTTTGCCTCCTAAGCCGCAAACCGGTTCATCCTGGTCCATACGTTGCACAGGATTGGTGAAGGATTGCTTGAACAACGGCGACTTCCGTCAGTGGCTTTCATGCATCGAGATCAATGAAAGACGCCCCAAACGAGTCTAGTTAGAGACCACCAACGTCATCGCATGAGCTTTATCTTCATCATAACGCCGAGTCGTTGACAGGATGGTGTCGCCAATATCGCCAACGTCAACCCCTGGTTGATGTGCAAGCACAAGGGCTGTGCACATCGCTGTCATTGGCGCTGTCACGTCACTCAGGGGTAGAAAAATTGGTAACGATGAGACAAACCAAAAACGCAGATCGCTTAGCTGCATCCGCTGCAGAAGAGAGACCAACACGCCCTTGCGCTTCTTGACACTTTTCTTGACCTCTGCTCAAGTGCCTGCCCCCTTGAAACAACTTGCTCGAGATTGCTGCCGCCGGAAATTCTGGCACGCTCTCACCGCTGGACCTCAATACCATTTCAAAATCTGGATCGTCGCTTCATCGTCACAAAGGAGAGCTAGGATAACTCACCGGGCGAATTGACAATGCACGCCTTCTAAATAGAGAAGGCCGGACTAACTCGCTGGTTTGGTCCCGTCTACGGCCTCTTGGTCGCTCCTCATGCGAGTAGGGATACCCGTGATGCATTGCATTTTGGGACAGATAAATAAAAGCGTAAAGAACTTCCTAATTTGGACACGCGTTGCAAACACGCGTTCCAAAGTTCAACATGTAGAAGTTCTATCTTTGACGTACACATACAGCTCGATGCTTCCGAGGCACGATACGAGGAGGCTCAGGTCGTAGAAGGTCAGACCTGTTGAAACAAGGCGTTCGAGCGCGTGATGGTGATTCTCTTGTTGCGACAAACAAGATACGGAGCAAGTGCAAGAGGAGGGACACTGAGTCAATCTTCCCACGCTCCGTCTGACGAGAAACCGGCAGGGGCTGCAGCACACCCCTATTTCCACCATCGCTTGCTTGTCTTTTCTGAATTTCACGCACCACACCACACACCTCACCAACATCACATACCTCAACCCGTCTCATCATTGTCATTTCTGCCGGCACTCCCGACGACTTGTGCTCTCACACGCCTGTTCTCACGCTCTCAATCCGACGCTGTTGTCTCGTGCCAGTATTCTGCGTCGGCCCAACCACTGGTCGAGACTTGGCCGACGCTCTCTTTTCGGATCAAGTTGCCGTGTTGCCGCGAACAGCAAGCTTCTCCTTTGTACTGTAACCGTGCTGACGGGAGAGTCCCCCTTTTGCACCAGCTATAGCCCCTTTCTGCGCGCGGCATCTACAGGCACAATCCACTGCACAAGCTTGTTTCTGCAAGCCAACCTTAAGCTTCGAGTTGCAGGCTTGGTCACAGTTTTTGTGGCTCAATTATCAACTCCGTTCTCGGCGGCGCCTTGTAGCTGTCTCAATCTGGTTCTCGAACCCTCTCGACTTCTAGCAAGGGTCTTGCCCTGACTCCATCGTCTTCCAACTTTCATCTCTTCCTCCTCCTCCTCCGCCACCAATTGTCATCGCCCTGATTAATCAAGACCATTCAATCATCCCAACATCTCGCCGTCACCTGGCGACGAACAGGCTCGCGGCCACCGTCTCGACTTCATTCTGGTGCATCTCAACCTTGAAGCTCGCATCGACGAGCGACTTCATCTCCGTCACCTGCATGCAGCTCACTTAGCTACAACACCTAACAGGATGATTGGCCTTTCACCCTCTGCGACTGCATCGTGCCCATCCCAGCCTTCTTCGAGACGGCCACCACACATGTGCAGTATTACTTGGCTCGTCCTCGCTCTGACTCTGCCACTCATCAGCGTCGCATCGGCACAAGATCAACTACCTGCAAGATGGGGCCAGGCATCAGCTCTCGTAGGCTCTCTCTTCGTCGTTCAGGGCGGCAAAACGCAAGGAAGCTCGGGTGGAGGATATACTTACAGCTCGGCTCCCTCGGACGCACAGATGTATACCCTCGACTTGTCATCAAGCTTCTCCCTATCCTCACCTCCATGGCAATCCATCTCAGTACAAGCCTCGAGTGCTGCTGCGCCCTCTGTCTCTTTCCATACCATCTCGCCTCTCAACAGCACCTCTCTCCTCCTCTTTGGCGGTGATGGCAGCCCCGTCGTTCCAGTTCAGACCGGCAACGACTCGGCTTACATCGTTCATCTCGATGGTCCCTCGACAAATCGCACAGCAAACTATCAGTCAGTACCCACCGCATGGAATCAGCCCATGCGAAGGATGTACCACACCAGTGAGAGTAATGCCAAAGGTTCCGTCTGGATCATCGGAGGCGAAAAGGCAGATGGCTCGGCAATCGTCTTTGATCAGCAGTGGACCATCGATACCACCACCGCGTCCCCGTCTTTCCAGCTCGTAACTTCTCCTCCTCCTGGCAGCTTGGTAGGCTCAACATCCACACTGCTCAGCGACGGCACACTCTTGCTTCTCGGAGGCCTCGATGCCTCCGGTCAGCTGCAGTCTATGCAAAATTTGTACACCTACTCGAGCAAATCCAGCGCCTGGTCGCAGACCGCCACACAGGTTTCATCCAACTCGACGCTCTCATCACGTCAAAGCCTCTTTCCCGCACCTCGTCGTGACCATGTTGCTGTCAGTCTTCCCAATCAGCGCGTCTTCATTCAAGGAGGCGCCAGCGTGGATCTCTCCACTGTCTACAGTGACGCTTGGATCCTCGACTGGAGCATCAACCCCCCCGTATGGACTCAACTCAATTCTACTGACGGACCAGGGCCTCGCTACGGTCATTCAGCCGTCGCATACGGCAGGGAAATCCTCATCTCCTTTGGATGGGCGGGCGGAAACGCAGCATCAACAGGGGTCCACGTTTTCGACGCTACCACTCTCGTTGAATCGACATCCAGCAAAGGCAGTTGGTCCGGTGGTAATTGGTCTGCATCCACCTACACACCAGATCCGCAGATGTCTACATCATCAACGACCTCATCCTCAGGATCGTCGAATGGCTCTGCTTCAGGAGCCAATGGTTCCAGCTCGAGCTCAGGCGGCACTACCTCCCCCTCCAGTGACTCCAGTTCCGGCAGTGACACCAATTCGGGCGGCACCACCTCTGGCTCTAGCTCGTTCCCGACTGGTAGCAAAACATCAGGCGACGATGGATCAGCCAATACAGACAGTGCTGGCTCCGGAGGTGGTGCTGGTGCCAAGGCAGGCGCAGCCGTGGGAGCACTATTGGGCGTCGGTCTTGTCCTCGGTGGCGTCTACACTGTACACCGCCGCCGCTCTATCAACAACTATCGGCGATATGGCGACGGCTCGGTCGGACTGTTCGGTTTTGGAGGTCGTCATGGAGGCGACTTTGCGGATGACAATCATCTCATGGAAAAGGGCTTCATGCAAAGCGACTACGATCGTCCGTATCATCGTGCAGATGGTGGCGTTGCAGATGGCGGTGCTGATCTGACAGTCGGTCTTGCTTACGGTAGGAAGCGTGGACGCGAGGGATCGCCTTGGACTGCCACTAATATGGGGCATGCGATGGAAGGCTCTGGCCCACACTTCCGGGAACGTATCGCCCTCATTGCCGGTCGGGGCAAGCGAGATACACACATGGCGCCTCGCTTCGACATGCTCGCCGACGAAGCAGACAGTGTCTTCCGTCCTCGCGAATCCGAAGAGCTGGGACATTTGTACGATCACGATCTGGAGGGGCCCGAGAGTCCATTATGGCATGATCGTCACCTTCGAGAACACTCGTACACCCACGTCGGCGACGAAGATCTCTCCGTCGGTGACATTGGTCGAATTCAGCACGAGGAAGAACATGAGCACAACGAACACGACATGTTTTCGCCCGCTGAAGATCGTCCAGAGGAAACCAGGGAAGGACACATCGTGCTTGCTGACGCTGCTACACGAGGATATGGAAAGCTCGCCGACCGAGAAATGGAAGGCAGCTACGACGACGATCGGCGTTCCTTCGATGGCCGATCTGATCTCGAGACGACTGAACATCCTTCTTCGGGCCCTTCTACTCAGTCGCACAGCACAACCAGCAAGAGCGACGCGCCGAGCTCCTCTCGATCATACGACGTCGCTGGAGCAGGCGGTCTTGTCTCGTTCTCAGATACCAGCCATGGCCGTTCCAGCGGCACAAACATGATGAGACGCAGTCCTACTTGGTGGGATCGTTTCATGGGCAACACGCTCATGGAACGATCCACCTCGGGTCGATTCTCTGCCAACCGACACGCCAACCTCCCCATCCGAGATCCAGCGGCCCCGCCCGTCAGCGGACTGGAAGCAATCACGGAGTCCCCTCGCTTGCGCGATGTCTCGGAAGCTCAATCGCAAAACCCATTCGCAGACGCAAGCGCGAACGCAGGTGGGCCTGACGAGATGGGTCGTCGTACCGCCTCCGAAGCACGAGATCACATTGAACCATATTCTGCGCACTCGCAGGGTGGGTCGCTCTCCACCATCGGATCTGCACGCACTGGCGCTTCGTCGCATTTTGAATCTCGACTTCGAGGAATGGATGTGGTCCAACGCGTACGCACCGGCAGCAGTCGCCGCACCCACTCTACACGTGCAGGAAGCAGCATCAGCGATACTGATAGCGAAGCAGCGCTGAGCCGCGGGCCCACCCTGCTCCGACCGCGAAATGTGGCCAGTTGCGAACAGCTCGCCAATGATGCCCACTCTACACCTGGCTCGGTCGTCTGGCAGCCGTCGGACTTCCATCCAGCCACCAAAGGATTGGAGGACCTCGCGGAAGAAGATCTCTCCATTCATCGAGACGCTTCGCTCTCGCCGGGGAACGCACAGCGCCGACCCTCCAACGTCTCTGAAACACCCTCGATCACGCCTTTGACGACGAAACGCGCGCGACTCAATCCAATCATGGTGTCACCGCTATTTCCCTCTGCGCACCCACACCGACCCGCCGTCCCCGCCCGGCTGACCGCATCCACAAATAGCAGCGTCAAGGACAAGGTGAAAGCCTTCGAGACGGCCACCTCGTCTGCGGACACTGCCACATCCGCGTGGACCGTGAGCCTGTCGAGCGTCAAATCTGCGCGTACTGCCGGTACGCCTACAAACAAAACGAGTGCAGCCGAGTCAATCGAGCGGACAACGTCTCCTCAGGGTTCGATGGGTTCGCGCGCTGGTAGAAAGACAGTCCTGACGCACGGGCTGGCACCCAGACCACAGCTGTTTGTGGCGAATCCCGATACGGCGTCGCACCGAACGGGCAGTGGTGATAGTTCGACCGCTTTGTGATGCATAGGATAGAAAGCCTTATATAATGGACCTCCTGCCTTCCTCTTTTGTCGCGCTCTTTTGTTTGTTTTTTTTGGTTTGTTTGCATTGCATTGTAACCCTGTTGTCACCTCATGTGTCATGTAAGAATCCTACTGTCAGGTCTTTGAATGAACAATGTCGTCTTTGCTGCTTCTACACTTGCACCCGTCAGGCAGCGTTTGTGTCTCGACAACAGCTCCTACCCTGAAGCTGATCCACTCAGAGTCAAGTTAACTTAACTTACTGTTTCATTCTCTCAGACTCAGGCACTCCTGCTCGGTTCCGGTGACACAGCACTCAGACATACATGCACATTCCTCTCATTGCATCGTGTATGCGCAACTGTTGCTAACATTCTCCTGCTCTCGGAAGATCGACCTTTCCCTGACCTCTCTCCTGGATCGCCTCCAAACCTCGCACTGAACATCAGCCCTTGTCCAGACACAACTCCATCGGGCCGGCTTAGAGCATCTTATTCGACCCGTACGTCGTAGGCAGCTGCATGGCACTCGCAATCAAGTTGACCGCCTCCTGGTCAATGTCGTCGTTCTGAATCGATAGGGGCCAGACGCTCTGGTCGTGCGAGAAGAATTCGGCGATGGCAAGCGAGCTAGTGTCCAGCTGGCCAGGTGTGGGTGGGTGGTGGTAGGCCGAGATGGCCGAGAACGCATTGTTGGCAGCACCGCTATGGCTCTGCTGATGCCCGGGTTGGTGCAGCGACGAATTGCGACTGTGTGAGCGGTGCGGCGACGAGGCGACAATCTGCGATGTAGGTGGCTGCAGATGTGTCAGCGAGCCTCGCCGTCCTGGCGACGGATAGACTCCAACGTAGTTGGGCGTAGTTGTCGCAGGGTAAGGCGTCTGCCCGCCTTCCGCCACGCCCTGCTCGAGCGAGATCGGAGCATGGAAGCTCGACATGGGATCAAACTGGTCCATCTGCCAACTGCCCATCAACGCATCAATGTCGAATGTCAAACCAGCAGAAATTCCCAGCCCAAACGGCGAATCACCGCTGTGCGTCGACGCAAACTCATCCGAACCTGTCCCGCCCGTCAGAATGCCATTCATGCCTTCCATCGATTCGGACAGCGTCATGGTATCCGGTTTGGGTGTGGCTTGCAAAGACCTCGCCAACCGCTTTTTGCTTCGAATGCGGGATTTGGCCCACTTTAGCACCATCTCGATATCTCTGATGGGCGCCGACTGTGCATCCTCGTCCGAAGCCTGCGGATCGATCTCGCCTTCGTTGCCTGCCGCCTCTTGCTCAAGCGCACGTAACGGCCACGAAGCACCTGCCCAATACCGCTGCAACTTTTGCAAGATGCGTTGGCATGCACCGAGGTTTATTTCGGCGTAGGATTTGGTCGAAACAAGGTGGCTGGTGCGGCTCTGTTGGTGCTGACTCGAGGCTGCGCCGCGCGAAGGAGGTCGTGAGGGGGCAGGCGTCGTTCCGTGGCCCATGCTCCTCAAAGCCTCGCGTGCTGCCTGTCTCTCTGCCACGAAGGAACGCCCTGCAGGCAGCACCAGCTGATCCAGATACGGCGAAGCTGTGATACTACGATCGTCAAACGCATCGCCCAATGTCAGGATATCGGCGATCGTTCGCGAAGCAGCTGCACTGGCTGCCGGCGCAAACGACGGCAACGGAGGCACCGAATCTCCCGTAAACTTCTTCATCAACGCCGGCCGATCCAGCAAGCCGATCGTTGACTGGAAGAGCACATGCAGGTACACGAAGCCAGGACTCTGGTTGTGCGCAGCGCTCTTCTGGAACGTCTGTACGTTGAAGTGAAGATTTGGCGGCAAGTCGGAATAGCTCTGAGCCAATTCGAACCACATGCGCGTAAGGTCGCGTTTGGTCTCGTCTGCCGAGATGGACGACTCTTCGCGTTCGCGCCTGTTAAGAAGCTCGCCCATCCGTCCCCTGAGCATGAGGATGCGGACAATGTGACCAAACACGACGGTTTCGTCCTTCATATCGCTGCTGATGCTAAGCTTGGGCAGTTCGATGTCGATTTCGGCTTCTCGGATCGAGACAGGTCGACCCGTTCCGAACGTGGTGATGCGATCCAGCCCAATCACAGCCCAGAAGAGCAAGCGTGCCTTTTCCTGGTGCTTCTCGTTGGGAATGCTTTGAATGCTAACCTCGTGCTGCAGACCCAAGTCTTGAGCCATCCTGAGCGCCATACCCACGTACATCCAAAGACCCGAGTCGCTGCCCGCTGCAAATTCGGCGTAGCTGAGCAAGATGAGCGCTTCAATGACCTCGATGGAAGGGAATGAGAGCAGCGGGATGATGAGGATCTTGGCCATCTCGCTGAAGGGATCGCCGGAGGACTTGCGTGGCACCTTTTGCAGTTCGGATCGATTCGAGAAGCGGGCTGCGACAGCGCAAACGGCGTTGGCGAGGATCGCTGGCATGGATCCATTCTCGACACCGTTTTTGAGCTCGTCGGCCTCCATCCAGGGACACCAAGATGGTTTGAAATGCGTGAGGAAGAGAGACACGAGATGTTCGAGAATGTCCTTTCTCGGGTATCGGGGGCGATTGATCTCGAAGAGCTCGCGAGTGACGGAGGAAGAAGCTTTGTTTTCAAATCGGGTACCTGGGCTCGCCAGCTGGGCCGGATGCGGTGAGAGCACCGACTCGTCCAAAGCTTTAACTGGCGTGCGCGGATGATGTTGTTGGTCATCATCGTCGCGGATGGTGAAGCCAAAATTGGGTGCATTTGCTGGAATGTCGTTGGCTTCGAGCGCGGGCGCCAGCTCGTCTGTACCAGGCACCTCGGAATCTTGCAAGACGCCGACCTTGATCTTGCGGTAGCCAGGCGTGTTAGCAGTCGTGCCGAACCAACGGAAGAAGGGGATGATAATCTTGGGACGCGGCTGTGCAACCGGTTCTTCGGGCGGCTGGGTCTTTTCGTGCTCGTCTCCTGGTCGAGCGGCGCCGTTGCGCTGCCACCGTTCGATACCGTCACGGAGCTCAGCGGAGACATCGCGACGAGTGAGATCGGTAATGTTGCTCGACGACCGGTGGTCAAACGAAGGCCGGTTTGGTGATTCGAACTTGTGGTCCGTGGCTGCCTCGGAAGGGTGCCCGTAGTACTCCAAAGACATGGGATCCACAAGGTGGTTTGGCAGCTTCGATGGGCTGGTGGCGGACAATTTGCGTCGAGGGCGGAACTCGTCGACATGGGGGGCCATCATTGGTCTTGGTGCTGCATACACGGTACCTGAGCGGCCTGACCTGTTGGAAAGGTTGCTGCCATCGCTAGGCGACTGCTGTTGCAGGAAAAAGGAAGGGCCACTAGCCGGACTTGGGCCAGGCCCAGGCGCGCTGATGGAATGGCCGTAGTAAGAAGCGTCGTGCGGATGGGCGAACGATTCGACGGAAGCAGCGTAAGGATCTCCTACGGCAGAATGGCTGAATCTGTGCTTTGCATGTATAGACGAGGCAGACCTTCTGTCGAAGGTATCGTTGCGCGTCGAAGACGAGTCCGAACGTCGCCTGGACGCTGGAGAGGAAGCCGAAGGCATTCTGGCGAAGTGGGTATGAAGACTCTTCAATGGCGGCGAGGCGATGTTGTTGGACGGAGATGTGCCCTTCTTGATCGAGATGGGCGTAGCTGGGACCGGCAGAGGCGCAGCCAAGTTGTTCGGATTTGCAAACGATCGAAAGACGGCCTTGGCTTTGGGCTTTGCAGACGTAGCTGCTGTAGCATCTTGATCCTGGGTATCCTTTGAATCAGATGCCTCGCTTCCGGCTTCAGACTTCTTGCGTTTAGGTGGTTTTGGCCTGGCCGATTCGTCGGAGTCATCGTGCGATTTGCGAGGAGTAGCTTTGGAGCCCTTCTTCGAGGCGATGGTCCTTGCATTGGCGCTCGGAGGTCCGCAATGGGCGAAGCGAGCGGCTCTGAGTGCAGGAGCGAGGTCGTCGACTCGAAAGAGACATTGCTTGCCAGACGCAAGGCAGTTCTGGCAGACGGGGGCATCGGGGGAGAGGAGGCAACGCACTTTCTTGGCGCGGCATGCCTCGCAGGCACTGACGGGACGAGTTCGCTTCTTAGGCTCGGAGCCTGTTGTGGGGTTGTCGGAATGTCTTGGTTGCGATTTGGATGAAGACCTCTCCTTTGCCGGGCTGGAAGGACCGGCCGATGCTACCGAGGCCAGCGTCTCGGCTGCAGCCATCATAGCAGAAGACGCCATGGTGGAAGGAGCAAAAGGGTGGTATCAACGCAATGGGTATCTGGGTCGGTCGCAGATCTACAAGTCAAGGGTCACAGGCGGAGCTGAGCAGCCTTTACAGAATCATCGCTGGCGTCCTCGAGTGAATCAGTAGTGGCATGTGATGACCGAAAGGGGTTGCCGAATCAGAAAGGAATGGCACTCGTGTTTTTTGTGAGTTCACTCAGTGTTCTTGCCGTGAGATGGTCAGACGGAAGCTGACGCTCTCAGTGCTACGCTCCAGTCGTCTGAAGAGTCGGAGTTGTGCCGAGCGAGGTGAAGCTGTGCGGATGTTGCACGTCCAGAACGCGGTTGAGCGAGCAAGTGCGTGGCGTCTCGACAACGATGAGGTGTCGCTTTTACGCTTCGCTGTGGGAAACGTAAAGGGATGAGATTAGTGGCAATGTGGTGGCAATGTCGAGTTGCAGCTCGTTGCGCTATGGGATTCTGTTTGAAAGGAGAAAGCCGGAGAATCGCCTTAAAAGCTGAAGCGGCCGTTCCGAAAGCTTTTCGAAGTTGTGGCGGCAGCGGTGCTGTGCGACGAACGAGCTGCTCTGGAGGATGGCGTGAGAAGCTCCGACAGGAAAACAAGTGGATGGTGGTGAAGGGGCAAGAAGGCGCAGCGATGGTGATGTGTGTGTGACATCCACTGCGGTACAGTAGCCGCGTGGGGTTGCAACAGAGCACGCCAGACGCAGGGAAAAGGTGCGGGGTTGAGAGGCACAGAAGGGGACCACCGTCAGTGAGCCGTCAGGCAGTCAGTCAGTCGGCTACGGCGGGCGAGGCGGGCCCATGGAAAAGCTCTCTTATTGCGAGCGAAGGGTCCGCTCTACCGACAATAACGCCGTGTGCACTTCAAGGCAGGAATATCTCTTCTAGCGGCCTTTCCGCCTTCCTCTTCCTTGCGACTCTGACATGCACTCATGGAGCGCCAGTTCTGGCCTCTCAGCATCGTCCATTCATGTGGTCGCGAGGTTGACCCAGTCGCTCGGAAGTCAACTCTGATTAGCCGTCTGCACACGCCCATCCAGCTGAAACGAGTATGCCGACGCGCGTGGCAAAGGGTAACATCGGTCTACTCTACGCGGGTTTTGTTTCCTTTTTCTCACAGCCGAGTTGAGTTTCTCCAGGGAGCGCGGAGGGGCCGAGGCACAGAGCACGTTTGCGAAGTATCAGCAGCACAGCACCGAAATCAAAATGTATCCTAGAAAGGAAATCCAAGAGACCGGACGCTCAACCGACCGACCACAGCAATTGAGGAAGAGGCGGAAGAGTCGGCCTTTGGGGCGAAGTCGTGGACGATGAGAACCATCAGCTCGACCACCGGTCAAGACCGAGCAAACGCATCGTGCTGAACACCAGCTGTACTGCTACTCGCTCTCGGATCGGACAACGCGAAGGCAGCGTCGCAGCAGTAGAGTGCGCAGTTTTCTATGTTCGCATGTCTGTTTTCTTTTCTGTTCCTTTATTGGGTTTCTACGCCTCTACGACCCCACACTGGGAAGAAGAGTGCAAGCGAGCAGTGCAAACCGACGCGAGACGAAAAGGGGGGGGGGGGAAATAAAAGAGGAGAGATCTCCGAAACTTGTGCCTTGACTTTGCTACACTGCTAAAATGCCGCGCTGCCAAACCATTGTCGCCAAAGGGAAGAGAGAGAGATTGCCGACACGTCAGGTATCCTCAAACTCACTCGGCCATCACCTCGTTGACGGCTGCAAACCGCAAGCTCTGGTTGACGTGCGCATAAGGAACCGAGAAAGAATCCCTCAGTCACCGAGCGTTTCGGGCTACACACCAAGATCGCCCTCAAGAAGAATCTGTTGTCGGCGTCACTGGGTCCGAACTAGACGCCGACCAAGGTTTGCGAAAGGAATTGACAGCCTGAAACTTGACGAACAGGTCGCTTGGAGAACGCGTTTGACTTACTTCATTGATTCTTCGCTGTGATGAACGCCCACTGCACCGAGACTGAACGTGCCTGACCAATACCAGCTGAGGTAGCAAAGATGGTCGTTCCTGCCCCTCGGGCGTATGCTTTCTACACTGCAATCTAACAGGTCCTCTCCCCCCGGACTTCGTGCAGATACTCGTCGTCGCCTTCATCATCACTATCCTCGTCTGCCTCGTCTCTCTCGTAGATCTCGCTAGATTCGTCATCTTCACCGTAATTTTTGTCTTCGTCTACCTCGGCTCTGTCGTCGTCTTCGGTGACAGGACGCGGGCTCAACAACAATTTCGCATCGCGCCCTTCTTTGCTTGCTCTCTTTTGCCTCGTCGAGTACGAGTGCATTGTGTCCCTCACGTACATCTCGTCCGTCAAGGGCTGGATGCGCTGGATCGATTCCAGTGCTTCTGCCACTGGTAAGTGGTTGCCGTATGAGTGTGCCGTTGTCTGATTCGTTCTTGCCCACGCTGCCTCGAACCCCTGTATCGGCCTCGTCTTGGTCTTCACTTCTTCGTTGCAAACTCTGCGCGTCTCCTTGAGCGATGGCCTATCGAGCTCTTCCCACACGTTCTGCTCCCCTCGCGCCCTCTTTGCCGATCGTTCGGCGGCCCAAACTGCGCTCCCGCTGCAAGTTGGACCTGCGTGCGAGTTGTAAGGCTGCTGATTATGGCTCGCCTTAGGCTGTTCCGGTGTCAATAGCAATTGTGAACGCATTCTATGCTCGTTCCCGTCAGGCACTGCGCATGGCATGGAAAGAGAAAGCATGCGCGGCTAGTCAAATGTCAGCTAGGCCCCGTCTTAATTTTAGGCGATGCGAAGGCTGAAAAGGAGACAGTCGCGACTCACGAGATTGATAGCTGAGCTGCGACGCGAAGGAACTTCGTCCGCGCGACCATACTGGACTGTTGAAAAATGTGTTGGGTTGCATCGTTTGGGACTGCACGGTGTCCAGTACGCCCATGCCGAGCGTCGTTGCTGGTGTGGTGTGCCCGTATGATCCATCGTCAGAAGGGCAACTAAGCTCCTCATGCCGGGCAAATGCTTGAGCCATCATGGGTGGTTGCGCAATATCACTTCCTTGTCGCCATTCGCGTGTGGTCTGCTCATGGAGTGTGAATGGATCGTCGCTTACAACAAAGTGTCCAGGTTGATAGCTAAGTTGTGAACGTATGTTACCAGTATCCGGGCGACCGTATTGAGCTGTCACGAGCGGTCCAGGCCCGTGAGCGATAGGTCCCTCCAACAGCGACGCGGATTTGTGATCACACGGCGGTGTTGGGTATGCAGACATAAGCGTTCCAGGGCATACCGTTGAATACGATGTTGTCTGCCACTCTGTTCCTTCTCTGACAACTGGAGATCGTGACAAGCCATAGGGGGCGTGGCGTGGAGGACCCATTCCGTAGGGCTCTAGCTGCGAGTTGGCTGTTTTCACCCCATCAATGGCTTCCCCTCGTAAAGCTTCGACATCGCCCTGGGCAAAGGCAACATCGAAAGCGAATGACACGTCCGGCTGGACACCAAAATTTTCCAGACGTTCCTTCATCCGGATGAGCATAAGTCGAACATGAGTCGGCCTTCTGCCTTGCGCGGGGATATTGTCGTAATACTCCATAATCGTGCTCAGTATGCCCAAGATGTTGCCTAGCTTGTCTGTCACCGTTTTTTGGACTTCGGCTGGCAAAGCAATCAACTCCGATGATTCAATTGAGCCAGAATCCGGGTGAGAGCCAATGTTGTGGCCCAACAACAGCTCAAAGGCGCAAGCGATCGTCTCGATGATCGTGAGTACTATGCAACTTCGGTTCATCGTGTCGACAAAGTAATAAGCTCCACCAGACAACGCCTCCGCGTCATCATCGCCTGTTGAGCTATTCGGGCTCGCGTTGGACCCAGATCCGCCGAGAAAATCTCGAAGTTGAAGCGTGATGGCCGAGCAAGCCCTGACGATGGCGTTGACACTTTGCGCAGTCAATAGTACTTGCGGATATCGTATCGGAAAACAAGCAAGCAAGGCGGTTAGAGATATGAGCGCAGGGTCAGAGAAATAAGGCAACGAGGCTGCTGCTTTTGTGTGCGCCTTGGATAAACCCGCTCGCGACAGGAGCCTCGTCACTTTGCGCTCGTCAAAAAGTCTTGTTGAGAGGAACTGCTCCTGGGCATCCTCGTACATGCTCCTCCACTCGTTGACGCTCTCCGTGAGGCTCCCAAGGACCCGATCAATGCTGCGCAGAAGCATCCAAGATCTTTTGTAAGACTCGCTGGCTGCGAATCTTCCGCTGCTACCGTCGAGCTCCAGGATCCACGACGGAAGTGTATCATCTGCGCGGGAGAAGCTCGTATACGAGGCCATCAAATTGGGACTTCGAAGTGGTCCAATGCGAAGTTCCAGCCAGAGGCATACTAGCTGGACGATTGCCTGCATGTGTCCAAGCTCTTCTCCAAGGATCGATTGCAATTCGATGCCATTAGCATGGCATTCAGCGTATGTATCTTCTTGCTGCCTCAGAAAGCGAATCCTGAAGATGAGCGCTCGAATGGTGACCCACCACGTTGCCGCCCGTCTGTTGCCGTTCGTAAAGCATTGATCCATGAACACTGACGGTAAGTACTCGTCTGAAACAACGATCTGTGTCGAAATCGTAATGTATCGAAAACCAGACTCACCTGACGAGACCATGCGCTAGCTCGTGCCACGCGAGGATCATCATGCTTTGCGCGTACTTGTGGAGGTTGGCGGCTTTGCAAGAGCCAAGCTTGATACCGTACAGGGTGGACGTCACCCTTCGAACAAGATTGTCCACATCTGGCAGTCCATGAGGTTGCGTTCGAGGACACCAGGAATTCTGCGAAAGATGTTCTTTGATACCGAGACCAGCGATGAGGACAGCGTCGTAGAGCAATTTGTCTTGCGTCTTCTCGTCGACGTCTGCCAAGAAGGTTGTGCGGCATACGATCAAGGCCAGGAACGGGTGGCTGTTGAAGGCCAGCTCAAAAACCTGCAGATGCCTACAAAGCTGATCTTCAGTATAAGAATCAGTGTGTGATGGTGAAGCATAGCTGCATAGATGATAACGCAATCCGGTGGGTGCGAAAGAAATTCATGAAGGTAAGCCTGGAGATCAGACTAGCGAGCTTCAGTACTCCCTCACTCACTATTGAAAGTCGTCGGCAGGCGAAAGGGTTTTCCGGCTGCTGCAGCGGAGATTCTGATACGCAGGAATTTGAAGGCGCTGGCCAAAGGGAACAGACTTGATGACCTGGTGATACATGGCATGATCATTTCGGTGCTAGTGATCAGTCCAGTGTCGCGTTGAGCAATGGCGCAGATATTCAAGGTCACTTACGAGAGAGTCGACGGTCATTCTGAGAATTTGAGAAAGACCGTGCTTATACTGAAGACGATCAGACGGCGATGTGATGGTCAGTCGACAGTCGGTCTGTCCTATCGAAGAGTCGCCCGAGAATACCCACATCGATGATGGTCGTTTGATGATGGCTCTCGATGCTCGCAGCGAGATTCGTCTTTTCCGTTTCTCCTGCAATTCCTTCCCATTGGGCCTGAAGATCAGTCATGAAGTGGAAAACGGTCAGTGGATCTCGTCTAATCACAGGGTCTAGTCAGAAAGCAACTCACCGTAAAGAAAGCAAGCAGATGATGATACACCGTGGCATCAGGATCAGAGACGACAAAGGGGAAGTCGCTGTGTGTCCATTTCACAGCAAGGTGAGCGTCCGCCTCTTGCCGTCTCACATTAACCGCGCCGCCGTCATGGATGCCTGAGGAGACGGGTCAACAAAGTCGAAGATGCGGTCAGTCATTAAAGTTCTTGTGTGCGCGCTGTTGGCGGAGGAAGAACAACGACTTCAACTTACAGAGCCTGTTTCTCTCCGCACACGTTGTGCACCATGGTTTCTGCTGCTTCAAAAAAATAGCAAGCGGGATGGTCAACAAACTGAACGCACGACCGTGAAGAAGGGGCGTGTGTACTTACGCCCGAGCACCTTGATTGCGAGGGCCGTATACATCAATTGAGAATAGGTCGAGTCAGTACGTTAGCAGCCCGAAGAGCTGTTCGAACGCTGCTGGGAACTTACTTCATCTTCCTTCCGCGACTGCGATTAAGAAAAAGCACGCAAAAGAGCATAGGAGCTTGGTCAACACGCGTCGTCCCGATCTTTGTCGACAATAGGAGTTGCGTGGCTTCTTACCAGAATTTGCAAGCGCGACGAGCATCCGGGCTGGACATAGCTGATCGAAGGTGGAAGGTTGGAGCGAAAATTTGACGGTGGGATCGCAGATGCACGTGTTAGCAGTTTGCCGAGGGAAGAGGGTGATTTGTTGCATCTTGCGTCGGAGAGTGCCGGTATATCGAGTGCAGAAAGGAAACAAGGCGTTACGGATGGTGCGACCAGGCTGACAATCATCTTATATGGTATCGATGAAAATTACCATGGAGATGACGAGATAGCACTGTGGGGAAGGCAGGGAGGATTTTGTGCTTCTGTCGCATGTGTATGCACGACATCTGAACGTGAGGCCAGTCTTGTCGCCCAGCTAGCACCGTTAGTGTGGTCGAACAAAGGACACCGGAGAGATGCTGGAGCAGAACCGTGCAGGACCGTCCCGAAGTGGGACGGCGTGGTGCATCACTGCATTGGGACCAGGGAATGACGACGCCAGTCTCAGCACTCAAGGCTGTACAAGCGATAAGCGGTAGCTGGACCTCTTGACATGCTCCGCGCTTGCAGATGAAGAAGGGGTCAGCTCCGTGAGCAGGTGGAACCTAGCTGAACATGTTCTGAGCGAGTGCTAGGAATGAAGACGGCCAAGACATGTCGGTCGAGGTGAGCGCATGCTGCTCACTTGCACCTCGATCGAAAGACGCGGGGTCGACGACGGTCTACGGTTTGCATGAGGGTCATACATGCTGGCTCTAGAGCTCACTCCACGAAGAAAAAAGCGGTTGCTGAGTGGTTCGATTGGCTGAGTTGGACAAAGTGCTAATAGCAGGCTAAACCTTGTAGACCTTGCCCTGGTTTTTGGCAGCCAACCCTTTTGCCCAATCACGAAGGATGACCTGAGCAAGAAGAGGGATGTGATGGCGGCAAGAAGATGGTCGAGGTGCGACAAGGTCGAACCGACAAGTTTTTCGAGATAGAGTCAAGGTTAAGAGTAGTGACGAAAGTCGTTAAGGTTTGCAGTTCAGCCGCCAACATAGACCGACAGCAGAGCGAAGCAAGGCAGAGTCAGCTCGAATGTTGCGGTGTCGTCGTACGAAGGCGGTTGTTCTTTCTACTGTCACATATTCAAACGCACCTTTTGAATCTTGCCGGAGGCTGTCTTGGGGAACTCGACAGGGACACCCTCCTCTCCGAGGAACCAGACCCAAGCTGGAGCACTTTGTCCGCCGACGTGTTTTTTGACGTATGAACGAATTTCTGCTGGCGTGACGTTGGCCTCTGCATGTGATCTGGCCACGAACACTCCGACGGCCTGTTCAAGGATCAAAAAATCAAGAAGACAAGTCAAAAGTGCTGTCAGTACGCAATTGAGTGTTACGTGCTCGCTGCCAAACTCTTCGATTGCCTTCGAAGAGCAGCAGCACCAGCTAGGTGCGCTACTTGCCTCTCCATATTTCTCGTCTGGCACCGCAATGACCGCATTTGTGGCGATTCCCTCCATGCGATCAATGCAGCTGATGGTGGGCGCGATGCCGAAATGAGATTACGAAATGTCAGCTCGCGATTGGTTCGATGTAAGCACTTCTTGCTTGAGCTTCGTGCCGCCACAGTGGCACGGAAGACGTTCCGTTCCAACGGTCTTCGAAACAGATCGGACTTACTTTTCGATGTTGGGCGGGAAGAGATTCTCGCCTTCGTGATGCACGGGCGAAACAGATGAAGGCAAGCACGGGTCAATCAATGGCTCAGTCTAATCTGGCTTTTACTTCGCGAGGTTGCCTAGTACTCACCTCCTCGGATGATCACGTCTTTGGAACGACCGACGATGCGCACGTAGCCCTCCTCGTCCATGATTCCGATGTCGCCGGTCCGCATCCATACAATGTCCGGCTCATCTGGATGCCGCTCCATTGCTTCGTCTGTTCGTTTGGCATCTTTCCAGTAGCCCTCCATCACAACATATCCGGCAGTCTGGAAGCGGCAATGGACCCGGTTTCAATGCGTAAGACAGATGCGTAGAAAGTGAGGTCAGCTGTCAAAAGGGTCATTCGTGTCATTGTCAAGCAAGCCAGCAGCTGAACGACTTACACAAAGCTCTCCGGGCTGTCCTACCGGCAAAGGCTGGCCCGAGGGGTCATCGGGAGAAACAATCTTGGCATGCACGTGGGGATAAACTCGGCCCACCGTCTCGCATCTTCTCACAATAGGAGCATCGACATCTGCGTTGTTGAGATTCGGACATCGCCGAGAAAGCAACAGCCGTCAGCGATCAGCTCCGCCTTGTTTTCTGCGTGCACAGGTGATGAAACGTACCACAACCGAACGTAACTGGAGACGTTTCCGTCATGCCATAAACCACCGTTTGATCACGGAGGCCCAACTTTCCAGGGCTTACCAGAGCTTCCATCAAGGCAATCGGCACCGTCGATCCGCTGTTTTGGAATGGAAATGATAGTGGTTAGCACGGTCGCGTCCATTGGACCGTAGAAGAAGCCGGCGACAGACATTTCAGCGACGCCGGCGATGCAAGCAAGACTCACCTCGTGAGGCCGGTACGTAAAGAGGAAAAGTCAAAAGTTTCGCCCTTCCGCATTCCCGGAGGTAAGGCATGACGAGCCGGGTCTTGCTCGTGTTCTCTAAATGATTCCAAGAGTTCAAGCTCGGAAATGAAGTGGGTAGGCACGCCATGCATAGCTGTGCACCGCTCCTCTGAGACGGCACGTAGAGATCTCAGAGGGTCAAAGCCCTCTGCAGCGTAGACGATCGACGCGCCGTGAGTCCAGGCGGCCAGATTCCCAAGGACGAGACCAAAGCAATCTGATTTTACGAGGATATGGTATCGTTGCGAGAGGTGACAGGTTCAGCATCGGTATTTTCGTGTCCTAGAACACCCACGAGTCTTCGATAGAGCCCGTCTACTTACGGAAGAGGGGAGGGATGTTGCACAGCCTGTCTTCTTCTGTGAATCGGAGATTGTCACCGATTGCGATGCCATTATTGAGCAGGTTTCGCGAGGTGAGCGCCACAGCCTTTGGCTTGCCCGTCGTGCCCGAAGTGAGCTGCAGGTTTATGACGTCGGTGTTGAGCACTTCGGTGGTGGTTGCAGCGTCCGACTTGGACGACAACAGAAGGTCACGGTAATCGATTGCGCGATGATTGAGCACAGACATGGCGTAGGCAAAGCTCCTGCCTTGCTGTGCGAGTACACTGTTGCTCTCCCAGTGTCTGGGTCGATTGTCGAGATTATCGAGCATTACGATGCGTTTCAAGCTTGGCAGTGACTCGTCTTGCAGCACGGTCGGGTCGCCAGAGGTGGATGCGGTGCTCGAGAGCGATGGGAGAAGCTCGAGGAGAGAGTCAAGATAGTTTGTTCCGCGAAGCGACGGCACCATGAATAGCGTGGTGGCCTCGACAAGGTTGATCGCCCGACGAAGCTCGGAGGTGCTGTACGCAGGGTTCAAGGTTACCAGCACAGCTCCGACGTGAGCACATGCCCACTGCAAGGCTCCGTACGCAGAGCAGTTCCTGTTGACAGCGGAAATGAATGAAGGAAAACTTCAGCTTTGCTCGAGTGCATCAACGAGGCTCCATCTGTCAACGGCACTTACATCATGAGGACTGCAACGCGATCGCCTTTTCGCACACCCAGCTGGTGCAGGCCAGCGACGAGACGTTGTACATGCTCGTCCATGGCACCGTACGACCAACGGATGCAGTCGTCCGCGTCCGAGTCCGCTTTTCCATGCTGGCTTGCCGGCTCGTGCTTGGATATCAAAGCCGGTCGTTCGGCGTACTTTGCCGCCGCTTGCTCCCAGAATTGGCCTAGCGAGAGTTGACACAGCGGTTTGTCTGTTGGTCCCGACACCCGTGAGAGCAACGCTCCGGTCGCATCTTTCTTGGTGGGATGCAGTCGGTAGGTAGAGTTCAAGCTCGATGCCAATCGCACATTTCTGAAGGATGAGTTACGAAGGCTGTCGGGCCTGCCTGACCGGGCCGAAGCCAGCAGCGATGTTCGAGGTGGCATGCTGGACTTGCTGGAATCTCTTGCTGATGGTCTCGCTTTCCTGCCTGGGAGCGTCGCTGCCCACCACTTGATGAGCTAGTCAAGGCCGTGATGAGTGAACAAGGTATGGGATCGGTGGCACTGCGACCTTGGTGTCACCGGTACAGATTAGATGAACCGTCCGAATCGAGTTCCGGTCGGGCCAACATTTACGCTCCCCACGTCCATCGTTGTGCACTGCCAGACCGGTTCTGAGATTAGGCGCAGGGCGGACAGCAGCAGCCCATAACACGCTGCTGCTAGCTGCAAGCCCGCGATTGCTGCTCAAATGGCCGTCACCACAAAGAGTCTTTCGGATTAGCCGACTCGCCTTGACCACCTTGCCGATTCTGCACCCTTGACCAACTTTGACACGCCGGCTAGAAACGTCTCCAGGTTTTTGCGGGGTAAACCGAGCAACCGGCTGAAAAGGTGCTCTGATATTGTTAACTCGTTTCTTTGCTTACATTTCAAAAACACAAACCTGGTCGGACCCGAGGCTGGTCTCCCTGATTCGCGCGAGAGTTTCAGCGTGCAAAGCGATGAATTTGGAAAGGGCAATTTGGCGCTTTTGCGGCGCTGTGTTTGACCTTTCCTTCGCATTTCGGAAGATCAAGGGCGAGAGGGAGAGAGACAGAGAAGTGTATGTATGTGTCTGTGTTTGCAATCGGGGCCGTATCTGTTCGTCGGTTGCAACGCAGTCTCAGACGACATTTTCGCTAGATCTTGACGCTCTTCGGCACCATCGCTCTTCTTCCCAACTCCATTTCCATCAGCTCTTCCCTCGTTCCTTTGGTCGTCGTTTTTAACATGCTCTTCGCCGCTCGCCGTTTCGTCGCCCGCGCACCCGCTGCTCTGCGCGTGGCCCCCACTCCCGTCAACTCGGCATCGCGCCTCTTTACTTCGTCGGCACTTCGATTCGCTGCCGGTCCTCCCGTCATCCAGGGCGAGGGTGCCAAGGAGGGCGAGATCCCCACGGACGAGCAGCAGGCTACCGGTCTCGAGCGTTTCGAGCTGCTCGGAAAGCTCCAGGGCGTTGACGTTTTCGACATGGAGCCTCTTCAGATGACCCACCTCGGCACTACCGAGAAACCCATCAAGGTCAAGAGCTTCGTAAGTATTGCCAGAATCGGCTAGGCGGGATTGTCCTGAGGACGGGAACGGGATGAAAGGATTCATGTCAGGCAGCGTCCAGCAGCAGTTGCAGCCGTCCCATTGCACGATTGGCGAGTTTGCTCGCAGGGTACGACTGTCAGACGTTGTAGCTGCGTTCATCCTTCTCGACCACATCGACATAGGCCTGAATCGATTGCACGCATCGAAGTCGGCCCATACTGACCAAAGTTCCCTTCGCTCTTTCCGAACCGATCCCCTGCATTACAGTGGCCTAGCCGAATCGTCGGTTGCACCGGTTACCCCGCCGACTCGCACGACACCATCTACCTTCACCTCAACAACCAGCTCAAACACCACCGATGCCCCGAGTGCGGCAGTGGTAAGTTTCAGGCCAAGCCGTACCATGCCACATGTCGTGGTCACAGACATCTGATTACTGACAATGGTTCACATACACTCTCGACCTTTCGAATCACAGTCTACGAGATGGATTTCGAGGGTGACGCACACGCCGGCCACCACTAAATGGCTCTTCCGACAATCACAATTGATCCCGCTTTATACATGTTGCCACGTCGCCAGCGCTTAATGCAACTCGTTCATCTTCAGCTTGACATCTGTTCACCATCAGCTTGACGCCCATTCGCAGTCGCCCAGGAACCCGTCAGTGCTCTTGGCGGTGCTTGCGGGTAATCCGTTCCTTGGTTATTCGCGTCTCGGTGGGAGCTGCTGCAATGATTCTCTGTTCCCTGTTCCCTGTTCCTTGACAATTGTGTCGACATCTGCATCGGATCGCGAACAGGTAAGAAGAGCGAATTGACTCAAAAAACCGCATCGGCACACAAGCACGACCACATGGAGAGAAAGAATTTGGTATCTATATCAAAGCGAGACAAGATCGACAACATTATTCAATATGCGATTTACTGGGTTTCCTCGTCAGCCTTCTCAGCAGCGTCGACGGCCTGGTCAATCTCACGCTCCTGTTGCAAATCGATCCAAAAAGACGACGCAAATGGATAGGAGGGAACTCATCAGCGGCTGCAACACACAGACGTACGGAGAAATATCAGATGGGGAGCGGAACTTACCTGCTTGGTAGCGTCGATCTTGGCACCACGGGTAGAGACACCAGGAGAGTCATCGATGATGTTGGACTCGTCGAGCTCCGAAGCCTCGGCGTTGAGCTGCTTCTGTTCGGATCCGCTCGAGACCACTTCGTCCTCGGCCTGAGCGTCGACGTTGGTGTCCTCAACAGCCTCGTCCTGGATAGGGATCTGCTCTTCTTGGGCCGACATGGTTGTATTTGAGTTTGTGAGTGAGAGTGAAAGAGTTGAGAGTGTGTCGGTATGATAAGATTGTGCGAACGATGTGGATGATGGGAAGCAACTTGGAGGGTGGGGGGCACGATGTGGGCTCTACTTATAGCTTTCGAAGCCAAGAGATACAGCGCCCTTGTCATATGTAGCGAGGCTAGACACACGCACAACGTCGATCGTCTGGCCTCCACACCAACAGACGAGAAGGATTGGCGTCATTGAGGCGAAAGTACACCACAACATCCAAGAGGGGCGTCGCGTAGAGTAGCATGCCAAGCTGTACGCGAGTGCGACACGCGACGCTGGTCTACCTCGCCATCACTCTCAAAACTGTTCTAAACCGGCCTCGGAAGTGGAATGCTGATTCATGTTCGACGTCCAGACACAGCTTCTCTGACAGGTCTCGTGAGTATCCAGGATGGACCCCGGGGCGACAGTGCTCACAAAGCACCGGTCAAGGGGCCTCCTGATGATGCGAAATGCTGTTGCGAAAACCTCAAAAGGCGTCATGTATGCCATGCCACATTTGGGTCGACGTCAGAGGATCAAGCTCATCGTGAAAGACTTTGCTGTAACACAGAGTGGGCAAGTCAACGAGAAGTTCTGTGAGCAAGGGTACAGTAATGGACCCTGAAATCTTAGCAAAGCCGTTCTTTCAACCTCGGCAACGGTATTAGAGAGACTGTTTACGGCAGCGGTTGCACCTGAACATCCGGACGTCAAGCCACAGAACACGATGAAGACATCATCTTACGCCATCATTCTCCGCATTCAGGCTTTCGCCCGATGCAATCCTGAGCATCGTGTCGTATTGAACTCGGCCGCTTTCTTATCTCCCAAGTACCTTCGACTACAAGACGTCCGTGGGGAAAGACGATATGAGCTCGAGCACAGTACGGGAGAAAGTCTAACAGGAATTGAATTTGGAGCGCACGCGACCAGCCCTTGATCGCTTGCTTCTTAAACGACGTTGAATGCAGGATTCTACCTCCCCGTCACTCACGTGGTCCCGTGCGCGGCCATGCAGTAGCGTCGTGCAAGAAGCAAGCGATCTTGATTCCGTACTAGAAAGAAATCCAGGTAGACAGTGTATGGAGTCAAAATGTTGCTAATACACTGCGATGCAAGGTAGCTGCAGGAATGTCTTGCCTTTGTCACGAAGCTGTGCACATCTAAGAAAGCGTGCAACATAATACAGCTTGCTAACTACGTCCTTGCATTTTCCAAAGGTGAGCTATGTTACAACTCTACTTGGTTGGAAGCTTCTGAACGGCGGCCTGCGACTTGGCATCGTTCTCGAGCGTAGCGCACCACTTCTGCACGGCAGGATAGGGTGAAAGATCGATGTTGCCGAACCCGGCGATACGGACCCAGGACCAGAAGGCGAAATCGGCGATGGTAGGGCGGTCCAAGGCGACAAAACTCGATCCGCGCTGCTCCTGCTTCTTCAGTTGGTCCTCGAGGACCTGGTAGAGACGAGCTGTCTCGCCCTCGAATCGAGTGAAGGCAGACTTTTGAGGAGCCTCCCCGTAAGCTCCGTTCCAGTAGTGGTGCAAGAAGTTTACGTTGCCCTAGGTGATGGTAAGGAAGCAAGAAATGAGTTCAAGAAAGGTCAGCAAAACCATTTGGGACGGGGGCAAGGGAATAAAGACGCGAGTGGACCACGTCAAATCCTCGAATCGTTGTATATCTCCTGCTACTGCTTCCTCGCAGAGTCATGATACCCACTTGCACTGGGCCCAGGCCGCTGAGTTGGAAGCACAGCCACTGCATCACAATTGATCGCTCTTCGGACGACTTGCCAAGGAACTTGCCTTCCTTGTCGTGCTTGTCGCAGAGGTAGTACAGGATAGCACCGCTTTCCCAGACGCTGAAACCATCGCTGTCGTTGGCAACCAAGCAGGGGACTCGGCCGTTGGGATTGATCTTGAGGAACTTGGCACCCTTGACGCCCTTCTCAGGGTCGTCGCCAAAGTCAAGTGGCACGACATCGTAAGAGATTCCTAGGTGCTCCATGAGCACAGCAGCCTTGAGCGGGTTGGGTCCAGGACCTCGGTGAGAGTAGAGAGTGTATTGAGCAGGCATTGTGAAGAAATTTTGTGGGTAAAGGTTAACAGGAAAGATGACGTTAGGTCTGCTAACGGTGACTGTGGTTATATAGCCGTTGCAACTTCGGTCAGCATAAATCTGTACGGGGAAAATCTTCTCGAACGAGGGATAGAAGGGAAGCACGGACCTGTCCGGCAGCCCGGAGCAGGGCACCTCAAGGATCCACGGCAGTGACACGGCAGTCAGAACACCAGGTCCCATGACAGCCTCGGACGTGCGGAGTTAGGCGTTGAAATGTCGGCCTGTCAATGCGTTCGCCGTGGCGAAACCAGCCGTCCTGTCGGCTCTCTCGCGCATTCGTTTCGGTGTCTCTTTCAGCTCTTTTGTGGGCATGGACTCTCATCAGACTTCAGATGGGATTGCGTTGAACGTTGTTCTGCAACAGTACAAGTGTGGGCTGTAGCTCGACCTTTGACGAGACTAGACCATGAGTACCAACTCGAAGCGAGTCGTCGAATTTTGTGAAGGCGACACTGTGAGCTGTGCATCAAACAAGGAGCGGCAACCCATTTCTTCTCTACTCTCGTCTCAAAATCCATTCGCCGCTACTGTTGATTTTACCGACCTGGCTGAACCGTGCGTCGGCGTCTTCTGTGTAAGAAGCTTTTCCGCGACGTGGTGAGCCTTTCTCGCTTTATATTCATTCAATCTGAGCGTCTCAGCTTTTCTGGCACGCACGAGTCAGACGGATGACCTATGTCAAGCTCGGTTGCGACTTCTGCATGCCATATCCATGTGATTGCATAGCGAGCATGTTTGATCTGATCACGGCTGGACAAAGAATGCATGAGGCTCAACGGGTAATGATGTACTCGTTGGGTACTGTACTGAAACGATATTCCATTTGCACGTCTAAACTGCAACTTCTTTAAAGAGCGGTGACGCCCGTGGCCACACCATGGTTCAGCTGCCTGGCGGCCTGAACAAGTCCGTAAATGCACGTGATGTTGCCGGTCCACCAAGCAATGGTGCGACCCCAAGCAAGCGATGGATCCTCGACAGTAATGTACAGCGCAGCAAAGGCAGCACGCGCAGCCAGATAAGTGCCGGCAATACGGTTGATCAAACGGTTTGATGCACCGGCAAACTGCAGCGAAAGAATGGTACCGACAAAAATCGGAAGGTTCTCGATGGCATTGTAGTGAGCTGCCTCCCATCGCTTGAGACGTCGAAGCTGGGCTGGCGTGATCTTGCCCGAGGCGACGTGCTTCTCGCCGTTGACACGCAGGTCATCACGCGGGTAGACGTTGTTGTCGAGACCGTAGAAGAGCATAGGCAGGCGGTGCTGCAGCAGCAAGTGCGACCCAGCGAAAGCGGCAAGGATCGAGATGGGGCCGTAGTTGTAGTGGAGCGCGCGCGAGGCATCCTGTGCAAAGTGGGGGTCCTTGAGCGGGTTGACCCGCGAAATGAAGCCGGTTGCCTTTTCGCTGAAGGAGCTCATTGTCTTGATTGCTTGTTGCCTGGAGTGTTCTACCGAGAGCGTTGGTCTAGGGGAGGAGGATGAAGGTCGGAAGGCACGATAGAGATCTGTGCAAGTGCTGGGAATCACGGCGACATCTGAGCACAGGCTGCTCAGTCACTCATCACACGCCAGCTACATTCACCAAGAGCTCGATGGCGTGTTTCCAGCGGAAGCGTAACCGATGGCACTATGGAAAGGCACGTTGCGGACAATGCGCGCGGGCGGCAGTGAGCATGAACACGGTTGCATGCACGAGGACGTCAGTTTGCGAAAAGAACAAAGCACACTCCGGAATTTGATCTCATGCTCCGATTCGTCCCGATCTCGATACTGTCATGGCTGCAGGGTCCAAGATGAATTTGATTCGGAGCATTGCATCTTTTCTTGTCGAAGTTGGCCGTCTTGCCTCTAACCCTTTAATTTCGAGTCGAGGTAGCGACAGTATAGAGACATGAATGCAGCGTCGGAATCAAGGGGACCCAAGGCAACCGCCGCGGGTATTGTCGAGCGTGCCGATACGCAGCAGAGGGTGATTCCAGAGTCAAGAAGAGCAGATGGATCGTACGTATCTTTGTCCAGATCATTTCTTCGTCTGAATCGTCGGCTGACTCCGCAAAGATTCTACCTCCTTGGCCTATGGACTGCAGATTAAGGAAGGAGCGCAAGGTCAGACCAGGCTTCACACCAGTCGAGGATGTAGTTCGCTATCGACCAGCGCGTGCAAGAGAGGCAGAAGAAGTGCGCAGGCGAGGCGTTCCTGGTAGCGCGGAGACACCCACTGCTTCCACCAACAGTGGGTATTCCTCATCGAGACCAGCTCGTCCTAATTTCATCGCGAGCTCCGAAATGGCCGACTCAGAATCGTTGGCGTGGCGCTCAAGCGCAGCAGACTCATCCACTTCTTCCGCCGACAGCAAGAATGCTCAGCCACCACGCGGCAAGTTTGCACCGCTCGAACAACCAAGGCAGTCCAAAGAAGCACGGTTCTCTGCGAAATTATCACCGACAAGTACAAGCGGGACATCCGGAACAGGTCAATTGCAGGCAGAGGCGAAGTCCAGCTCGTGGAAAAATTCGCGGCTGCGCAGAGCGCAAAGTGCCAAAGAAGACCCACACAAGTCGGCTGCAGTCTCGGATGCTTCGGGCGACGATAAATCACAACAAAGCGGTGATGCGAACAACAAGGCAAAAGACCAAAAGGCAAAGGAGGGAACTCAAGCTGCGGCCAATGAACAGGCCCCTGAAGAGGACGAGTTGGCAGCTCAGCTTGTCAATCTGCGCATTGACCGGAGCAACGAGCTGAAAAACCCTTGACTCCAATGTTGTATCATACTCATATCCCACCCAACTTCACTCTTGACTCAACTACTTGCGGCTGCTGATACTTTGTTGTCGATGTCAATATGTGATTTTGCAAGATGATCAAGCCCATTCTGTCAATGACTGCAACACTTTGGGAATGCGCGACAAGCCGTTCGCGTAGTGCGAACAAAGGTCTACGGAAATCTCCGTGAATTCAGCTGCGCTTTGGACACCTTGTTCAAAACTGTAACTTTCAATGGTGACCCTTGGATTGACAATGGGACCCCCATTGTGCCTTGTCTTTGTTCTTACTTAACACAGCGAACGTGACTTTCCAGGTTTCTTCGGGTCTTGACGGACCATCTGATCAGCTCAGGTCATGTGAGCAGCAAAGGAGAGATCAGGACAGCTACCGCCAGCGTCCAGGCCATCATCAGCCTCCCCTCGGCTAGTCAAGGGATCCCGGTCTTCCTGTCGGAAGCCCCGCCTTGTGTCAATATGCCTTCCTGCAACGGTGTTGATGCTCAGGTCAGCTCACTGACTGCAAGGCTGCCGACCGAGCTGCTCTACCATATTATTCGCTTGGCAGCTTCAACCGACTACAAGACTGCTCACGCCTGCGCCTACGTCTCGAAGCTCGTCTGCCTGTGGACAGCTCCAGATCGATGGAGAACAATTGTTTGCACCAATGGCTATCAGCTTCAAGCCTTGTGGGAAGCGGTTGAGACTCCTCTCACAGGACCCATTACACACTCGTCCAACCATCTCAATCGCTTCACATCCTTGCCTGGTCCTCAGCCAGGCGCCTTTGTCGAAAACCTCTTTATCGACACGGACGATGCCGAGTTCACATTTGACGATATCCTCGACGAGCACATGATCTTGAAGCCCTGTCTAGCATACTCTTGCCCGCGTCTCGACTCACGGAACAAACCAATTTGTCGTCGAGGCCATACACGTCACGGGATAAACGACATTCTTCGACACTTTCAGCATGTCAACTACCTGGCGCTTGGTTCCATCGAGGCTCGCCAAGTTCGACTAGAGACCATCTCTCCTGCCAAGCTGCTTTGCTCAATCTCGGATGAGCACTCCCTGGCCTTCTTTATCGACCGAATGTTGCCATCCAGCGGCGACTTCGAGGACGTATCGCACGTCAATGATCCTTTGTGGCGGGCCGATGGTTCACGAGCCTGGAAGCCTTCCCTTGAAATGTTTCGGAGAAGGCTCGCTGCTGTCCACTTTATCGCCATCGATCCGTCTAACAAGCTCTCGGGTGTCACAATGCCCGCGAGGGCGATAGAGGCTTTGCGCGCCGGAAGCGTTGGCACGCAGTCCCTTCTTCGACGCGTGGCCGACCAACAAAGTGGGCTTCCACCACGTCTTAGTCAACATGATCAGGAAGTAACTCTAGCATCCAAGTGGTATGTTTGGCCCGCCGAAGATCGGACAGGAGAGCGTCGGTACGCTCGTGGCAGCGATGCCTTGCAAGCGGAGAACGGAGACAATATCCAGGCCGATGACGAGGATAGCCCAGATCCATTCGACAATGAATACAGCCGCATCGGTCGGGCGTTTTGGAGCG
The DNA here is from genome assembly GCA_928852645.1 of Mycosarcoma mackinlayi. Taxonomy (NCBI): domain Eukaryota; kingdom Fungi; phylum Basidiomycota; class Ustilaginomycetes; order Ustilaginales; genus Mycosarcoma; species Mycosarcoma mackinlayi. Next base: position 265,348 of record CAKMXS010000065.1, on the reverse strand, counting down.
AGTTTCGACAGGGCGTCACCAAGATCCGCTACGATACTCGCAAGTTTGCCTTCCGCCCCTGCGAGATCACTGCGAGCCGCCTAAAACCATTCTTTGAAGAGATTACAACGACCGGGTTGGATTCTGCTGAAACCAGCAGTGACGAAGCAAGCACATCTGCAACGTCTTTCACTCACAGTGGACCACGACATGCAGCGCCACACAGGGGAGCTGGTCACTTTTCCAAGCCAGACCCGGGCAGGCATCACGGTCGCACTAGCTTGACAGCGAAACAAGCCGCGCTCGACACGTTTGGATGCGGAACGTTTGGAACGTTGCATTTGTGTTGGGATCCCGTTCCTGGCACAGATGATACAGCTATCGGCAGCAATGGTCCTTCTCTGTCGTCAACTTCCGGCGCAGTAGGACAGTCGGATTGGCCAGTGGAACGACAAGATATTTGGACCAACACAACGTCACAAAACAACGAAGCACAAGCGCCACCACCACACACCGCTGCCTCGCAAGGCGGCAAGAGCGCCAGCTCCAAGAGATCTCTGGCTGTATCGGCAGAGATTGCTACAGCTCAGCAAGCTTCATGGCGCATCCCGAGCACGCTCGAATCTCAGCAGTCAAAGAATTTTCGCGCCGACCTCACCGACTGCATCCGCTCCACCATCGGTTGGACGCGACAAGACCAGCAGCTTCTGGACGAAAAGCCGGCTATCACGACAAGGTCACATTTTGTCCAGCGATTCGATGGCGGTCCCGAGCGATTCAACCGGTTTGAGAGTCTAGTGTCAGAGATCGCCTACCAGCAGAGCAACGTCGCTGGTTCAGACGTATCGTCGAACGGCGATTCCAGCTTGCGCTCTGGACCCGTAGCGCCGGACGATGAGAAGCTCACGATTCGGCTCGTACCGCCTGCAACCCGGCTCAAGCTCGGCGGCATGTATGTGCCCTACACCAAGCAACAGCGTGTGAAATGGTTTCTGGCCAACTTAGACACGGATGAAGCCTAGGCCTAGCCCGGCTTGGCTAAATTCGGCTCAAAGCCCTGCATCGCTCTATCCTCTCTACGCAATGGCGCGGCCCATCTACGCTTGCTGCTGCAAGATGCATTTTCAACCACCGGTGTTCGCTGACTGCGGAAACCACAGAAACTATTCGTGCTGCAGATTGCCTTGCCACTGCCCGTTGCTTTTTCGTATCGTGTTTGAGATGTGCAAAAATAAGACATGTACTGTGCGCATTCAAGACGTGGCTGCAAAAGAAGATCCTCTCCTATCCTCTCTCTTCCCGATCAAAGCTTCGCCTTTCGCGCCGCGAGTCACTTGCCCTCGACGGCACTAGCCGCCGGAGTGATACTGAGCCCGCTCATGCCCTGCAACGAACTCAACGTAGGCCTCTCACCCCTCTCCAACGCGCCCTGCGATTCGCGCCTCAACTTTTCACGTTTGCTGGCAGACATGTAGACGCGCGGATACGAGAGCGGCGTGATGGCGCCCGAGTGCCAACCGCTCTTGCGACCGTCTTCGTAGTGTTTGATCTCGTGGTCGACGGGTTCGCCGCGGGCGATGCGTTCGCGTTCGCGCTTGATGCGCTCCTGTGCTTCGTCGCATCGCGTCCGGAGGAATTTGATGACGTCCTTAGGGGAAGAGTGATTAAATATCGCGGTGCCGGCGACGATGATGTTGGCGCCCGCATCGGCGCACCTGTCGATGGTCTTGGGGCCTACGCCTCCGTCTACTTCGACGTCCAGGTCAGGGAACCTTGCTCGCAGTTCGGCCACTTTGGGCATGCACTCCTTCATAAACTTCTGTCCGCCTGCTCCCGGCCATACCGTCATGACGAGAATCATGTCTACTGCATTTCCCAACTCGTCGCTGATCTCGGAAGCCGGTGTTCCCGGGTTGATGGCGACGGCCGCGCGCATCTTGGTCGCCTTAATTTGACGCACCACATCCATCGGATCGTCAGTCGCCTCGAGATGGAAGGTATACGATGCGCCACCTGCCTCGGCAATGTCCTTGACCCATTTGCCTGGGTCCGAGACCATCATGTGACAGTCCATAAAGATGTTGGGCACCGCTTTCGAGACCGAGGCGATGACGGGCGCACCCATGACAATGTTGGGCACAAAATGGCCGTCCATAATGTCCATGTGGAGCCAGTCGGCGCCCGAATCCATCATGCGTTGACATTCGCAATTGAGGTTGCCGAGATCTGAGGCGAGCACCGAGGGTGCGATTTTGGTTGCTGGCATGTTGCTGTGATTTCCAGAGCTGGTGCAAAGATGTGTGTGGTGTTTGCGGTGGGGAGTGCAGCTGAGATCTAGCGTACCGTGGTTGCGATCTACAAGGAGACTCCAGCGATGCGATGCTGTAGTGTTGTTGTGCTCCGCGACAAGAGATGCGGCGTGCGTGCAAATTCCCTCGATCAGTCCTGTTGCTGCGCAGCGCTCGTCGAAGCTAGATTCTGATTCGATAGCAGAGGTGCAATCGAAGCTTACCGAACGAAAACAGATGTTATGACTTGTCTGTCCCTTGAAGAGTTGTGGCGTGAAACACGGATCCACGTAAACGAGATGCTTGCTTGTGTGTCTGCCTACTGGGTTGCGTGTGAATATGCAGCCCGTCGAGAACAGTACTCGGTATGTCGGAAATCCAGATCGAGCAGTCCCAATCTCGCTACGAAAGCTTTCTGCTATCAAGAGTGTGTGTCGTCTGATCGACTTGCCAATGAAAGTTTAAGCCTATAGGCGATCCAATGGTGCTTGAGGCGATGGCGACGGGTCAGTGATTCTGGTCCAGCGTAACGTCTTGGCCCTGATCGACGAGAGCAACGGATGAAGATCTAGAAAATGAGATGGAGGGCTGAAGCAACAGAATCGGAGAGAGGGATGGACACGCAGCCATGCGTGCATCCAAGAGAAATCAAATCAGGCTTTTGCACCACGGCCCAAGCCAATGCGGCTCAGACAGCTCTCCCCCAAGCGAGGTGAGATAGAGCTGCAGCAGCCAACAGTCACCACCAGCCAAAGAGGCAAGGCAGGCCCAAAAAAAGAAAACAGAATTCCACCTAAAAAAAAGTGGCCCATTCGAGCCTGGTCCGGACAGACTGTGCGGTTACTCGTCCTCTAGAAATTTCAACTTTTTCTCCAACAGCAAAAAGGCACAATTCGAGAAGAACGCTCCTCGGTAATCGATGATGTGACCGTTACTCTCTCACCTCCCTTTGCTCTCTGCATTCTTGGCGGGAGACCGGGCAGGTGGGCGAGGAGATTCTTTGAAAACAAAACCTATATGCCTTCGCGATGACATAGTGTTGGGAAGCCTTTTTCGGCTTTCTTCCGCCTGCCAACAGAGCCGCATGATGTTGAATCGCCGATAAGTCGAATATCGTTTATCACACAAACGTTAACAAGACGCCGGACCGTTGTTCCGGTGGTGGTGGTGACTTCACGTCAGGGACCGTTCGCTCGTCTAATATTCAGCCTTGCAGACAGTTACCGTCCTCTGCTTCTGCAACGACGACCCCCCCCCCTCGTCAACTTGACCTTCTCACACCGTTGCTTCCTTCAGCATTGGCACACGAACGTCTTGCTCAGCGATGCCATTTTGCGAACAACAATTAATTGATCATTTACTGTTGCAGATGTGAAAGGGGGTCTCGACATCAAATGTGAAAGGATGCTCCTCTCCTGCTCGAATCAGAAATGTGAAATGCCTTCAGCCTCCATCTTGCCGATCCGTTTCGACTGCTTGCTGTGGAACTGTCGCTTCATCTTGGCCATACCATCTTCAGCGTTGGTCTTCATCCATGTCAGCGTTCGGAATCCTTTGATCTGCGCAGCTCCCCGTTGGTTACGGTGCAGTGCGCGCGCTCGCGCTCGTCGTCCTTCTGGACTGTCCGAGTCGCCCTCCTCTTCCGCCATCTGATCCAGCTCGGTTTCTGTGAGTGAGAGTGCATACAGTGACTCAGTGTCCTCGGCATCTTCTCGTAGCTGGCCTGACTCTTCGCTGACGACGCCCTGGGTTGAAGCGTTGGACGGGACGCGACGATGACTTAGTGGTCGAGTCTCGGAGCCGCCCGCGTTGCCTGGCTCAGCATGATTCGACCCTCGTGGTCGCTCTGTAACCAGAGATCGAGCTCTGGCTCGCTCCCCCGCATCTTGCAACGTCATGTAGGTATCAAACGCGAAGCGCATCTCGCTATCGCCCGCGGTGCAAGAACGATGCTCCGGTGCAATACCTCGATGGAAGATTACGTCAATCTCAACCCATCCCACGGCATGAAGCTTGGCCGCACTGACAGCCTCATCCGAGATGACAGCTGCACCAGTACGACAGAGATCTTCCAACACGGGTAGCAATTTGGCTTGGACTGGCCCTTCATGCGTCTGGAGCAATGCGGGGTCGCTCGTGGCGCGCAGCACGTCCTGCTCCACCTTGGCCGAATCCGTTGTCTCGAACAAACGCAGACGCCGCTTGACCCGCATCTCGTCCGACAGGCGATTGAACGGCATGAATGCGAATGCGTGGTGATGGCTGCGTCCGGGCATACGCGAGTCGGTACGCAGACTCACATACAGACAATTGGGGTATCTTTGACGCACTGGCAAGCGCATTGGCTCCTTGACAGGCCAATCGTAGCTGACGGTAGCCTCGCTTCCAACGCCAGACTCGTAGTCGTCCTCTGGGTCCGCTTCATCCGTGGTCAATTTGCCACCGACCGTTTCGAGCAAAAGATGGCATGCCTTCTTATCCAGCAGCATCTGTGGCACGCCTGTGACCTTGATGCTCGCAATCTCGATGATACCCACATTCCAGCCGCGTAGAGGACGTGGCACCGACAATTCGATGCTGCGGAACAGGAGCGTAAGTCGGATCTTGCCATAGCCGAGGCCGCCAGTGAGCGTATGCCAGCCCGTGCTGCGGCTGCTTTCCGTGAGCAAATCGCCCAGTCGAATCCCGACGCAGCCCAGGATCGCGTCACCTTCGCGCATTCGAGCGTCGCGTACGGTAAAGTCGAGCCTGGCCGTCGTCCAGTCTCCGATGAAGCGCTCAGAACCGGCGTTGATGTATGGCCGTGGGTTGAGCGTTTTGGTCCTAGTTCGGAAGATGGCTTCGTCATTGAGGAACACTTGTACGTACGACGAGGGGAGCTTGCCGCCAGCGCTACCTTCCGCGTGACTCTCATCCGTCGGCGCGGGCCCATTCCTCGACTTTTGCGACAGTCTCTTCGACGTGCCGCTGAGCGACTTCTGCGTCGAAGGCATTTCGAGGCCAGAGATTGAATGGATGTGGAAGGCGAGGATGCCCGAGGGGAGCTCTGTTGTAGGTGGGTGCACCGTCGCCTGCTTGGCTCCTTCAATCATCGTGGCGAGTTTCTGGACCCGTTCCTTGCGAACCTTTCTCTTCCGCAAAACTTCGTCGTCCATCGGAAGACCAAGGCTATGGACAAACTTGTCAAAGCCGGTCATATAGCTGCTCAGGTCTTGGTCCAAGCCAGTTTGTGGCGTCGCATCAGCACTTTGCGGGAGGGAAGGCAGGTCTTTGTCGTTGTCCTTGTTGCCTTTTCCGTCCACGGGCGAAACCAGATCGATCGACGCACTGTCTTCCTCGGCCGTGCTGGTAATACCGCTGAGCAGCTTGCGTCGAGAAGGGGTGTGACCGGTACCCGGCGCATGAGCAAGTCCAAAGAAGCCAACGCTGTACTTGAGAGTTCCTTGCACTGTTGCGCCTTTCCTCATAGGAAGCAGCTTATCTGTTCGTGTTTCGAGCAAGTTGGTGCTGCGCGCCTCGCCATCTGGACGAAACTTGCGGATGAGCCGATGCAGGGAGATCTCGACCTTGCCCAGCGGGTCATCTGCTGAGAAGCGATCTGCGTCGAATACTGTGAATCTCAATCGATCGTGATCGCGCACCTCGTCAGGGGACACGAGCAGGAATCCGGTCTCTTGCCACACTGCATCACGTCTCTTGCGGACGATGCGAGACGTAAAGAGCGGCTTGCCGGCACGGGCGAAAGAAGCCTGCACGAACGGATCGCTTTGGCCGTTGTTGTCGGCAGCAGCGAGGTCGTCGGCCTGGTGGAGCACGAAACAAATGACACCGATCGAGTAGACGTCCTGGGGACCATCGCCTGCACCAAGCAGACCCGCTACATCGATGGTGTAGGAGAGCGGGGCGATGAAGCCCTTAATGACATCCTCGACCGCATGAAGCACGTACGAGGACATGAGAGGCAGATTCATGGCATCGATGACCATCTTCTTACCCAAAGGCTTGGCCGAGATTTCGAGTTTGGGCGCACCAACAAAGGTGACAGCAGCATGCTTGACAAACGGCGCTACAGGCGTCATCTGAAGACGGACGCGCGCTTTTCCTTCAATACCGACCATCTCGATCCAGACGGGGATGTCAACGGCAGCAATCTTTTGAAGACCAACACTGAGGTAGAGGAGCAGATGGATCCTTTCTGTTGGCATGTCCTTGAGCTGGTCAAACTCATCTTGATCGCCGGCTGGCTTGTTCTCGCCTTCGCTTTCGGCGACGGAACCCGATAGATTGACCGGGCCAGGGTTGGTGTTGGTGGTGGAGCGGAACTTGCTCTTTTTGGAAGGCGCTCCGCGGTAAGCAAACGTGACCTCAAGGTTGACAAAATCGCCAACGTCGACGCCGACATCGTCATCCTCGCTGTCTGCACGATGGACGGGATGCGCTGCCTCCGTCACTTTGTCGGCATCTTTGTGTGCCTGTGCGACGGCACCTTTCAGGAACGCGGCGTCATTGGATGGCAGCACACGGAAGCACTTGACTCTCAGGGGAATCGCGCCTTGATCCATGTCCTCAACCCTGACATTGTGAACGACGCCGGGAACCTGCGTCATGAGACTGTCTTCGAGGAGGTCGATAAAGGGAGCAAAGTAATCGGCATTGATGAGTGGCCAGGCGGTTGCGAGTGCCTTGTTGAGCCACTCGACCGACTCTTCGCCTTCGCTGGGCGTAGCCGAGCGTCTTGCTGCAGCTTCCATTTCGAGCGCCCACTTTGCATCGTCTCCCCTCTCGGAGAGTTTCTTGTAGAGGATGTGACCGCTGCAGCTAGAAATGAGGGCGGCCGCAATGATGCTGAATCTGGCCAGAATAAGCGCGGCAACGACAGTGCCACCAAAGAAAAGCATGGTCATCGGGATCGTGTCTTTGAATGCTGCTTGCACATCATAGCGACTGGGACCACCATCGGAACGACAAGCTTCGGATAGGTGAGCGCCTAGGGTCACGCCGGGAGATGTCTTGGGCAGCGCCGATACGCCGCCTTCTGTGGGGTGTTCTGCTTTGACAGACGATGAAGTGCTGATAGTAGAAATGCGCTCACCTGCGGCGTGTTGCTCCGATGACGTGGCGCTCCTTCGAGATGGACTTGGTTGGAGATACGAAAGGTTCGGATCGTCGGTGTTGGCACCGGACGGACGAGCAGGAAGCGGTGGAACAGGTGGAATCGAATGGTCCGATGCAGATGAGAAGCGCTTTGAGCGCTGAGCGTTGTTTTCGCCTTGCATGCCGAGGGAGTCGGTATCTTCGTCCGGCGTCGTGGACCTCCTTTTGCCAGTCGATAGACTCGGCTTGCGCAAACGTGACCGGATGGAACCAAAGCTTGGTCGACGACTCGACAGGTTCTTGCGAGGAGACGGTTCAAGATCGGACATGGTAGACGGGATGGTGTCGTTACACGCAAGGGTCTGGGATGGGTCTTTGTCGTAGCTATGAGGTAGTCGGCGCTTAGCCTAAGTAGGCAGAATGTTGATGCTGGCCCGCACCGGCTGCTACGACTCTACGAGAGAAGCCGACGCGAGGGTACTCGCAATGAGGTCTCGAGACTATCGCGATGTGATTGCGGTGGAGATGAGAATGGCAGGGAAGGCGGTGAGCTTGAGCTCTTCTCGAAGCTGCTCGTCCACACCGCTGCTTGGCGATGGCGCTGGGAAGCTTGGCACCCTGCGAGCAGCAATGGGTTGTCGTGGGCTGTTGACATGAACGTTGGATGTGCCCCTGCCTCGGCACCAAAGCTTCAATAAGACCCGGCTTCAACCGATTTCCGGACAATGGCCTTCCTCGCCAATGTCAACCGGCACCTTGGACCGCTATTGTGCAGATCGGAATCAGGGGAAGCTGTAACGCAACAGGGCCAGTTCAGCTTACCCGAGTTGTGACTTACAGCACAGCCTGTTCTTGACACATGCCAGACTGTGAGACTCGGCTGTGCTTCTTTTTGTTTTTTCCTTTTTTTGACAGTTGCGGTTGTTCCAGGCATGTTTCGACTTTTTTCTCACACAGTTACGACACCGTGCAGCGCTAAGAACAGCTTCGCACGCACAGGCCAGTCTGCCATCCCACGCATCCGTACAGCGCCTATCTTCAGGCCTTTCTTCGAGCTTTTCGAATTCACGAGATTCGTAGCTTGGGTGGACGATTTAAAAGGCTGTACTGTATTACTTCGCATTTTGCCGTGATACACACAGGATGGTACAGCTACGATTCGACAGCTTTCTCGAAAACGTCACCACCATTGTTGAGAAGCAGCAACGACGCTTCGCGAACACGCAGCAGATAGTCTTGCAGCAAGTTGGGTGTGTTGCTTCGAATAAACTCGAGATAGAGCTTGTGTCGCTCGTCGGCCACGATTTCAGAGAGGCGCAGCGCCATGTTGAGGTTGCTCGGTATGGCGCTCGACGACTCGACCAGCATGTCGTGCAATCGGAGGACAATCTCTGGGATGTAGGTCTGTCGAATGTCAAATAGCTCGCGTCCTCGTCGCTCGACTTCCAAGCCACCTCTACCGGCATCAAGCGGAATCTTGAGCCAGTCTCGTTCGAGTAGCACCAGATCCAGATCGCGGGCTTGCTCGACCACTTGGCTGAGAGCCTTGATCCAGTTCATGCGTTCCAATTTGGACATACCGCCTGCGCTGCGGACGCCCGAGCCAGCGACATCAGCAGGGCGAGTGGTCCAGAAATGCTTGTATGCTACGTGCGCTTCCAGCGCCGTGAAGAAGGTATCCCAGCCGGTGCGCTCGATGCTCTGGTCCATGGACAGATTGAGCTGGTCCATGCTCGAGAGAACCTCATTCGGCATACGCTCACGTAGCACTTTGGCGGCGTGGAGGCGTCCAGTCGACAGGAAGAGGCGCGTGAGTGCGTTGGATTGTGTGATGGCGTCAGCGTATGTGGTGGGATCGAAGGTGAGCCAGTCGATGGCGCGTACCAGGGCTTCCTCGTTGCCATCAAGGCGCACGTCGAATCGGATGGCGTCCAGCTTGACGGATCCGTTTTTCGTCTTGAGTGCGCCGCCAAAGCCGCAAGCATCATCAAAATCGGATACGAGGCTGGGGAAAAGCTCGTCGAACGCCATCTCGACCGTACACCGAGCCACTGCCGCCAGGTCCAAGCTGTGTTGCACTGCTTGTCGAAGCGCATGCGCCTTGGCTTCGCGGCTGGTATTGACATCCATGGAGCGCAAAAAGTTGGCATAGCTCCTCGTCGCCGATTGCGGCTCGAGTGAGCTTGCGTACATGGCCACCAGATTGTTCTCGCCCGCCGCCTCGAGCACTTGCACGTAGCACGACAGGATGGCGTTGCATGCAAAGTCTGGCAGCGAGATGGACAACAGACGAAGGTAGAGGATCAGGTGCGCAAAGAAGCGCAGCAGCCGCGCAAAGGTGGCAGGCTCTAGCGCTGCCTGCATGTCGCCGAGGTTGTCGGCAAAGCGGTTGAAAAGGTCGGGCAGGTTGTTGGAAATGATACTTCTTTGCACTAGGCGATATGGGTTATTGGCTTGGAGATGGATGCTGTGAGCTTGAGTCTGGCTGAGTTTGTCAAAGACGCCGTGCAGAGATCCCACTTCGGTCTCTGGTCTGGCTCCACTGCCAGCTTGAGGTGCCGCCCCTGGGATGGTTGCTGCGCCCTGCGAGACCTTGACGGCGCCATGTTCCCCCTCACCGAAGAGATCCAAGTCGGCTTCCTGACTCCACCAACTGTGTCTCTCGTCGAGTTTGGAGTCGATCGCGGCCTCCAGCTTGGCATTGACGTGCGCCCAAAGAAACTCTTCCCAGCTCTGACTGACATTGACTACAGATTGAAGTTGGCCGGCAAGCGAACCGTACAACGCTCGTTCGAATTCGTCCAGATTGGGGTTTGAAGATAGCTTCCTGCAGGCTGATTTCCACAGAGATCGATTGCGGTTGCCCACCACGCGATCAACGTCTTGCGGCTCGGCGCTGACAGACGGATCATGGTAGAGCATAGCACCACGCAGCGTTGCAGCTCGCCAGCTCTGGTCGATTTGGTGACAAAGATCGAATGCAGCATCGAGGCGACCTGCGCGCGCGTATTCGAAGAGTGTTCGTAGTAATGCCTTTTCGTAAGTGGCGTCCTCAAGCTCGAGACCGCCTTCGCCCCGAGAGACAGCGTCGGGGTCGAGATTCTTGACGGCTTTGCCGCGGTTCTTGGGCGCAAAGCTGGAGCTAGCGGCCGATCCAAATGTCAACTTGCGTCCATCGCTGGATGTAGGTCCACCACCGACACTTGCGCGCTTTTCTGCGCGCACTCGATTCTTGGTAAAGGCAAGATATCCCTTGCGAACTTCCACAATGTGTTTCGGAGCAAGAGTCTCCTGCAGCCATTCACGGATAATTCGAAGTTCGTTGAGGTGCTCGTCCATTTCAAAGATGCTTTGTATCGCGGCGAGCGGCGTCTCGTACGCCTGGATCACATTTTTGTCCTGCTCTTCGGTGATGGCCTGAGACTTGCGCTCGATGCGATGCAGCCTCTCGGAGGTGAGCATATGGACTAGTCTCCACGTGCTCTGTTCGAGCTCCCACGCTGCTCTGTCGTCATCCTCGAGATTCTGATCCTGGCGACGGGCGTTGTAGCCTGCATCATCGAGTGCTTCTTCACCTAGCCCTGAGCAGACGTCTGCAAAGAGCAAAGCGGTGCCGTTGTCTGCATCGATTCTACCGGCCGGATCGAGATCTTTGCAAGCTTGAAGGACGCGCGCAAATGCATTGAAGCTCGATTCGTTGCTGCGCGTCGAGGCTGCCTGAGCGGACGCGGATGTCGATGCAGCGCCTTGCGCAAACGACGTTGCCACAGCCATGCTTGTGCAAATTTCAGCCGTTTTGCAGTCGATCCGCGAGAATACTAGACGAAATGGGATGTGAGTTGAGAAAAGCCGAGATGGATGGCAGTTGGTCAATTGAGAAGACTACCTACCAAGGAAAAAGGAAGTGTTGAACCACTTTGCAGTCGAAAGCGCGTGCCAGCCCTTTCTCCGCATTCCGAGCTTTGTCCGGATTCCAGACGCGGCCTTTTCGCACGATATTTTCTCAATGGCGGGCAATCCCTAAGTCCGTCAACCTGCAGCTGAGCGGCTCCAAGTTGAGTGAATCGAGAATTTGAACTGCACCCGGATTCACGACTTCTGCGGCGGATCTTTGCCTTTCGCCACCATCATCTGCTCACCATTTGCAGACGACATCCATTGCTGAAACGACGTTCCGTTTGCATCCGTTCAATCGCAAGTGATTATTGCCATCTAGCCAGTTTCGAGACGTTGACGTTTCCCATCGACGATCGCAGTCGAATTGGTCGGGGTTTGGGAGCGTTCAAGAAGGAGAATAGTCTCGCTCTTGATTCGCCATCCAAAGCTCCGAGATCCGAAACTACAATTGTTTTGAAGCAACGAGTGCGCGGATATCGATCAGCAAGGTGTCGCTCAAAGGACGCATTTGAACACGTTGACCAGTGATATCCCGTGTCTCTTTGCAGCCTCGCATCAGCAGCCATGACAGCCGATCTCGCGAGATCTTCGCAGAACGCTTTCGCTCAGCCTTTTGCGCTCAGCGCTAGATATGCCGCCGACCGTGGTGATGCGCCTAAAGGCGATGACGATTTCGTGCCCGATCTCAATGTGCGTCTGATCTGCCGAGACTGCAAAGTGGATCCACCCAACCTGGCGGAAGAGTTCGAGTCGGGCGATCTGGTGTGCGCGGATTGTGGACTCGTGGTAGGCGAGAACATCATCGACACACGATCCGAATGGCGTACGTTTGCCAACGAAGACGGCGACGATCCATCGCGTGTAGGTGCAGCGAGCAATCCGTTGCTGGACGGTATCAACGAGCAGCTCGAGTCGCGCATTGGTTACAGAGACGGCGGTACCGGTGCTTCAAGGGACCTGCAGAGGACCATGAATCGTGCTACAGGCACGAGGGATCGAAACATGCTCGATGCGTTCGAAGACATTCAGCGCAAGTGCGACTCGATTCATCTGCCGAGGACCGTCTCTGACGTCGCCAAGCAGGCGTATCGACGAGTGGAAGAGGAAAAGATTCTTCGTGGAAAGAAGCCGGACGCCATCATAGCCGCAGCCATCTATGTGGCTTGCAAGATGAACCACGTACCGCGAACCTTTCCGGAGATTTGCTCGCTCACCAGCGTATCGAAGAAGCACATTGGCCAGTGCTTCAAGGAGATGCAGCAGGCGTTTGGTCTCAATGCGACCGGCACCGGCTCGGTGGACGGATCGAGGGCCAGTGCGAACAACAGCGGCACATCGACACCCATCGGCATCGGACCGACGGGCGCAGCGGACCTGGTGGGTCGATACTGCAACCACCTGGGCCTGGAGATGCGCATCACACGGTCGACCGAAGACATCACCGCGAGGGTGCGCGAGTTGGGCATCTTGGCAGGTCGCAGTCCCATTACAATCGCAGCGGCTTGCATCTACTTTTCAACGCTGCTTTGGGGGGTGGACAAGGGAGCCAAGCGCATCAGTCAGGCGGCGGGTGTGAGCGACGTGACGATCAAAAATTCATTCAAGGAGCTGCTCAAGCACAAGGACAAGATCGCCACGCCCGAGATTCTTTCTAAAAGTCCACAGATGGATCTTTCGCGTCTCGAAGCATGATGGCCATCAGAGCTGGTGCCAATGTCTGTCACCTTTCTCGCTGTACATGCCCGGAATGCAGCTTTGATTCACGATCCAGCCCGCTCTATTGAAGCAGCTGATTGAAGTACTGCTGGTTTGCTTGTATCAAGCAGAGATGTATGCATTCACGCCATGAAAAAGTCGGCTGTGTTTTGCAAGTGCACTCTTGAACAAGCGCCATGCTCGTCCCTGAACAAATCGGTGGGAGTGACCTAGAGAAGGCTAGACTGCTTCTAGACGAAAGGCGGCTCGCTAGCTATGTCCGTGAAGATGGAAAGTGCAGAGGCGCGGGCCGCTGTATGAAATCTCGACAAGAGAGCACAGTGCACATTGCAGGCCGCACCGGCACCAGCACCAGCCGAGTGAGAGACATGCACTGTGCAGATCGAGACACGACATTTGAGCCTTGGGGCAATTATTTGGTTTTTTGCTTCTCCGACGCGTCATCTTGCCTGCTGCGCCCTGAATCGCAAGGTTTCCTCTTTAGTGCCGGAGCATCAGCAAAAGTCGTGCTGGTACTTGCTTTCCTGCGTTTTTTCCAAGCTGTCAGGGTCGCTGACTTGGCTAGGGCTGTGGCTTGGCGGGTCTGTGCTCTTATACTGGAAATACACACCCAACAACACTTTTTCGTTGGTCACAGTTTCCCTCTGCCAGACAAGTTCAGCTCGGTCTATACTCTTCTGTCCGCTCTACCAACTCCATACCAGCAGCAAAGCGACTCGCCGTGTTCGATTCTCTTTTTTGCATCTGTCCCCATATCACTCCGCAGCGACAAGGTTTTGAAGCAAGTCGTCACTTCACCATGTCTGGTTGGGGATCCTGGCTCAAAGGCGACGCCGCTGCTGGTGCAGCCGGCAGTGCCGCAGCTGCTTCGGGCAGCAACTTCCACGCCATCACCGACTCGGTCACTCAAGATGCCCTCTATGGTCCGCTCGAAGCTTCCGATCTCGAATGGACCTGTGCCGGTGGCTTCACCACAGAGACCCAGACCTGGTACTCTGTGCTCGACGACGGTTCTTTTGCCACCTCGCAGATCATCCATTCCGCCGTAGGTCTCTGGTACCCGCAGGTGCAGATGACGTTCAAATACTTCAACCCCAAGACGGGCAAAAAGATTTGGAAGTCGGTCAACGTGACCAAATTCGCCGCCCAGTCCGACAAGCGTTCCAGCAAAGCTGCTGAATTCAGCGTCGTCTTTTCCACCGCGGACAATGGCGATGACAAGTACACCATCACGGCAAACCTCGATTCGGATCTGCAGATCTCTTGGTCCTTCACCCGTCCCGCCTCGGTGAAAGGCTGGAAGCTCGGCTCTGGTCCTAAGGGCGGGTTCAGCTACTTTGGGTCCAACTTGGGCAGTCCCGAAGGCTACGTCATTCATCGATTCTGGCCTGTGGCCGAGAGCGAGGGCCACATCATCTCCAAGGGCGCAGCTATCGATGCCAAGGGCAAAGGCATCTTTGTTCATGCAATCCAAGGCATGCGACCCAACCTGGTAGCTGCCAAGTGGAACTTTGCAAATTTCCAGGCGCAGGATGACAAGCTCGGAAGGGTCAGTGGTGTCATGATGGAATTCACCACCACTCCGGACTACGGCAGTGTCGATCAGGTCGACGAGAAGACAGCGCAGCAGCAGCAGCAGCAGCAGCAGCAGCGTCAATCGCTCACGGTCAACATCGGCTCGATTGTCGCCGAGGGAAAGCTCATTGCTGTCACGGCTGCTACACGCACCGCTGGCGCCGCGGACTCGCAACCCAGTCGTCAGAGCAACTCGTACGCCCACCACCTCGACAAGACGCTCGACCAGGACACGGGTTATCAAGCGCCCCAGCAGATCGAATACCATTGGCAGGGACCGCTGCTGGACGCCTCGACGGGTAAGGGAGACCTGCAGAACACGGTAGACGCCTCGTTGAAGGTCGACCTCGGCAAGCCTTATCCTTCGAGCGAAACGCGCGGTCTCGTCGACAAGGTCGATGTCTTGGCCGAAATCCCCTACATGGTTCGCAAGCTGGTCAATTATGTGGCTGGCACCAAGCCGTACATCTACCAGACGCTGAACGAGGCTACGTTGAAAATCAAGTTGCCACAGGCGTACGGTGGCAGTGCCAAAGGCGACACGGTCGAGGTCAAGGGAGTGCTGTTTGAGGAGCACACTTTTATCAGTGGTTAAGCGGTGAGGAAGCCTGAATGGGCCCTTCTTTGTGCTGCAACTCGTGTATATATGACATGCCTCTCGGGAAGGCTCGGCGGTTCTGGGAATTCAAGCTTGAATAGCACGATCATTCTGGTTCGCGGACAGAGTCGTGTTGCAAGACGTTGAGTGAAATGTTTTGCGCGATGCAGACTGGATGAAAATCGGAATCTTACACAGTACACGAGCGACGCTTCTAGACTCCCATTCGATGTGACATCTGGATCTTTTGCAGGCTAAAGCAGATTCAGATCCTCTCCTTGACCCACTTTTCGAGCCCACCAGCCGTGTAGATCTCCTGTACGCTCCTACCGATCCCCGCTGGCTTGGCGATATACGTCTTGTCTACCTTTTCTCCGTCGGGACTTGTGAAGCTCAACTTGATACTACCGGTGCTCGAGTCAATTTCTACATTCGACTGATCGAGCAGGATCGCCTTGGAGTTGCGTACGCCGCCGCTTTCGCCGAGATAGAGTTGGGTGAGGTCTTGGACGAGTTCGTGCGACTCTAGGCAGATGAGGCCATTGTTGATGGCGTTGCGCTTGAAAATGTCGCCAAACGAGCCGGCGAGGACGAGCGGGATGCCGGCATACTTGAGCGCCGTAGCGGCCTGCTCGCGCGACGAACCTGTGCCGAAGTTGTACCCTCCGATCAGGATCGGTCCTTGCTTGAGCGATGAGGTCGTGGTGGAGGAAGAAGGGCGGAGACCGGTAACGGTGGCGGCAAACGAGGGGTCGTAGTTCTCCATGACCACTTGGGCTTGCTTTTCGGGTGTAATGTCGTCCTGGTAAGTGTACTTGCCTGGGTAGATGCCGTCCGTGTTGAGGTTGTCTTGCGGCGCAAAGATGAGCGGGCCAGAGAAGGCCTTGGGGAAAGAATCGAGGATCTCAACTCCTCCGACGGCGGCATCGGTCGAGCTCGTCGTGGAAGCGGGAGCGGCATCAGCAGCGGTAGTGATTGAGTACTTCAACCCGCGAGATGGAGGCAAGAGGCTGACATCGAGATCGCTGGGACCACAGATCTTGCCCTCGATGGCGGAGGCAGCCACCACGGCCGGACTCGCCAGATACGCCTGTGCGTTGGGACTGCCCATCCGACCCTTGTAATTCCTGTTGGTAGCCGAGATACCCACCTCTCCATCCTCCAACAGCCCCACACCCAATCCGATGCATGGCCCGCATCCAGCAGGCAACGGCTTTGCACCGGCAGCCATCAAGGCACCCCAATCACCGGCTTCCTCTGCCTCGCGTTGAACAACGCTGCTGGCGGCGGCTACGTAAAACTCGACGCCCTGTGCCACCTTTTTGCCACGTATCACGTCGGCGGCTGCTTTGAGATCAGATGCGCGTGAGTTGACGCAGGACACGAGGTAGGCTTTGTTGATGGTAATGTTTTGAGAGGTGAGCTCGTCGAGCGGCGTCGATACCTTGACCGAGTTGGGACCGCTGACGTGGGGCACGAGGGTGGCCAGGTCGAGCGTGAGGTGCTTCGAGTAGAGGGCGTCGGAATCGGGTCGGAGGAGCGTGCGAGAGAGCTCGTCGAGACGGTGCATGTTGAGTCGTGGGTGCGAGTTGGAGGGTGAGGGGGAGGAGCCGATTTGGAACTCGAGCTTGTCACGCTTGCGAATTTGCTTCTCGTACCAGGCGAGCGTAACATCGTCCGTAGGGAAGAGTCCCGCAAGTGCGCCCCATTCGGTAGTCATGTTAGCAATCGCCAAGCGCTCTTCGATGGAGAGCGAGGAGAGGCCAGAGCCGTGGAACTCGATGGCGGCGTTCAAGACCTGGTCCTTGTTAAAGTAACCACACAACGCAACGATGACATCTTTGCCCGTGACGCCCTTTGGCAGCTCGCCCTTCAATTCGACCTTGACCACCTCGGGAATCTGCCACCACGTCTGGCCCGTAGCCCAAATTGCCGCCGCATCCGTTCTCACAATGGGCGTACCCAGGCAGCCGACACCGCCGTACATGTTGGAATGAGAATCGCTCGCCACCGCCAGCGTCTGTGGAAACGCGTATCCTTCCTCGACCAGCACTTGGTGTCCGATACCTCTTCCGGCAGGGTAAAAGTCGATACCATGCTTGCGAGCGAAACTCTCGATCTTGCTGTACTTTTCCAAGTTTTTGGCAGACTTGTTCTGCACATCGTGGTCGAGTGCAAAGACGACCTGATCCGGGTTGTAGATCGAGGTGGCGCCAATCGAGCCGAATTTCGAGATGACCGGGCCGGTGTTGTCGTGCGTCATTACGGTGCCGGGGCGAATGGAGACGTAGTCGCCCGACTTGACGTGCGAACCGGGTGAAAGATCGACGGCATACTTTTGCACAATCTTCTCCACGAGGTTGTAGGTGCCGCTAGCCGGGTTGACAGTAGCATGGGTTGCGAGGCTTCGCCGTTGAAGCAGAGGTGTAGAGAGCCGAGCGGCAGCGCCGAAGCGCAGCATGGTAGATGCCCTCATCTTGATAGGTGCAAAGGCAAAAACTGCTCTACAGAGGAGGACGTGATGGAAAAGGAAAGCGCCCGAAGCAACAGGACACGAAACAAGATATCGAATGGGTTCCCTCTCTTTCGGCAAAACCCCGAGTCAGTCAGTCAGTCAGTCAGTCAGTCAGTCACAGATTCTTCCCACGCGCTGCCGCTTCTGATTAGATCCTCTCTTGTCCGCCTCCCCCGCTCGATTTTCCGTTTTGAATCATGTTACATCGTCTGGCTTTGGAATGGGTGACTCGTCGTCCAATCGCAAATCGAGGATTTCTGTCCTTTTTCTCTTTTCTTCATCATACTGTATCAGCAGAGGGAAATCGCCAGCCTACACCTAGTACCTGTCTAATACTGCAACCTTTCCGACCACATCACATCCAGCTCTTGAACCATCCTGACTGAGAGTCACGAGACACGCGCGGTGATGAAGGTAATATGGCTGAAATGTAGTTGATTGTGCGACGATTCCATGCGGCGTGAAAGATGATGCGGTTCCGATACAATGAGAGCAAAGTGCTTCTAGATAAAGATGATAACCAAGGCTCGACGGCGCTAGCAGAAACGCGCGAGCCGAGTGCCAGAGTGCAGAGTGACAGTGAAGAGAGGGAAAGCAAAGGGGAGAGGGGCGAGAATGCTTGCTATGATAAAAACACAGTGTGACGGAGCCAAGAGAGCCAAGAGACTTTTTGATGCAGTAGCGAGAAGGAGCTTGGTGAAGACAGGAGTGGGTCGGAGAGGCAGTGCGAGAGGATTCAAGACTCAGAACTGCTGGACGTTGACGTTCCAGACGACGTTTCCGAGCGGCTTCCTCTCGCCCAGCATAGGCTGCTGCACCGTCAGATGAGTCGAGGCGCTCTTGCTGCGCGACATCGACTTCTCGGTGCTAGCGCTGGCCGACGACATGCGCTTGGCCTTCTCCTGCGCCGAAGCACGCGAAGAGGGCATGGGCACAGGAAGACCTGCCGCGTTCGCAGCGGCCACCAATGGGTCGTGCAACGAGTAGAGCGAGAGAGGCGTGACGGGCATATCGTCCTCCTCGTCCTCATCTTCGTCTTCGTCCATGGAACGCGATGGTGTCGACTGAACCGAGGAAGCAGGTGTGGTCGGCTGCGAGCACATCGACTCGTCGTCGTCCACTTCCCGCGCGTCCGCCTCGCCATTGCGCGTAAGCGCCTGCGCAGGAAGCAAGCCCGAAGGCGGCGTCGACTTGGCTGCGGCCACACGAGCTCGGTACCAGTCGCAGACAACCGTCGAGGCGCTCGAAAAGTAGGCGTACGAGTACTTCTTGATCAGGATCAACGACAGGTCCTGCAGGTTCTCCGAGACGTAGGCATCCAGCATGTGGGCTGCTTTGGCTGCCTCGTCGGTCGGCGAAAGCTTGGCCGACTGAGGAAGACCGCAAATGAAGCGTGCCAAGATCAGGGCACCCTTGGTCAGCGCCGAAGACTTGACCGAGATAAAGTCGCGGTGGAAGAGGCTGACCTCGAGGAAGAACCGCGCCAGGTTGACCGTCTTGAGGTCCTCACCGCCGCGAACGCTCTCGATTCGAAGCCATGCCTCGGCTGTGGGGTGACCCAGGGTCCAGCCGATCGTCGAAAGCACGTGGCCCTCCATCTGGGCAAACGCCGACTCGTCGTATGCGTTGCAGCACATTTGACTGAGCTCCTTGACCGTAGGTACACGGTCCTTGGCGTCCTCGAACTTGGCAGCGATCAGGAGCGCTGCACAGCCGACCAGCTGGTAATGGCGCTTGTATACGATACGCTTCGAAACATATCGGTCGACAATGTTCATGGTGAGGAAGAGCGTCTCGGGGCGGAGTCGGAACGTCTGGTGGATCTCGATAAGAAAGTCGACGAGATATGGGCGCATGAACCACTTGAGTTCGGGCTGAACGTCCATCAATTCGACGGCTGCGATGGTTTGCGACTCCATGTGAAGCATGTGCTCAATCACTTCCTCTTGATACTCTTCCTCAAACAGCATAGCGCGAAGGTCGGCTGGGATCTTGCTGCTCGATGATGAAGCCGACATGGTCGAGGTGGCCGCCGTCGTGTCGGCAACCCTGGACTCTGCAGACGAGGCCGAGTAAGAAGATGATTCGGCCGAGCCGACGCTCGATGCCGATGCACGCTTCGCCGCCATCTGTACAGCAGCTTCCTGCTTGGCCGGGTTCAGTGGCGAGGTACTCCTGCCTCGAGACGAGCGGGGTCGCGAGCTGCCGGCGCTGCAACTTGATGAGCTTGAGCTGATGCGAATGTGACGGTTGTAAGATGAGCGACGAGACAAAGAAGCTTGGCTGGAGCTGGCGGAGGCGGTCATGTTGTATTGAATTTAGAGGACGTGTCTGTTGGTCATCGAACGAGCAGGTGAGGTGGTGATAGCGGTGCGTGCCGAAGGAGCAATAGACGTTGACGATGCGATATTGTTGGAGAAGAGGGGACGAATCAAAGAGCGTGTTTTGCGAGTTGGACAGAGCAGGTCATAAAAGAGGCAAGGGGAGCAGGAGTGGAGGGATGGGGATCAGCGTCAGCAGTCAACTTCAAGATGATGGGGAAAGGGGGGGTCGAGCTTGGAGCAAGAGAGGAGTGGCTTCGGAATCATGAGGTTCTCCGGAAGGCAAGCAAAGCGAACCAAGGTCTTTTAAAGAAATCTCAAGAGAGGCGAGCTTGATTGGAGCATCAAGTGACTCCAGGACAAAGGCGATCTCCAGGCAGAATGTTGCGCGGTCGATACAGACGACATGACTGTCTGATGGACAATGTAACATTGGAGGAATGGAAGTCGGAGGGGGAGGAAGGGAATCACTTACCTCGCAGGGAGGTGAGCCGCAGGCAGGCTCGTTAGGGAATGTGATGGGCGCGGTTACTGGAATGGGCGAGGAATATCGATCGCAGCTGCAAACTGGAGGCAGGCACTTGGGAGACTCGGCGTGCGGAATGCAGTAGGCTTGGGGAGTGGCGCACGCGGTTAGCGAGGGCGCTAGGAGCTTCGAGAATTAAAGCTCGAACGAGGTGGCTGAGCGTCCGGCCTGACTGCTGAGAAGCTAGTAACAAACAAATGGACAGAGTACCATCCAAAAAGGCGAAGCGAGGAGAGCAGACACCTGCAATGGCTGGTGCTGTTACTGCTAGCATGCCAAATGAAAGGACACGCGACACAGCGACAGCGGTCGAAATGTCGATGGTGATGGCAGAGCAAGGGGGATTTCCGTAAGTGGCGCATTCATCGACAACAATGCGTGCATAGCAGCGGAGAAGCGGGTCGCATTCAATCACATGCAGCCGGCGTGCATGGAGTTGTTTGTAGGGAGGCAGAGAACGCCGAGCCGATGTTGCCGCAAGTTAAGAGCGACAGAGAAGCAGTCCGAACGAGGAAGGGGAAGAAGCCGAGCAGGCGCAACCGATGGGCGATATCAAATTTCGACGGGAACCGCCGAGGCACCAGTTTCAAAGTGTGGAGCGGAGAAAGCAGAGGACGTTCCAATGCCACGAGCCACATGAGGCGTGAATGCCGAGGCAAGCAGCGGCAGCCGAGTCAGTTCGAGAGCGTAGGGCGCGCGAGCGGCCAAAGAGAGGCCGAGCAGCAGCAAGGAGCAGCAAGCATTGCCATAGGAAGGGCAGAGAGGGCACGGATGTTGACAAAGAAAAGGGGACGTAGAGGAGAAGTGCGAGAATCTAGAGGTCAGTGGGCTGATACATCGTTTTGACAGGCTTCGGCCAGGAGGGAAATGGCTGAAAGAGACCTACGGAAAAGAAGGAGCGCTTGAGGTATGCTGACAGAGTGAGCGGAATGGATGCAACTTGAGCTGATGCCTGTGGACGGCGAACAGCGGAAAGCAGGGGTGACGTGCAGGGAACAGGGAGGATCGACAGGGTGCAAAGAGGAGCAAGGGACAGGCACACAATCCGAGCCCGAAGGTAACAAGCGAGCGCGCAAGTTGACAGCCCATGAATGGCACATGATGACGCATCACGACGAGAATGAGGCGGTAGTGCATGGGACGAGAGCGTGCCAAGCAATGCAGGTGTGTGATGCAGTTAGCGCAGCCGAGCGCAAATCGAAGCCGCAGAACATTGCAAGAAGGGCCGTGGTGAATGTTAGAATGACGGACGATGCATAGACCAATGTGAAGGCGGATGGCGACGACACAGGTTTAGTGTTGTCGGGGGCGTAGGTGGCAGCGTCGCACGCATCATACGAGCGAAGCGGCAAGGAGGTTGTTCAAGTCGATGACGGCCGCCAGCAACGCGTCAAGCAGCGCATGCCAAGCAAGGAGGCCAAGCGTGACAGGGTCCCAAAATTTATTGGATTTTCCATATTTTCGATTGGGTCGAAAACCGGGGCACCCGATGTATTTTCGAATTGAGGCCAAGATCAAGCCCGATTCAAAAGTCGGTGAAACGTGCATTGCGAGACGTCGATCCGGGAGAACGCGCAGGATCCGGATGCAAGGAGGCCCGATTCCGAACGAGTAAGCCACAGAGGGAAACATGCAGCAACGTCGCCGGCAGTAGCGTAAACAGTATGAACGATGCGGTGATGCAGTCACAAGAGGCAACGGAGGCAATGCAGGGAAATCGTGCCAGCAGCGGGAGGGGGATGGAGAGAACGCAAAATGAAAGAGAATGTATGGGTCAGTGGTCGATGCTACCAAGGTTACTCTGATCCTTTCGAGCTTCCAATTACAGCCCGCCACCGAAGGATGCATATATAGTCGATGATAGTCCAGGAACAGATTCCACCCAAGTTGACGAGATCTTCCTTCCGCTACATGGTCTCCGGCCATCCGCCTCCCGTCTTGCCAAGCCAAGGCTTGGTTTTATTTCATTGGCTTGTTGCCGTGCGCTGACACTTTCAATCGCCCCCTCTCCAGAGCCAGATGCTGATCATGTCTTGCTTCCTGCTTGCGCATCAAGCCCCGCTTTGGCGTCCATACTGAGCCGGGCCATTCTTTTTGTCGTGGTACGTAGCTCCTTCTGTGGATAGTCGAAGCTTGACCATCCCGATTTCTGCCCATAGTTGCTTTGCTGATCTTCTTTACGAGACTTATCTGCGTCGAATGTCAACTCGTTTGGAGTTTCTGAATTGTACCAACTTACAGGAATGGACAGATCGACTGAAATGTAGCAAGTTGAGTTGAAAAGACTGTTGGTGTGCAAAAGAGCGTGTGAGGTCGAGTCCAGAGGCGATCTCGAGGTCGGTAGAATCGTTTCAAAGAGTGTGGTCGATCGAGGTCGATCTGAAGGAGCCAGGTGGGGAAGGTGGATGAGAGAGGGAGATTGATGTCGAGGAGTGTGGAGAGACGGACGTTGTGGTGAAGAGAGAAAGGGGGGTAGCGATGATAGCGAGCAACAAGGAAGAGGTTGAGTATATACCTCCGTAAGGTCTTGGCGGTGCAGCCTTAGTCCGGTGGTATCACGGAAAGAGGCACGATGATGGGTATCTGGTAGCAGATTCGGAGGCTGCGGACAGGAACGAGAGGGGAAGAAGGCTGGTCGAGAGGACACAAGAAGGATAGCTCGAAAGCAACAGCTGGCCATTTGGACAGCAGCGACAGATCGGTGTTCGTTTGGTCGTTTGCTTTGCAGCTTCCATCCTAAGTCCGCTCGGAAGCAATGTCGATCACAACTGCATGGTACTGCGTCGCACAGGCGATGTACAAGACGAGGCAGGCCTTCAGTGATGAGATGTGGCCGTCGAAGAATCACTCGACGGTCGCCGGAAACACTGCTTGGGGTACTGCGAAAGAAGAGGTTGAGGCTGCTGTGAGAATAGAGGCCCGAACGCAGCCACGTACGAAGGCTCGGGCAGAGATGCTGGCCATGCAGCTAGGAAACCGAAGGATATGCAGCCCAGGCTGCGGGGTGCTGATCTTCCCGCAGAGCGCTAATCCAGGATCGCTTTGGAGAGGAGCGAGTTTGTGGAACCGCTTCAAGGACCACGAACCGTCGCCTCGAGACGATCGGACCGTACCAGAGAAGGCGGACTTGAGCTGTGCGGCCTTCGAATTGCTGGGATGCAGGTGCGATGGAGGCAAGTGGGGCTCAACACATCAGGACGAGTCCGGCAATGAGAGGCTTGGAGGGTGACGCTGACGGACGGATACAGCGATGAAGCTCGGTTGGATCGCGTTGTGGTGGACGGCTCATGGTGAGGGCAAGTCCAAGATCGAGCTCGGCCCTAGCTATGCGGCTCGGCCTCGAGGAAAAGCACAGCTGGCGGATGAGATGGGGGATGGCTAAACAAGCGCTCGGGCAAGGCTGCAGCTGGCTCTGGACCCTTGATGGCGATGCGATGGATTTCGACGTGAGGAAATACGTACTGACATCTACTCTCCGAGCCACTGCCTCGCCCGGGCGGAAGGGTGTTTCAAGACAATTGAGGGGCAAGAAGAGCGACGAGGCAGCACACTGTACAGTACGATGCTGTACCGGACACTGCAATGCATTGGCTAACAGCGTGGCCACCGAGCGCGGCTTCATCGAAGGCATGGACGAAGCGTGCCACTGCAGCGCGACGAAAGTTTCTCGCCATGTCCGAGGTGACTTGCAGCGGTTCGTTGCAGCAAGACAGCAGATGGGCGTGTCAAGCCTGTATAAAGCTAAATTTCAATCAAGTCCGCTCGGGGAAGGCTGTTCTCGTGGATCACAGTTGAAACGCTGTCAATTTCGTCTTGTCGGTGAAACATATGCAGATCGCTGCACGTCCAACTGCACATTACTGTCGAGCAACCGCAAATTTCATTCACCTGCCTGTCGTCTCATTCGCGACCGTCAAGGGCGTCGGTGGTCGTTTCGGATGTGATATTACAATGAGAGGCGAGTGGGGCAAGTGGTGCCCGCCTATGCTGGTCGAGCATTCATTGTGTTGGCGATCGCTCATCCTCGCAATTCTTGTCTCAACACGGCGTTGCCATTGACAATGCCCAATCGAACACGGGAACCCGTCAGTCTCTTTCATGCCTCAAAAGTTCATGGAAGCAAACATTGGTTTTGGTCTGCAGCACAGACCTCAAGGTAATTGAGGAGCGTTGCCACGCGCCGACCTGCCGTTGTATCACGCGATGGCAGCCCTAGCAAGCCTCGGCTTCCTCATCGCAGCCAGTCGCTAGACCGATCGGTTTCCGCGACTGCCGTTAGTTGTCCACAGTTGGAAACAGCGCTCTTTCCGGGTGGAGGCACAGCTGCTGAGACGACCTTGTCAGCGAGTTGAACTGCTCAGAACCACTACAGGTCCTGATTCTTGAGCCGTGACAAGCGGGGTCAAATGGTGTGTAGTCTGCAACACCCGATGCTCAGATGCGAGGGTGATCACAGAAGACGGCAGCGGCACCGGGGGGATGACCTTCTTTCTCGCTTAGCGTCGGAGAACAATCAACCTCCTGACAGGCTCGCCCGAGGGCCCAGAACAGAAGGGACGTTTTGCGCCACAAGAACCAGAATTTCAACTAAGACTTGGGCGATTTTGCAATCACTCCAGCACGCTCACCTTCTGCTCTGACAGCGAACGTAGTGCCAACGCACTTGTGTGCTCGTCGGACCTTATCGAGCCCAAGACAACTTGGTACGGTGTTCTTTGACGAATTCTTGTCGGTTCGCTTGTTCTTGAGCTGCAGAATCTGAATTTGTGACTTTGTGAAAAGACGTCCTTTTGGCGAGCTGCTGCTGCTGCTGCCGGTGCATCTCTCGATCATGTCGAGCAACGCGCCATCGAGCGGTGGGCGTACACAAGAGATGTCCACACTCCGAATCAGCATCGCATGCCTGGTTGAGCTGTGTCAATACAGTGTTTTTCCTTCAGATCAGATGCACACGATAAGCTACTGCGCGAGCTCGGCAGGACGTAACAAACAAAGCCACGCAGACCACTCGCTTGACCTGTGACCAAGCGGTGCCACTGGCGCTTCGCTTACGCTCTTGTCACGGGTGGTCACGCATCAAGACGGGATCCTGCATCTCCGTAGCGTGCTACGCCAATCGTGCGATCTCGCCCTAGGGACGTCCTATCGACGGAAAACACGACGCAGGCTCGCACACGAGCCGTTTGAACGTGCTGGACCGGGCAGGGTGGTATAGTAATGTCCCGGTAGGTTGGAGGAGAGCGGCTCAAGGTCCCGCTCGCCAATGTACTGTACGGGTTTTACATTTTATGTAATGTATCACAGGCTTGAGCGATATTGTGAGCCTCACGGGCCCATATTCGAAGCAGATTGCCAATATCAAGCATAGGCTGCATTTCCTTTGTTTGTTAGGAAATTGGCCTTCTGGCGCAGCAAACAGCAGGCTCGATACAGAGTGTGCTGGCCTGTCTCCGCCGGCCAGCTCGGCGGGAGCGGTCGAAGAGTCATTCCTCGACCATGCAGGACAGTTGACTGCAAAGCAGCATGACCCCTTTGCTTGCTTGTGGTATGCGTGCAGTACGTGCTTGAGACAAAGACTCGGTCATGCATGCGTGTAACGTGGAACGGAAATCAATCGCAATGCTCTCCGCCTCGGTCAATTCTAACATCCACTGATACTGACACAGCAAATTCTTCTGCGACGATCGAGTGGGGCTGTCCAGCGCTTTTGCCGTCGGTGTCGAGCAAAATGGAATCATTCGCACCGAGCTGTGAACACCGAGCTGCAGACCGCGGCAGTGCCCTGTGCAGCACAAATATCCCGTGATCCCGTCGGTCGACCGCGCAACTCTCGGTTGGCTCTCGTTTCCACAAGCCTATCGTCAGAAGCTGCATACAGTACACTGAAGCTGTCAATGCGGTTCCGCTAAGCCCATCCACGCGATTCATACGGGAGCGACCAGAACAGAAGGAGGATGGTCCTTTTGTGCAACGAGGTAATCCTTTGCCGAGATGCAACCTGCGAGACCAACACTAGGAAACGCGTGCCTTTCCTGAAATCACATTCTTCTCTCGTGTTTGCACATCAGCGCGACCTCGAATCGGCGATCAGATTCACAGTCTCGGACGATCGCCCGATGTGATGTCTATCACGACTTCACTCATCCACTCATTGGTGGGGAGTTTACACTCCTGTGCTCTTCAAAGCTCTTGTCTACGCAGAAGTCGAGATGCACACCTTCGTTGGAGACGCAACATCTCGTTGTGAAGTAGTATTTCCAAGTGCAAACCTGAACAGGACGCTTGTTCGTTTGCAACCAAAAAAAGAATACGGAAAAAGGGGTCGCAAAATCCCGCCTCTCGTGACCTGCTTCACATCAAACAACGCTACTGTGTTGACTTCCTTGCACTTGTGCCAGCTCGGAACGGCAATGGCTGGTAAGAAAGATCCCTTCTCGACGGTATTATAGTCCAACGAGCAGAACACGATGGTAAGATTGAAGTCGGCCGCTGCGGGGCAAAGTCCAAGAGTACCATGTTAGATCCCAGGCAGGTCGGCTGTTTCCCGCCTTCCGAAATCCGCACGCCGAGATTGGATTTTTTTCCAGAAAGCGTTTGCAATTTTCCCTCGAGTTCAGGGTTCGAACTATTTGGACTTCTTCCAGCTCTTGCCCCTCAGCCCATCTTCCTCACCCCACACCAAGCCCATATAGATCAACCGCACACCACCGACAATGGTATCGTTCAACTGCGACGCCTGTGGCGACGTCGTCAAGAAACCCAAGCTTCTTCAGCACTACAATCGCTGCTATGCGCCCGTGACCTGTCTCGACTGCTCGATGCAGTTCAACTCGCCCAACGAATTCAAGAGCCACAACAGCTGTATCAGCGAAGCGGAAAAGTACGAGAGGAGTGTCTACCGCGGCCCAAAGCATCAGAATCAGCAGAATGGTGGAACACCGCAGAAGACTCAGTCGCAGGCAGTCAGCACTCCATCTCGAGCCGACAACATTGCGGCTGACGTTGTCATCCCAAGCAAGCCAGAGAGCACCGAAGAGGCGAATGGAAAGAGAAAGAGGGATGAAGAGGAAGATCAAGTAACGGTTGAAGTCACGGCCGACTCGTCAAGCTCGGGGAAGGACGACAAGAAAGAGAAAAAGGAGAAAAAGGAGAAGAAGGAGAAGAAGGAGAAGAAGGAGAAGAAGGAGAAGAAGGAGAAGAAGGAGAAGGAGGAGAAGAAGGAGAAGGAGGAGAACACGCAGCGTGCAGAAGCCGCCGACAAGACCGCAGCAAGCGACGACGAGATCGACTCTGATGCTCCCGAAGAGCACGTCCAAGACGATCCAATGCAAGCCGCCGCCGAAGAGGAGAAAATTATCAAGCCACTCTCCACATCCGAACTCGAAGCTTTCAAGAAGAAGCAGCGCAAGCTCGGTATCATCTACATCTCTCGCATCCCTCCTGGCATGACTCCGGCCAAAGTACGACACATCCTCTCCAATTTTGGCGAGCTCGGTCGAATCTATCTCCAAGACGGCTCAAAACCGGGTGAGGCGAAGAAGAAGCACGGCGTTGCCCACTACACGGAAGGCTGGGTCGAATTCACTTCGAAAAAGGTCGCCAAAGCAGCCGCCGAGATGCTCAACGCTCAACCCATCGGTGGTCTCGCCGCGTCCAACTCGAAGAAATCCGGTTCAGGCGGAGGGAGCAGTAAGATGGGCAAGAGCAGCAAAAGGTTCCAGGACGATGTATGGACCATGAAGTATCTCAAGGGCTTCAAGTGGCACATGTTGTCCGAACAGATGGCTCAGGAGCGAGCAAGCCATGCTGCGAGGTTGAGGACCGAATTGAGCCAATCGGCGTACGAGCAGAAGGACTACCTGAAGAAGGTCGAACGTGCAAGGGTACAGAAGGACAAGATGGAAAGGAGGAAGCGCAAGGCAGAGAAGCTGGGGACCGAGGTGGATGATCAGTCAGGGATGGAGAAGAGCAGGACGTTCAAGCAGAGGAAGGTCGTGCAAAAGGATGTTCGTGACCAGGCTTGAAGATAGAATGAAGCATTCTGCTCTGTTTTATAGAATTGCATCCTTCCCAACAGATCGCGCCCAGTTCAAGTCCTCGCGCGTGCAAGATTGCAACGGTGTCTTCTGGTCTATGCGGCAGGAGCGTGTCCCAGCTGCTCCAAAATCGTCTGATGCACAAGTCTAGCATCCGCTCTGCCATTGGCATCCTTCATCACCTGCCCCACGATTCGCATCGCCACCTTGAGATTACCCTTTCGCACCTGGACCACTTCATCCGGTAGCCTCTCCAACGCCGACCTAACGAGTGGCATGAGGTCTTCCTTGGTTTGCAGTGCCAACAGGTCGTTCTGCTTGAGCAGATCCAACACGGGCGAAGAAGAATCCCTTGCTAAATTTCGCAAAGAGGCAAACGAAATCGCTTTGCTGTTTTGTTCGGGTCGAGCAGAGGAAAGGAGGTTCGCCATCACAGCCTTGGCTGTAGTGCCTGTGACCTGACCGCTTTCCACCAAGTCGATCAGCTGGCCAAGATACTCTGCAGGCAGGAGCCATTGTTTGAAGGGAAGATTTCGGGCATTGAGACCCTTCATCAGCTCGTGGATGATCCAGTTGAGTACAGTTTGCGCAGATCGACCCTCCGCTACCTGTTCAAAGTACTCGACGGCGTCCGAGCCTGATCCCGGCTCGCCGACAGAGCCAAGAGAATTCGCTGCGACGCGACCGTCTCGGTCGTCCTCCGAGCCTACGCGCATGAGCACATTGATATCGCGCGAAGCGAGGCCGTACTGCTCGCTCAGACGTACCCGCCTTGCATCCGGAAGTTCCGGAAGTCCATCCCTCAGCTCCTGGACTTGTTGCTTCGAAAACAACACTGGCGGTAAATTCGGGTCTGGCATGTACCTGTAGTCTGGCGCATCCTCTTTGCCTCGCAAACGGAACGTGGTGCCATCGGACTCGTTGTATCCTCTTGTCTCTTGCTCGACGCGACCCTGTTGCTCGAGAAGCTTGACCTGTCGATGCGATTCGTACGAGATGGCATTCATCATGAAGCGCACACTATTGAGGTTCTTTACCTCGCATCGAGTGCCAAAGGGTTCACCAACTCGATTGACGGATACATTGACGTCGCAGCGCAAGGAGCCCTCTTGCATGTTGCCGTCGGATGCGCCGACACGGCGCACGAGCTCTTGAAGCTTGCGAACATAGGCGCCTGCTTGCTCTGGCGTTCGCATCTGAGGTCCGCTGACGATTTCCATCAGACCAGCACCCGCGCGGTTGAGATCGACAAAGCTGCGACCTACACGATCATCGTCTGCCTCGT
The DNA here is from genome assembly GCA_928852645.1 of Mycosarcoma mackinlayi. Classification (NCBI taxonomy): domain Eukaryota; kingdom Fungi; phylum Basidiomycota; class Ustilaginomycetes; order Ustilaginales; genus Mycosarcoma; species Mycosarcoma mackinlayi. The sequence continues at coordinate 235,518 of CAKMXS010000065.1, read as the reverse complement.
GCAGCGTCGCTTCCGGCGATGCTTCCGCGTTGCTTGCAGGGGGGGATTCGCCTTGGTCAAAGCGAAAGGTGGTGCCCGTGTCGAAATAGCTCGACTTTGCTGTGTCTTGCTCCAGCTGAATTTGCTCTATATGTACGGTCACTTCATCCTCAGGACTGGGTAGATGCCCTTCGTCGAAGAGGAGCTTGACTTGACCGTTGTTGGCCAAAGGTGCATACTTTTGAGTGATCTGATAGCCTGCTGGCAGATCTGAATAAAAATAATGCTTGCGGTCAAAGCGGCTCTCGTGGTGTACTTCGCAATCCAATGCCAGGGCGGTCCGAGCCGCTAGCCGTAGCGCCGAGCGGTTGAGCGTGGGAAAGGTGCCAGGATGGGCGGCATCAAAAGCAGTCACCAGCGTGTTGGGTGGCGTGGATGGCGTGGGAAGCTCGGCAGTGCTGAAAAGCTTGTGCTTGTCCTTGATTTGAACATGGCATTCGACACCGATCACTGCTTGCCAGCCCTCAGGTAATCGCGGGTATCTTGATGGACCGGCTGCGTTGTCATCTGGATCCGATGAAGAGCCAGAAGGAGCTTTGCTCTTGCCCTTCTTCTTGGCAGCGATCAAAGCGCTGCAGCTGAATGATCTCTCCGCGTGTCCGTCTCGAGGTCCGAGACCTTGATACTTATGTAAGCTTGGCCGCGCGAGAGATTTTGTCGAGGGCTGCGGGAGGGCCTGTACATCGCGATGGAAATGCTTTGCCGTTCTAGCAACAGTGGAAGTTGAGCCAACGCGAGCGGAGCCAGCAAGCGAGATGCATCGGCGACAGCTGCTCAGCGCTGTGGAGCACCTCAGCGTAGCCATTGCGTCGAAAGGTGGTGCGGCAAGACTTCCTCCCGCAAGAGACAAGGCGGAGGAATCCGAACGGTTGACGCTACTAGTGCAGTGAAATGCGAATGAGAAGATCAGAAGATCAGCAGCACCTGCCAACTTTCTCTGACGCCAGATCCGACATCCGGGAGCAATCAATTTTTGGCTTTGCGGCTGAGGCTCTCAGCCATTTTTCGCACAGTGGACCCTGAAGATGATCTTGCGCAAGAAGATTTGCCTCCACCGCCTAAGCAACTGCCGACAAATCTCTCTGTCCGCGTTTGTTGAGCCGACATGGCAAGCCCGACGTTGTCGCTCTTGCACTCTATATCTCCTGATCATTGCGTGCGCAAAGTTCTGGCTATCTCAATGCCTGAAATCAATACGTTCGTGCGGCGCTTTTCCACGCGCATGTTCTGAGGGACAAAGATTGACGAAGGAGTCGTCTTTCGGGTTCATCCGACGTTGATAGGATGAGAAAGTAGCCGAGAAGGTCGGGAGGCCCGAACGATCGACGTGAGCCAACTCACTGTACGACATCGGAAGGTGGGACGCCCCTCATGTGGCGCATGGAGAAGGAGAACTTGAAAAGCTCCACCGGACTCGTCGTCTTCATCTGAGCTTTATCAGGCAACGGTCAGCCCGCTGCAAAGATCGAGTCGGATGGAACGCAGAATCCGGGCGAGTCCGCCGCCGGTAGCCAAACATTCGCATTGCCAGTGGTTCGCCAGGAACACGTCAGGCTGATGGTAGGATACTGTTAGGACCGGAAAGCCGAGGAATTGGCCGAGATACAAGAAATTACAGGTGCGGAACTCAAGCGCGCAGAGCAAATTCACTGGCCGCCATGACCGAAGAGCCGAAAAGTGCAGGCCCTGTTTTCTGCCCTGCGACCTCTCGAGCCCCGCCAGGTGGCAGTCATGCTCGGCATGCATCTTCATTGGTGCAGGCAGTCATGCTGGGGAAGGTCTGGTGTGCAACCGGATGCAATTGAACAAAGGGAGTATTCGATGTTCAAAGCGACTCTTCCACTGCGGAGGGAGGCACTCGGAAGGACCCGTCCCGCTTATGAGGCCGAAAATGCAAAAATCACAGATAGGAACAATCCGATTGCGCTGCGCCTTGACCTCAGCCTGCGAAGACCATCTCCTGTATCGCTTCTTGCCGCCTGTCGGCTCCTCAGCTCTGCAGAAACGTCAAAGGCACATATACAGACAACTGGAGCGTCGTTTCCTTTGCTCCGCTCCATATGGTCCCGTTCGCGCACATCACCGCATCGCCCCTTCGCTCAGCAGCTATCCGCCTGCCGCGCCTTGTCTCAATTTCCGCAAAGCCATCGACAAGCTTGGCCAATCCACAGCTGACCCCCTCCACGCTGCGCAACCAGTCTCGAGCTCACCTGTCGACTGCCCGCCTCTTGGCCAACAATCGACTTCGTAACGGCGGTGAAGACGAATCCAGCAAAATGACGACGTCTTCCTATCCGCTCCAGCCCTCTGAGCCAGTCGACCCGGTTCACGGTCCTTCTAAGACACAGAAGCCCATCAACGTCCAAGCCAACGGAGGCGCCGAAGGGACCGCCAACACCGCATCGGGGGCTTCTTCTCGCCAGCAAGCCAAGACTGCTCCTCTTCTCCCAGCTGATCCACTCAAGGGCAGAATCGACAATGCACGGAAGCAGCAGCTGCTGGCGCGTGATTTTCGCTCCGATACCATCACAGCACCCACCGAGTCGATGATCCGCGCCATGGCAGAAGCTTCTCGCGGTGATGATGTCTATGGCGAAGACGATACCACCAACTCGTTCCAAGCCGAGATTGCGGCACTCACTGGCAAGGAATCTGCTATTTTTGTCCCCTCGGGAACGCTTTCCAATCAGCTCGCTCTTCGCACGCACCTCCACCAGCCGCCTCACACCGTGCTCTGCGACACCCGCTCGCATATCCACCGATACGAAGCAGGCGGTATTGCTTTCCACTGCGGTGCCTCTACCGAAATTGTTGCACCGTCCAACGGACACCATCTACGATGGGAGGAGGACATCAAGCCCAACCTCAACCTCAGCGACGACATTCACTTTTCGCCGACTCGCATCGTCTCGTTGGAAAACACACTCAACGGTACCATCTTCCCTCAGGATGAGATTATCAAGATCTCGACTGAAGCACGCAAGCTCGGCCTGATCATGCACTTGGACGGTGCGCGTATCTGGAACGTCGCTGCCGAGACCGGTCTTTCGCTCAAGGAGCTTTGCGATCCATTCGACACTGTGTCGCTTTGCTTGAGCAAGGGACTCGGTGCTCCTATCGGCAGTATCCTGGTGGGACCTTCGCAGTTCATCAAGAAGGTGCGACACTTTCGCAAGCTCTACGGTGCTGGTGTGCGTCAGGTTGGACCTCTTGTCGCAGCCGCGCGTGTCGGTGTGCTGGAAAACTACCCCAAGCTTCACGCCACTCATCAGCTGGCGCGCTATGCCGGCCAGGAGCTCGAGAAGCTCGGCGTGCGTCTGACAGCTCCGGTTGAGACGAGCATGGTCTTCCTCGACACGTCGTCGATCGACATTCCGATTCCCGAGCTTGTTTCGCGTGCTGCGTCGTTGCCTCTTCCCATCAAGCTCGGTGGTGGTCGAATGGTTGTTCACTACCAAGTGGAGAAGCAGGCGATCGACGATTTGCTCGACTTGATTCGTCTCATGAAGAAGGAGAAGGCCGACGGAACGGGACCCGCTCCTTCGACTGCTGCTGGTAACGGCACAGGTCTCTACTCGAGTAGTATGGCTGGCGGAACCACTTCCACTGCTGCCAACGGCGCGTCCTCCGGTCGTACCCGTTCCGCCTCCAACCGCGGCCTGGTCTTCCAAACCATCGGCACATCCTCCCGCCGACCTTCAGACGACATGCGTCACTCTGTATCCCTCGTCCTCCCCTTTCCCGACCGTGAATCCGCCCTCACCCTCCAACAATCCATCTCGGTCGACAAGGAGCTCAAACCCAAAGAGGTCCGCAAAGAATTCACCATCCTCAACCCCAACTCGGCCTCGGCATCGGTGGAACTGGGCATCAAGATCTTTGCGACCACGGTGCGACAACTAAGATTGAGCGTCAACGCGTTTTTGGAAGACGCCAGTCTCGTTTGTCGGACAATGGCCGAATTCGATCCGTTGCAAAAGGCCATTGATGAGGTGAGCAAGATCGAGCTCGAGAAGGAGCTGGAACAGGGTTCAGTGGGAATTGCTGGTTAACGTTAGTTGGGCGGTGTATGGACAGGACAATAAATGCTTTTGATGACAAGTCATAGTGCCAATATAATTTCGATCTGATCTTGTCAGCGTCTTAGTGTGGTTGCGATTGTCCAGTGTGAGTCGTATAACGGTTCGTTCCGCTTCCCATTCTCACAATTTCACGTCGTCCACACAACGAATACCACGACGCAACCTCCAAAAAAAGCAAAGACTCAAACTGTTTGTCATTCCTCACAACATTACATTTTCTTTTCCCCCAGTTTTCTGGGATCATCTAACGAGCTTCTGGCAACCCTCCACCCACACCGCCATTTCCAGCCCCGCCATCACCATCGCGTCTCGTCTGGTTGCCAGCGACACTGTTGATGTCCTTGTCGTCACCGCGTTCGTCGTCGTCGGCGGCCATAGCAGCTGCGATGGCGGCCGCGTCTTCGGGGCTGATCTCGTCATCGCGTGCGGCGTCTTCGGCAGGTCTCTGAGCGTTGGTGGTGCCATCGTCGTCAGACGAATCGCCTATCTTGAGAGCTCGGAATTCGTCATTAGGCTTTCGGTCGACCATCAGCAGGATACCGCCCGTGCCACCAATGGCGGATGTGAGGATGATGCGTGCCTGCTCTGCCGTGGGGCCCGCGGCCGGTGTGCCAGGGTTAGGTGCGTTCGCCTTGTCGGTCTCAGCTCCCATCGCAGTAGAAGCATTGACGATCGCCTGCTGAAACAGTGACTTGGCCCCCGCCATGACGTTCGCTACTGGGTTGCTCGACGGCGTTACGGTGCCACTAGCGCCAGGAGCGGGAGAAGAGTTGCCCAACAGCTTTCCAGCGACCGACGAAGTGTTGTACACATCCTGTCGCACTTTGCTGCCAAGACCCTGGACGGGTCGAATAGGCACAAAGCGAGAGTCTGGTGGGAAGGTAACAAACTTGACCTGCGCCGGGGTGACGCGCGAGTAGTTGGGCAGTAGCTCGGATCGCGGTTCCTGCTTTCGCTCCTTCTTGGGCTTGCCGCCCTTCGTCGCCGAGGTCTTGCTAGTGTCTTCATCCATAGCCACATCGCCGTCTTCCTTCTTGGCTCCTGCAGCATCATCGAGGTCCATTGCATCGCCTCCTTCGGCCTGAGCCCGCTCGCGCTCCTTGTTGCGCTGACGCGCTTGTGCTTTGGCGGTGGTGGACAGCACGGCCGTCTCGACACGCTCCACCTTCTTTTCTGATGGCGGCTTAAACGAGGTTGGGTAAGCAAAGAGGCTTGGTTTGGCTTCGGACACGAACTCGAACTCGGGAATGCGCAGCTCGCGATTAAGACCGATCAGCGCAGTTGGCGTGAATGCCAGCGCCGAGAAGTGCGCAAGCGGGAACCAGTACCAGAATTGAGTGAACAGCGCCATTCCGACGATGGCGGGCATGTTGGCGTTGCCGCCTCGGCTCTGCAGCGAGATCGTGACGTTGCGGCCACCCGCGTCGACCAGACCCTGAGCCAGCGCAGCCCCGAACTTGGCCATAGCGTCCTCATGCTTGTCCGAGATGATCTTGTCGAACGTCTTGCGTGCGTTGGTAACGCGCGGGTTGAGTGCCTCGTTCTGCTGGATAAAGATCATCGCGAGGGCAATACAGGCGCCTTGACGCACAAAGTCGACAGGGTCCTTGGTCATGGGCTCGAGCAGGTCAACGGCCTCTTCCAGACCCGTACCGGCGCAGGCGATACCAAGGGCCAGCGTGCTTCCGTAGCGTACGTGAGGATTGTACGACTCGGAGAGGAGTTGGACGATGCGGGGCACCTGGGTAGGGTTGCGGAAAAGAAGGAAGCCAAGCGAGGTGACGGCAGCGCGTCGCACATCGTCGCTGACATCCGAGACGGCAATGTGGAGCAGACGTCGTATCGCCTTGTTGTTGGCGGTGCCAGCGTAGGCGAGTGCAATGGTGTAGACACCTCCGTAACGAAGAATGGCGTCCTTGTCAGCTAGCAACGTGTCGATCATTGTTTCGGCCATTTCCTCCTTGCCGTAGAAGAGGAGGGAAATACCAATGGCGAGGCCTCGGATGATCTTTTCGTGCTGCGTCTCGTGAGCGTACTGGAGCATCTCCTCGACAGCCCTTTCCGAGCCGGTGCCAAGCATGACAAGACCCATTGCATAACCGCTCGCCTCACCGGCGACGGCCGAGTCAGTGTAGAGTACATTACGAAGCTCTTCGTAGACTTCCTCGTTGCCAGTAGCCATACCGGCGGCACCAAGGCCGAGAGCAGCACCGTGCTGTACGATCTCGGCAGGATTGCTCTTGAGGGTGTTGGTGAGTAGCTCCATGACCTCTGCACCGTGGTTTGCGTGGATGAGACCGAGGGCAAAGAGGGAGCCACCTTCCGAGTAGACACTGCTGGTGACGCCATCCTGGGGCAGGTAGGGTCGGAGGATGCTGATACCTTCCTTAAGGTTGCCCTTGTTGAGGATACCGAGAGCAGCTGTGGCGGTGAACTTGGACCAGTTGGAGGCCTTTGCGAGCCACTCGAGGTTCTCGCGCAAAAACTTGTCCGAGGTGGTGCCGGCATTCATGAACGCATTGGCAAAGCTGAGCGCCGAGTGGTAGATGGAGCTTCGAGCGTCGAGCGCCTCCTTGGTAGCCTTGAGGATGGGCAAATCGGCCCTGTTGGAGCGCTTAAGGAACTCGAGGTAGAGCTGAATACTCTCCTCGCCCTGCAAAATCGAGCGAACGCGCTCGATACACGACTGTACGGTGGTGGCTTCGGACTCAGACGATCCGTTCATGTCCGCGTCAGCGTCGGCGTCAGCGGACTCGGTCTTGACGCCAGCTGTTTTCGAAGAGAGGTCCTTGCGCACATTTTCGAGGAACTCTTGTGTAGCACTTTCTGCCAAGTCAAAGGCGAGCTGATATGTGACGAGGAGTGGGTCGCTGGCGGTGTTGGCCTGCGACGAGCTCGAGGGCTGATGTGCCTGCTGGATGAGGTTGAAGAGCAATTCCGAAGCGAGGTTGGGCGCGTTGAGATAGACGTAGCACTGACCAATGCTGAAGTGATCTGGGCTGGGCAATCTTTGGAAGAGATCAACAAGCAGATGAAGAATCTGGTTGCGGACCTCGATGGAGGGGACGACGCCGACGGTGCTTTCCAGGACATAGGTGAGGAGATCGGCATCGTGGGTAACCGAATAGACTTGCTCGATGACGTCCAAGCGTTGTGTTTCGAGGGCGATGCCGAGTGCCTGCTTGAACTCCTTGTCTGCGATGCAACGTGCAAACATCTGGTCGACGATCTTCTTGAGTCTAGGGTCGACCGCTGCTTGTTTTCCAGCAGAGCCTTTGCTGGCGGTGGCGGAAGCGTTCTCAGCGGCAGCAGGAGTCAAAGTGGCGGCAGTGACGGGAGCGGATTGGGTGATATAGCTGTCGATGGCCTTGGAGACCACCGTGTCGACGTATTCGTCCTTGACCTCTACGTCAAACAGAGGCCCAGCACCGAGAGCAAAAATGAGTGCCTCATCGTGCTCTCCGAGATGGAAATAGATCTTGGAAGCGACGAGAGCAGCGAGCTGACGGTCGGGGAAGCGCTCGTCTTCGTAGAGAATCTCAATCTTGGAGATGGCATCTGCGATCTCTGCCCAGAACTGATGCACGAGCGAATCGAGGCGCTTGAGTGCATACGATTGAAGCTCGGGCTCCTGTTCGTCGAGCAGGGCGACGATGCCCGCAGCAGAAGTGACCGGTGCGACCATGATTGTGAACGGAGGGGACGTTGCTGAGTACCCTAGTGAGCGTCGGCAAGACTGTGGCTCGTACCGTCGCGGTGCTGAAAAGTCAGCGGCAGCACTGATCTTTTGCGATGCGGAAAGAAAGATGAGCGGAAGTGCGAGTCTTGTGGCGATGTCGAGGCCAAGGAAGAGTGGAAAGAGTGAATACCAGGTCGACAGATGGGACAAAGTGTCAAGATGGTGTCGAATCAAAAAGCTGAGAAGCTTTGAATCGACTCGAAGTGGGAGAGCGTTTGCGTGACTTGTGACTGGTCTGCTGCTGTGGTTGCTTCCGCTGACGACGCGACTGACAAGTGCAACAGGACCGAGCGCACAATATCCAACACACCACCTTCTCTATCTCTCTCAGTTCCTAGTAGCTCTCTGCAATGTGATCGACGCAGAGAAACCTCCACCGAAGATTTTTCCAACAAAATGTATGTTGTGGGATGTAACATGTTGGAAATATTCACTTCTCCACAAATATTAAGATTTTGAGTAGCGCTCGACACGCCTCTATCTTCCGAAAGATCTGAGTCGACGCGCAGAGGGAGAACCCTTTTGAGAAACTGTTGCAGAACGACAAACCAACACCCGAGCACACTCAGACGACCTCCTTCTCTCAACCGAGCAAGTGGAATATCTGGCTCAGCCATTCTCCACCGTCTTCGACCGGGCTAATCTTGCTGACGAGATCGACACATGGGTACCATATACCCTCTGGAATAGCGACCCTCCATCGCGTGGCGGCACGGTCTCTGTCGCCAACATGAGGTTCCGGACGCAAGTGGCCGACGTCTCGATCTTTACGCGGGTCGTGCAATCCATCGGCAAGGTGGCCAACAAATGCATCCTCAAGCTCACTCCGGATAAGATCCACATCATCTGCCTGGGAGATACTGACGGTACACAGATCTGGTCGCAGATGCAGGTCGACTCGATCTTTCAAGACTACCGCATCGAGTCCAACTTTCAGAACCACATCAACCTCGAAGTGTCGCCTGATACGCTGCTCAAGGCACTCAAGTCAGCCAACAACGCCTACAGCGTCATCCTCCGTCTAGCCAAACGCAACAAAGATCCACTGCTCAGCTTTTCCATCTCGGCGCAGAGCCATACCGGTGCCAAGCTAGAGGTGGTGCAGGATGTGCTCATCAAGGTGCTCAAACCAGCAGAGATGAGTCGCATCGTTGAGCCGCTCTGCCCCGAGCCGGATGTTCACATTATCCTCCCCAAGCTGCTTCACCTGCGTACAGTGGCTGATCACATGCGATCGCTCTCGGACGTGGTGACGCTCTCGGCTAATCGTCAGGGCGAGTTGCGTTTGTCCGTGGTCGAGGACGAGGCCAGGTTGGACACTACTTGGTCGGGTCTCGCACATCCCACCATCGACGCATCGCAATCGAGCACAACACAGGTACAGCAGAGCGATTCTTCCGAACATAAGAGCGTCAACCTCGAGATGAAGTCGTTGCTCAAATTCCTGTCGAGCTACATTGTTGCTACGACCACCATCGCGTGCATCTGCGCCAATCATTGCGCCATCTTTTACGTGTACATCGGTGACGTCGACAAGAGCAGCGGTGTAATGACCTTCTTCCTCCCTGGCGTGGTTCGAGAGGATTGATGTTGACAGCGTGTCGACAGCACCTCGCCTTTCGATGCATTGCATGTGCCTCGAGACGGCACGCATCACGGTTCCGGTGTGCGCCTTTCCTCCTGTATTACTAGTCGCCGTCTGCATCCAGTCTTTGTTCTCTTGGCTGTATCTCGAGCGTGACTGAGCCTCTCGATCAAAGCACGCTTGTCTGCTGCTGCGATGCCACTCATGTGCCTCGGCCAAGCGTGAGTTGAAAAAGGCGCTATCCTAGTCTTGCAGCGCGCGGAAGAAGCTGTTGTAAGCTCCCTCTACGTCAAACAGCATCTGGCGCGCTTGATCCTCGTCGATCTCGTCGCTGGCCTTCATCTGATTGAGCGTGATGAGCCATTTGAGCAGCTTGGCTCTTGTGTCGCTGGCATCCGAGTCCTTGCCCGCTTCTTCGCTGCGGCTGTATCCACGCATAAGCTCGCTCAGCATCGGATGCAGTTGATCCTTCGCACGCAGCTTGAGCTTGAGTGCGTCCATAAACGTGATGAAGTTCTGCGTTGTTTCGGCCACCCATTTGGCCCTCTCGGATGACGTCTGTGAGGATGAACTTGAGGCGTGCTCTACTGTGGCTGGCACACCGACGTTGAGACGATGCACTGCTGCCAGATAGTTCATCTTGTAGATGCGCATAAAGTCGGCCAAGTCGCTGATGGGTTTGGACGAGTGCTTTTCCTGGTCGACAATGAGTTTCAGCATCGTCTTGTATTGAGCGAGTAGCCGAGTGCATGCGGGGGCGTATTCTTTCTCGCTGATCGATTCGCGTACATAGGCTCGCTCGAGGTAGTCGAGGGCGACAATGAGACTGAAGAGCGTTGCCATGTTTTCATAGCGCTCGCGATCATGGTTGTTGGTGTACAGCCGAGCCTCCTCGTAAGGGTTCAGCTCGCCGTAAGATGAGCTGGACATGTCCACGGCTGTCCCGCACTGTCCAGCGAAGGAGTGCTCCGTGATCACCGGTTTTGTGAAGGCCGCTGAGTGTCGAGAAGGAAGAGCTCAAACAGCATGGATCCGTGCGTAAAATTGTATCGACTCAATTTCGGTAATTGTACGAAAGGGCTGCTGGTGTTAATGCATACGCGGCGGGTGTGTGCTGGAAAAGGGGTCCAAGCTGTGCGTGCGTGACTGACCTTATGGCTGTGGCTCGGCGGATAGCCAGCCAGCGTCGGCGTTCCCGCGTGGAAATTTTAGATAGTGTGCCCCACAAGCGTGGTCATCCAGGCCAGCACACCCCGGTTGTGCCGCCTTGAGACAGGAGCCATTATGCCTCCACGTCAGATTACCTTCGGAAGACAGCCGATGTGATATATTTCTCTCGATGAGACTTCTCCTGCTTTCGACCGGCTACCCACTCGCTCTCCATCATCATCCCTCTACTCAGAACGAAGCATTCCAAACGTTCGACGCCCCTTCTTGCTGCAGAACGCTGGCATCGCTGGATCCCATCGGAGCCCTCCGAAGTTTACACGGAGATCAATGCGTGTGGCGGGAACGACAGACGTCCAATCGTGTCGCTCACATCTGATCTCTCGCTCAGCCTGTAGGATCCCCCTTTCATTCCCTCTGGTAACGCTTTACTGAGCCACTCACCAGCGCATTCAGCATCCCCGATTTTCACAATGGACCCATCATCAGATTCGCCTCTGCAGTTTCACCATCACCGCCAGGGACAGCGGCATCAACCATTGGGTCCTTCCCAACCATCGGGTAGCATGTCAGCACCGTCGAGCTCCCACCCACAAGGTCCCACATCTCCATCAGCATCGACCGCGGCCTCTTCAAATGCCTTTGTGCGCTCACATCATGACGAATTGCCGGCCGCTGTCTCCGGGTCATCAGACTCAGGTGTGCATCATCCTCTTCACCACATCGACTCTACGATGAGCTCAGCGCACCCGTCACGTACTGTCAGCTCTGGCCCAGAACCTAACGAGACGGATATCGCTGTTGCTATCAAGTGCCCATCGCTCGATCAAGATTCGGCGGTTGTCAGAGTCAAAGCGAGCGACACTGTTCTTGCTCTGAAACGAACCATCGAAGAGACATGGGCAGGTGCTCCTCGTGCTGGTGGCATGCGCTGCATCCGATCAGGTCGCATCCTGAGCGACGACGAGATTTTTGACCAGCTCACTGAGACCGTAAGTATCTCTCGCATCCATCTCTTCTGAGGATCGTGCTGTAGCATACGAAACAAATTGCTGACATTTCACTCGACCCTCCCCGAATGTCCCGTGTCGAACCCACTTCTAGCTCGAGCCTGGAGAGCCTCTGTCACTCCACCTTGTCATTCGTCCCGATGCGTGGTCGGATCCACAGAATCGACCCACACCTTCGCGCCGCAGCTCCTACCTGCGACAACAGCAGCAGCAGCACTCGCAGCATCAGCGCCAGCGCGATCTACTTCGCTCAGCTTTGGCGACGCAAGTCAGTCCGCATGATGTCATTGACGACGATGTCCGGTTCCAACAAGGCGCCACGTCGATGCAACTACCTCCTGCCTCGACGCCCACATTCGAGCCGTACTTCTCCGAGCCCCAACTGGCGCCGGTCCAAGCTTCGCATGGCGCATCAGACTCTGAGGACGACAAAGCTGACTTTGCATCGAACAGCAACACCTTCAGCAACATGGTCGATTCAGCTGTCCATCAGAATGGCGCCGATGCCTACACTGTACTCGAAGAAACGCTCCGTGTTACTGCTCCCGACAATTGGCCTTTGTTGATCGAAGCGCTCAGTGAAGCCTACGAGGAATATGTGGTCATGTACGAGCGCATCTACAATGATGCACGCGCAGCACAGAAAGTCGACACAGCCGCCTCTGCAAGAACGCCGTCGCCAGCGACCCCGCAGAGTGATCTTTTGACCGACATCGAGACGACCTTGCTTGGTTGGGATCCAATTCAAGTGCCCAGCGACGATAAGACTGGTGCATCGTCAACGAGCAGCACCCAAGAGGCTCGATATCTATACCAACAAGTCTCTCATCGCGGTCTCCCATACCTTTTGCGCATCTCTACTACGCCCTTGGCAGTGCGACGTAGCGCAGCTCTTGCCACGCTTTTGCAGCGCATCGAAACGCTGGGAAACATGATTGACAAGCTCGGAAACATTATCATGCTCGGCCGCCTTATCCGGGCCCAACCTCTGATCTCTGCAGGCGCTTCTGTACCGGGGGCAACTGCCTCGATGCAAAACAATGGTGCAACAAGAAACAGAAGGATAATGGCTCTTGAACAAGGCGGCATCGTCTCTAGCGTGGCTCGTATCTCACAAGGCGCGCGAGAAGCTCTCCGAGGCATCACGCTCGCCGACGTCACAGCTGTGATCATACCCATGGCATTCATGGGCTTCAAGGTCGGTATCTTGCTCTCGGTCATGCTGCGCGGTGCCGACAAGCTCAAGTGGTACTTTATCCTCGGTATGACTTCCGTCTATATTGTCTTTGAGAGCTACCGTATCGTCCAACGTCGAATGCGTGTGCGTGTGCGTCAGCGGATGGCGCCTCGTCCTCCGCCCGCTGCGCCAGCACAGACACCGCAGCAAGAGGGTCAAGCTGGCCCACCGGCTGGCGGAAATGCTGGACCTGGAATGGCAGCCGCGCCAGTGCCAATGGGAGCCAACGTCCCTTCCGTACCTGCCAACGAAGAAGCGGTGGAACGACAAGCTTCGGAAGATCCACTCCGGCCGCTTCCCCCACCACAAGTGCCACCGCGCATCCGATCGCGCACGCGTTTCTCCTATGACTGGTGGATCGAGCACGTGGCATTTATTGGGCTCGATGTCGAAGACGCCGAATTGGGCCTCTCCCCCGCCGCCGGTACACATCAGCGTGCATTCAGCTGGGTCGAAAGGACTCTAATTTCAGATTGGCTCCTCCCCATCCTTCTTTTCCTCGTCACCATGATGCCCGCGGTAGAACAGCGCCGCAAACGCGCCATCGAGGAGCGGGAACGTGCGATTCGAAAGTGGACGAGATTGGAGGAAGAACGCCGGCAACGTGTGGTCGATTTGCAGCAGAAGCAGGCTGCCCAAGAGCACGATGCAACCGACAGCACGGCAGCTTCGGCCACGCAGGCTGCCTTGAATGCTGGGGAGATCGGATTGCACAACAAACGAGCTGAGTATGCCGATCGGATGCTCAGGCAGAGAACTACCACCGAAGCAGTGGACCTGGACGAAGAAGAGGCAACGAGGCTGGCAAGAGAGATGCACGACGAAGATGACGGTGGCATGGAGGATATGAACATTTTCTGACCTCATCGTTTTCTAGCTTTGTCGCACACACACATTCGGGCCGATCTCATTGCAGTCTTTTTCACATGATCCATCCGGCCTGAATGCTTCCCGCTGGAATGCGGTAAAAAAGGTGCTGTACTGTACGTGCATGAGCAAAAACGCGGATCGCATTGAACAAACAAACCTCCCCAACCCCGGACCGGTTGTCTACAAAATCCTGTCCATCGAGTACATTTTGGTCTTTACAGGCGTAGCAATGTTGGTTGTGATGACGGGTGCGTCGTACAAGTTGATCTTTCCCTTGCCGGTATCGATGATTTCGGGGAAATGCGAGCTTTGCTGTGCATCTGTGTTGTGCGACTTGTCTTGTTTTCGGTCTGCGATAGCAGTAGCGAGGCCGGCGGTGGCAGCTGCGAGAGTGGCGCTGACGGCGCCGGCAACGTACTGGACACCATCGCCACGCTCGAGAGCCTTTTTCTGTTTCTTTTCGGCCTTTTCCTGATCTTTTTTGGCTTTGGCCGCGGCTTTTTCGGCCCGTGCTTTAGCAGCGGCTTGCTTCTTGGCTTCCACATCGGCGTCCGGTGCTACTTTGGACGCTGACGTCGCCTGTTTGCCATCAGGGATACGGATGAACTCCATCTTGCCATCCTTGCCCTCGCTTCGGTCCAAGATGTAGTAGCCTTTGCGCTCGAATTGGATCGCGGCGCCCTGTTGCAGCGAGGCAACATTGTGATCGGCGAGGGCGACGCTGCGGAACTCGGAGTTTGGCGTGACAAAGTCGGCAAAGTTGTCCTCCTCCTCAAGCTTTTTCTTGGTGATGAGGTAGTCAAAGTCGAGCAACGAAACTTCGATCAAAGGGTGGGTGGTGGAGGGAGAGGCTGCCAGCCAGGTGACTTTCTTTTTCGTCTTTTTGAAGTCGCCATCGAGATTTGCGGTCGCTTCGATAGCGGAGACGTTGCCCGCAGCGTCGGTCTGCTTACTGTCAATAATGACGTTTCCCCAGTCCATCAAGGTGACTTCTTCACCTTGGCCGAAGGATCGCGCGTCGGTCTGCTCGACATAGACGACTTGGTCAAAGACAGTGACCTTGTTGCCGAGCTCCGGGTTCTTCTTGTGCCTCGGCATCTCTTTGGCATGACGCTGGGGCGCACCTTTGATCGACACCTTGACGATACCCTCCTTGTCGAGGGCAACGTAGCGTGGCACGACAGGATCGATGATACGCTTGTTGATGGTCCAGATGTTGTCCCACTCCATATTGATGATCTGCTGCGATGGGCCTTGAGCCAGGATAAATTCCTGGATCGTCTCAATGGTCATTCCCCTCCTGCGAATGCCGCGCACCGTGGGGAAACGTGGGTCGTCCCATCCGGACACGACACCGTTGTCGACGAACCACTGCAGTTTACGCTTGCTGAGGAGGGTGTAGACAAAGTTGAGACGGCCAAAGTCCCAAATGTCGACCTTGCGGAGGTTGAGCGCGTCCTGCATCCAGTAGTACTGTGGGTTGCGGTCACGGTACTCGTTTGTACGCAGAGCATGGGTGACACCTTCGATCGAGTCGACAATGGGGCAGGCAAAGTCGTAGGTGGGGTAGACCTTCCAGGTGGTGCCGGTGCGGTGGTGCGAGACGTCTGGGTTGCAGCGGTAGATGACAGGGTCGCGCATGGCCTTGTTGGGGTCCTCGTACGAGATCTTGGCACGCAAGCACCACTTGCGTCCCTCGGTGGAACCAGTCGACATTTCGGCAAAGCGAGTCATGTTTTCTTCGATGGAAGCATCGCGGCGCTTGGAAGGGATGCCGTCCATGCGCTCGGCGCGCATCTGCTCCTGTAGCGTGTCGTCGGCATATGCCTTGCCAAGCTGGATCATCTGAATAGCGAGCTGGTAGAGCTTGTCGAAGTAGTCCGATGTGTGGCTGGTAGCATCGCCCTTGATACCGAGAAGCGCGAGGTCCTCGATGATGGATTGCTCAAACTCCTCCTTCTCCTTTGACGGGTTGGTATCGTCGAATCGAATGATGAGCTTGCCGTTGTACTGGCGTGCAAAGTACTGATTGAGGATGGCGGCTTTAGCGTGGCCGACGTGAAGGTAACCCGAGGGCTCGGGAGGGAAGCGAGTGACAACCTGACCCTGCTGAGCATCTTTGAGGAACAGGTCAAAGCCGGCGGCGGTCTTTTTGTTCTTGAACTTCTCAGCCTTGGCATCGGCGAGCTGAACAAGTGCGTCTGAGACGGGTTCGAGCGAGTCGATGTGGTTGAACCATCGCTGGAGATGCTTGTGAAGACCCTTGCGGACGAGACCGATGACGGGCGAGCTGGCACGGACTGCGGCCCAGATGGCTACATCGGCAGCAGTGACGGCATGTCCGACGAGGAAAGTGCGCAGAGCGAGGTGCTGGTCGAGGTTGTCGGCGATGGCCGAGGCAGTCTGAAAGTCGGCGAGGGCGAGGTTGTCACCCTGGCTGACGTAGAGGTTGACCTGTGCGCTCTGATCCTTGTCTGTGCCAGAGAGACCGAGATGAGCGTAGTGCGAGGCGAGCTCTCGAATAATGTGCAGGTAGCCCTCGACGGGAGCGGCATTGGAAAGGAGCAAAGTGGGTGCGATGCCATCCTCAAAGGTGAGGGTGAGCGATTGAGCAGGGTCAGCGGCGGTGACGAGTTTGGCGAGTGCGATAGGTGCCAGCGGGGCGACCTTTGCGTTTGGGTCGAGCTTGAGCGTAGGAGTAGCCATGATGCAAAAGTATGGCGGCCACTCTTTGGGATCAAGATAGGATGGTGGAGGATAGGAGAGAAGAGATATGCTTATGCGGTCAAAGCGTAGCACAGTGCTGTTCGAGACACTTTTTGCAAAGTAAGAAGAAATATCGGGTGAGACAGAAACGCTAAAGATTGATCATTGAATGGGATCCAGATTGCCAGTCGAAAACAGCTGTCAAAGTCTCATTCAAAAGTTGGATGGAGCGCTTCTTTATCGAGTCAGTTGAGAAGCGCGCTGCCCAAAAAGTCGGAACCGAAAATGTGCTTTGTGAGAAATGTCAGTTTGTGCTGTCAACATAAACCCTTTGATTGGAGCTGCGCACTTCTCTGCCACCATACCGACCACAACCATCTTTTTCGTACAGCGTTAAGACATCATATCCACAATGAGGTAAGCCTTCGCATCATCCTGCCATGTCCGTATCTCTCACCGCTTCAAATACTCACCCTTCTAGCTTACCCTCGATTTCCACAGCCAATACGTCAATGTACCAAAGTCCGAACTGGACCAATCCCAGATTCGTGAGCTCGAACAGTACGAGATCTCCCAAGGCCCCCTCTCGGTGCTCCAACAGTCCGTTCGCAACCACACACAGATCCTCATTGCTCTACGCAACAACAAGAAGCTCCTAGCAAGGGTAAAAGCATTCGATCGTCACTCCAACATGGTCCTCGAAAACGTCAAGGAAATGTGGACAGAGGTGCCCAAAGGCAAAGGCAAGAAGCCGGTCAACAAGGATCGGTTCATCTCAAAAATGTTTCTTCGTGGTGACTCGGTTGTTCTTGTGCTGAGGAACACTGCTTGATCCATCGCACTCGACCGTGCCAATGTCGCCGACAGATACCCCTCAAACTTGCTTCAAGACGTGTTGGATGGAGCAATTACACCAAGAATCGGCATCATCGACAACAATCACACTGTATCACTACTTCATAACAATCGACTTTCGTATCCTGCCTGGTCTGTGCCAATGTCGGCATAATGCTTCGGTCGATCCTCGAGTTGTAGAGAGATCTCCTCGACTAATTCTAAGCAGCAAACTCCTTCCCCGCGGTGAGCAGCGTCACTACTTGCCTTTCCTGCCCACCACGATTCGTCGGATTCCGGCTTACAGCGCCTTCATGATGCGAGCATCGGCGCCGCAGACTGGGCACATTCATCCTCTCCCACGTGTCCCAGAGAACAAAAGGTAGCCAAATGCAGTGACAATCAAAGCAGCACGGCATGATGTAGGACGTACTGCAGAGCCTCTCCTTTCATGTTCCATCGACAGCCGCTTCCTCAAACGCACTCGAACGCGTTGTGAAACGCCGCATCTCGAGCTATCTTGGTACGCGATGATCGGTTCCACACAAGACACCGGGTGTGCAAACGACGTTCGATGCGCCGTCACAGGTTCTCTCAAAGTGGGCACGCTAGAGACGCAGATTCTCACGCCAAGTGGGTAACCAGACCTGGGGGCGTTTGTGCACATGTGATTTGCGAAAAGTGAAACAGGGTGTCTCTCTCTCTGGCTGCTTCCAGCGAGTGGCCCGTCGGATCGACCTCACTAACCCACCACCACCACCACCACCACCACCACCACCACTATGACTGTCCGCCTTCGTCGTCGCTGTGTGATCTTGACTACAGTCACCATCGTCGTCCTGCCTTCGTCACGCCTTGACAATTTTGTCATTGACATAACCGTGCATTGTCTCTTTTCCCATTCTTCGCCTTTCTTGTCAGTATCGAGGGCGCATGAGACGCACGGTGTCGGTAGGACGGAAAATAGTCAACAGCAGCATTTGCCTGAGATACCCCCACCTTGGCCCCCCTTTTTCTATCCGTCGGTGCCTCTTTTCATCACAACTTCATCTGTTGTCCCTTTCTTGTCCCAATACCAGCCGGTTCGCGCCGGCCTCTCTTCGAGCTGCTGGTCGGTTTCGGCAACCCAAAGTCACTGAGCACTGAGCACATATAAAGCTGCTTTGTTGGCCTGACTGAAAATAGCGTCTTTCGCTCATCGACTTCTTTCCAGCGAGCTCTCTCCAAGGATTTCTAGATAGACACATTGTCCGAAGCTGGTACTTGAAGCGACTGGCAGCAAGACGCAAAAGCAACAGAGCTTCAAACGATGCGTCTCGACACTTGGGCAGGGGCTGCTGCCAGCCGTACCGGTAGCAGGGGAAAGCCGTGGACCGTGAGCATGGTGTTGGTTGCTCTCGTGCTCGTAGTGCTCAGCGATGTTGTCGTGGGTGCTCCGATTCCTACTGGACGAGGTAAGTCGGGCCTCTTCCCGCTCTTATTGGAACTCGAGACTGGAACATACTGATTCTTCTGTGGTACACACGCTTTCGTTCTGCGGCGTATGTGATACAGGACTTGCAAGAGGAGCTGCTCTCGAACGACGTTCCGAGGCGCTTTCATCGACTCAGCCTCACCTTGACGATATCGAGCAAAAGATCAACATCCAACAAAACGCGGGTGCCGCTGCAGCTGTCAATGATGATCTCTCTCAGCTTTCTCCACCGTCTGAGCACACTCGGACTGAGCAAGGCTCGTACAACAATGATCCTCTCACCCCACTCGAGCAGGCCGACGCACGACACGCAGACGATGCGCACCGCATCACTACTCACCTGCTGGCGCAAGATGAATCGCTGCGCAACGCTTTACCTCGCACCACGGACGATGCGGCCAAGCCAGTTGCCGCTGAAGACTTTCGACTCTTCCTCGGGGCTCAGTTCTAGCACCTCTCTCGCTCCTTGGTCAGATGGTTGCGACCCTCGAGTTTCCCGGTCTGTCCTTCACGTTGCGTGCATCGTTCGTCATATCGTGCTCACAAAGCTGTGGTGTAAGCTGTCTCACGTCAATGAGCGACGATCTTTTCAATCCCAGACCACTTTGTACTCCCGTCATTCTTGTGCATACGCACACAAGTGAGGGTTTGAAGTAGCTTCTCAAGTGAATTCCACCGTTCGGAGAACAATTCGTTCGGCAGTAAGAGGGCATATTTGCGGTATTGCGTCTGTTTCTGCTCTTGACATCGGTGTGACTTTGAAGGCGAAATACTTTGTGTGGCTATTGCTGAGTCGGCACTTTGTACATCTTGACCTTTCGCTTTTTCGGAAAGGAGGGCAATGGGATCCCGGACGCTCGATCGTCGAGCGCTATGACATTGCAGACTGGCCAGAGTGGGCGATGGGGCTTGGCGTCGCGTCCAAAGTCCTACATCTTTTGCCAACTTTTTTTTTGACTTTTTCTTATTCTCTCGCAGCGCATGTCACTAAATGTCGCCTCGCCCGCCGTCTCTTGGGCAGTCACATGTGACGTTCAATGTCAACGTCCTTGGCTAGTGCACTCGACCTTTTCGTCAGCTTTTGCAAACGTGGTTTTGCTGGCTGGCCGTCGACTCTGTTCTGAGTGCTCCTTTACTTGGGATCGAGCGCCTTCTGTATGCCGTCTCACATGCGTGTTTTCGCTTTTGCACCCACGTAGCACCGCAGCGCCGTTTCGTATGCCCCTTCATACCTCAGACTTTACCGATTCTGACCTATCGAGTAGTGGTGTGTTCGAGTCCCACCCTATGTACTCACCTGGCTGCATCCACTCTCAGCACGCCTCTTGCCTACCACCCCACCAATCAATCCATCACCACCCTACTCAACCCTCGCTACAATTCTCGTCCACCCTCCACGAACCCACCACCAATCTGCTCAAGCATCACATCGATCTCGTCGCCGTCTTCGAGTCCTGCACTGGCCACTGTGGCGGTGGTGCTCGTCTTGGGCAGCTGGACGCCGTGCTGGCTGATGAACCGGATTTTGTCAAGGTCGGCTTCGTAGCGCTCTGCGTAGGTGCAGAAGAGTTTGCTGAGCTTGGCTGTTGCCGAGAGATGGGCAGGAGAAGAGTGGGGAGAGTTAGAGATGAAAAGGTGGACGGGAAATGTGACCGCAGAACAGAAAGGCGCTTTCGCCTCACCATGCATACCATGATGCAACTCCCAAAGCCCGACAACATGATTATGATTACCTCTACTCACTCTCAGGCTTGCACTTGAAGCACGTGAGGAAATTGTTAGCGTCGCGGATGCTGATTGAAATCGCCCGGATTGGATGGTGCTGCTCTGTGGCCGGTTTGTTGTAGGTGTTCTGCGAGGCAGCCGTGTGCTTAGTGTCTTTGAGGTTGGCGTGCTGGGCTGCGGGAGCAATAGTGGAAGAGTTGCAAGGCTTGTTTGGCGTCTCCAGCGGAGCCAGCTGCTCCCGCACATCCCGCTCCGTCATCGGCACATCATCGCCG
Organism: Mycosarcoma mackinlayi; assembly: GCA_928852645.1. Lineage (NCBI taxonomy): Eukaryota > Fungi > Basidiomycota > Ustilaginomycetes > Ustilaginales > Mycosarcoma > Mycosarcoma mackinlayi. The sequence continues at coordinate 214,775 of CAKMXS010000065.1, read as the reverse complement.
TCATCGCCTACGACCGTAGCCAGCTCATCCACCTCGTCCTCGTCGCCCCCACCTTCCCCCTCACCCTCATCACGCTGCTCCTCCACCACCTGCGCATCCTGGCTCATCCCCACATCTCCACCCGTTCCCCCCTCCGCACGCTGTCCACGCTCTACCCCCTCCACCACCTCCCCTACCCCTACGCCGACCACCGATCCACCCGCTGTAAACTCGTTTGACGTCATCTCTCTCTTCGCAGCGTCCAGTACAGCTTGAATGCCCGCGTCGATGGCGATCTCTCCTCGAGCATCCGTGTCATCAATGTCCGAGATAGGCGACTCGTCGCGTCCAAATTCGGGCTCGGACTTCGTGCAACGGCCGAATTGGCCAAAGAGGCCCATGGTATGCTTGCGGTGCGAGCGTCGAAGCTGGCAAAGATGAGATTTTCGGTGCGTCGCGGCGTTGGGCTGTTGTGAATATCTTGAAGGCAGGTGGCTGAGGTGTGTGTGAGAGACAAGACTGGTGACTTTGGGTGATGCGACCAGAGAGCATACGAGAATAGATGATGATGGTTCCGCAAGAATGTAGCAAAAGGCAGCAAAAGAGTGTCAGGGTGAGACCGGATGGGTTCTACAAACGAAGATGGTGTTGCGAGCGGAAGAGAGTAACCGTGCAAAAAGTGTCGACGAGCATGCAGCGAGGAGGAGGGAACAACAACTTTGCTCCTCCTCCTACTGCAATATTTATCCCCTCCGCTCGCATCATTCACTTCCGCCTGACACCGGCTCACCCTCCCGCACCTCCCGCAACTCACGTTCCGATACCGCAACACCCAAGCCCCGCCAAGCTGGCTCACAGTGACCGTGAGATGACACGGAAGCAGTTGCGAGCTGCCGCAAACGTACGGAAAGGAGCCATCAAACCTTAACATGGCTATGCTTTGCAACAGCTCCAATCCGGTCGCAGAAGCTCGATCAACGTCTCCTCACTCCGTCTGTCATCGGACGAGGTACCTCCGACTCAGCGTAGGATGACACGTTGCTCAACATACCCTCCCATCCGCACAACGACGTAGCACAGCCCTTCATCTCGAAAAAGCCTTGTATCATCGTCACGGATCATTCAACAAACAGATGGATGCGTGCAGGTTGTGTGATGACTATATCCAGCATGCACGTTACATAATCATGATGAGGTGTTCGACATGCTCGCCCCCTATCACAATCCAACCAAGGACGCAACAATGTACCCAAAGATCGGAAGTACCAAGTTATCGTGTTGATCCGAAACACCTTCGAGCAGTCCGAGCGAGGTGATGACGGTGAAATATTTGAGCGAGTCAAAGTTTTCGCACCATCCTACCAGCCTGATGAGCCAAGCGGATGCCATGATGCTCGTCACAAATGCAACGCTTCCCTCGACGGTTTTGCTAGAACCTCCAGGCCAGTAGATGCGACCGTATCTCCGTCCAACGACGGAAGCGAGTGCATCTCCTACTCCGAGCACGAGCACACCGGTCTGCTGTAAGATGCGCGAGTTGCCTTCGAGCCAAAGTGGACCCGCACAGCCAGTGAGCAAGTAGAAATGCGAAAGGATCACCGGGCCTGAATCCTTGTGATCCAAAAATTCAGACATAAAGACGTGCAACGCAGCTCCAAACGGATACAGCGCATAGTAGCGCACGTACTCGGCAAAGATAAAGATCGAGAATGCGAGCGAAAAGCCAAGATGTGTCAACGCTGGGTCGAGTGCAATGCCAGGAAGGAAGAGCAGCACAGCGAGCGCATGAAAGAACTTGCGCCTGGCATTAAGCGACAGGTACGACGCCTTCTTGATGGCAGCTGTATTGTGCTCCTTTGCAAGAAGCGATGCGCTTCCGCTCAGCGTCGATAGCTTCAGATTGACTCCCGCACCACGCTTTGCTTGCGCACTCCCTTCAGCCACTCCAGCGCTGCTGATTCCTTCGGTCGCATTCGCTGTGATCGGCCCTCCGTTTTGGTTGGCACCGGTAGCGTGCACTTTGTCGTTTGGTGCGTTCGGATTGATGTTCTCTGCCGTCAGCTCGACTCCACCTGGTGCATGCGGACTGGGCGATGCAGCGACGACAAGGTCCGATGCAGCAGCGCTGTTGAGCTCTTGCTGTTGCTGCTGTTGCAATTTGAGTTGAGCAGCCGAATTGTTGGCAGCAGCCGTGCCAAGTGACATCTTGGATCCAAGCATGGTTCGCTGGTAAGAGTTGCCCATGCTGCGGAAGCGCTTGGCTCTAGCCACGACTGCCTGCCAGCAAGAGATGGAGATCGAGATGAGCACAACCCAGTAAGTCACCAGTACCGGCCGTGACCAAGGCTTAGCCCCCTTGAGCATAAACCAAATCGTCCAGAGCCACGGATCGCGGCGCACAAGCAGCCAGCGAACCCACATGCCAAGGACGCCCACCACGTAGATGGCCGCAAACAGGTAAAAGAAAGCGGCCAGCAAGCGACGGTGCAGATCACGCTTGTCGGGCCATCGCAGCCGATGTGTGGGCTTTTGTGCCAGGTTTCGCGAAAGGTAGAGCAGCGGTGAGAGCAGGAAACCGACCATGAAAGTGCCGACGATGAGGGCAAGCTGGAAGATGAGCAGCGGCGTTGGGCGTCGGAAGGTCTTTACGTACGGCGTCGTGACTGGCAGCAGCTTGGCGACAAAGAGATGGACGGTTTCCATGGTCAACGTGACACCGACCGCGGCGACAATGCCGAGTTCGCCCAGAGTGAAGCTCTTGCGAGCAAGTCGAGAGATGGTGTAGAGGTTGGCCTGATAGAAGAGTGCTGCGGTGATGACTTCCCAGCGCGCCAAGTTGGACCACAGCGGAAAGCCGTAGATAGCGGCCACATCCTTGACGAGCTCAAGAGTGATAGCAATCGCCGTTGCAAAGGCGGTGAAGCTGCGCAACTTGATCCAGTTGCTCTTGGGAAATTGGTGAGGGCGGCGGATCCATTTAGTAGCGAGTAGGTGGCAGAGCAAGATCGTAGATGTCATGCACATCATGCTGACAAGAGAGTAACGGGACACGACGAGCGTCGTCATGCCGCCACCGAGCTTACGATCGTGGCTGAGGATGACAGGGGGACCCTCGATCAACCAAGGCGGATTGGGTAGAGCTTCTCCCGAGGCGTGCGCACTGCTGCGGCCCGCACCTTGATCCTGGATCGCCGAAAAGAGAGTAGCGCAGGCGAGTAGTGGTGGGAAAAGGAGAGCGGTGAGAGCGCCGTCTTCGGGACACGAGCGGTAGTTGCGATGATCGGTGGCCCAGATGGCGGCCTGCTCGTCAGGATCGCGGAGGAAAAAGTACAGCGTGCTGACAAGGGTAATGAAGCCGACCTCGGAAGCATGACTCTGCGTCTCGCGCCTTTGGTGTGTTTTGAGACCGTAGTAGGCGATGCAGGAAGCCAGACTGGTCAGCAAAGCCTCCAAAGAAGGATTGATGCGCAGACGCTGCCAACGAGACGCGAGGCTGCTCGCAGATGAAGTTGGGTACGCTGAGGCGTGTGCTGCATGGGACGCTGTTTTGCCGGCTGCGTTGGATGCTGAAGAGGAGCGGGCTGCTTCTGTGGCTGCTTTGGCCGAAGAGCTTCCCGTTGGAGCGCCGTTGGCGCGTGCAATCGACGTGCCATTTGCTGCCTTGTCCTGGCTACCTCTGCTTGCCTTTGTGGCAGCGGGTGGCGGTGTTCTATCCTCTGGCAAGGCTTCAGTGATGGCTTTGGTGGAAGAAGTGAGAAAGCCGGCTGCTCCGATCGCACGCGACAGGATGGATTCGCGGTTGGACCGCGATGCTGATCGAGGGTCGGCATGACCATTTGCGGATGAATCCGAGGGAAGATGGCGCGAAGTCCTCCTGGAAGAACGGTTGTTGCCCGCGGCGGATTTGCTGGACCGAGACGTTGTACGCCAATCACCGGCAGAACCCGGTATAGCATGAGGCGGCGGAGATGTGGGCATAGAGGCTGAAGCGCGCCAGGAAGCAGCAGTTGCGGATGCTGCCGAGTGGCCGTTGCTGAGTGAGGCTGAATTGCCGATCAAAGTCGGACGAGCGCGATCGTTGCTGTGTCGCTTGCGACCGACATCCCAGTCAAAGGGCTCATATTCGGAGCCCGAGGAATGATCGTCGCTGCTAGAGGAGTATCCACCACCACCGTCAGCAGAGGGATCAGCCGAGTAGGCATCCCTGGACGTAACGGTGTCAGAGCGATGCCTGCGAGTAGGTCGATCGGTGGAGGAGCCAGAGTTGTCTGCGGAAGCGGCTTTCCAGGCCGAGACGCTCGAAGCGGGGGAAGAAGCAGGCTGCGGAGACGAGGCAGGTGAAGAGGCGGCATACGCATGATGTCTAGCATGCCTGGAGGCAGTCAAAGAGGCGGCGGAATCGAGGATATTGCGCCTGCGGATGCTGCTGCCAGAGGCCGATAGGTGTGATGGACCAGCTTTGGCATTGCTAGCCGCATAGGCATGAGAATGAGAGCTGCTACCGTTGAGACTGTTGCCAATGTTGGCATGGCCATTTGCAACAGCGCTGCTGTTGGACTGATGCAGTCGCGACTTTCTCCATTCCCTGGCGCCTTGAGCTGGAGCCTGATTGGAGAGTCGACGAGCAGCCTTGCGCAGACGGGTTGGATCTGGTAGCGACTGTTCCGGGATGGAAGAAACCGAGTCGGTAGACCAGCTGCGCTCCATGGTGGGTTGAGACGGGCTATGCGGCTGACTGCAGTGGGTCGTATTTGCAAGCTGAGCTGAGCTAGCTAGCTGGCTGGCTGGCTGGCATGTGGACCGGACCGCCGGAATGTGAAGCTTGAAAGCCGATGGATTCGGTTATGGAACCATGTCTCGTTGAGGCGCAACGCGGTACGGATGTCCTCCTTGCGCCGGTCGAGGGAGGGCGCTGAATGATGATGGTGTTGCAGATGTAAAGAGGCTGTCGGCGCTTGTCAGAGGATCAGTAGACCCTTGCAAAGACAGAAGCCAGGCAAGCGAGCAAGCAAGCAAGGTTGAAAGCTTGAAATCAGTGATTTTTGTTTTGCGAGGTGACATAACCTGACGCGACCGCACGCATACCGCTCGGATCGCACTTCCGGCAACAGCAACAACAACAGCAGCAGCAGCCGCCAGCTCTTTCGTCCGCTGCACCATGCTTTTCTCACTGCACGCGGCAGGCAAGCTGACTTGACTATCTGAGTTGGAATTTCCCTCACCACAAGGGCGGGTTCCAAGCCTGAGAAGTGTCAGCAGCGTGCACATTTCAGGGTTCATCCAGCCCACTTGTTCCACCATGCTTTCTTTGCACCAAAATCGTGGCTGCACGTCCACTCTTCTTCCGATGCATGCAACCTGAAAAAGAAGCGCAGCGAACCCTGTTCTTTCGCTTGCCCCCAGCCTCAGCCACATTTTCCTTCTTGCTGCCTCTTCCACTTTGTTCTTCTGTTCTCTCTTTTTCGAGAACAACGTCTTAGCCTCGGCACGCTTGACGAGAAGATACAGATGATATGCATAAAAAGATTCGATCTCAACGACATTATCTTAGCCAAACACAAGAGCAGTAGTGATAGTGCAATCTAAGCAGAAGGAGTCGACTGCTGCTGCCAGGCGTCGAATTGGAACGACGATGAGTTACCGTGAGGCGCAGGAGGTGGAGGCGTAGGCGACGACGAAACATAGGCTGAGGCGTGCGCCGAGTCACTCCAGGCGGACAGCTGCGCATTGGCGTCGGCATACGTGGTGGCGTAGCCTTGGTTGGCCAGGCCACCGTACCCACGCGAGCTCTCGATCGAAGTCGTGCCTTCGGCTTGCGTCACGACTGACTCGCCAGACATTGCGTGAGAAGGCACCGTAGGCGGCACCATGAGGCTGTAGCCGCCGCCAGCGTAGCTCTGGTTGGACGAAGACGATGCATTCGACGAAGGCGGAGAAGACAAGATCGGAGAGCCGCCGCTCGCTCCAAGACCGGTCAGAGCGGGAACGGGAGCAGACGTGAGCGGCATTGGCAGACTCGGGCCGTTGCTTGTCGTCATCGTCGTCGTCGTCGTCGGCGGCGTAGGCCACATCATGCTGTCGAGATTGTTCGGCGTAGGCGCGAGGTAGTCTTGTCCATACCACTGACGACCCTCCAGACCGTAGCCTTTGCTATAGTGGAATGTGGCCGGCTGCGATGACTGGTACGGCGCAGGCTTGTTCGCGGGAACATGCTCAATCGGTTGACCACCGACGACACTGTTGTTGACAAGAGGTGATCAAGAAAGGGTCAGACGAATGTCGATGTATTGAGATCCAGAAAATCGAATGGCTACCTACGAGATTGGAAGACTGGGGCCATAGCACGAGGTTTGGTGCGGACCACCATTGTTGTGACGTTTGCGAGCGCGCTTCTGCGACATACCGATCGCCAATTGGCCGAATCCCTCCGAGTCGGGTCGAAGGCAAGTGGAAGGAAAGTCGTAACCGAAAAGAGGTACCAGGTGATCACGGATCTCCCAAGCAATTCGGCGCGAGAGCTCCTTGGCCAGGTCGTACGGCAGCCACGTGCCTTGGATGCTCAGGTAACCTCCCTTGAGCTTGGTGATGTGCGGGTCGAGGGCTGGGCACGTGCGGACGAGCCGACCAAAGTTGACTGCGAGGCGAACAATGACACGAAAGAGCAAGTCAGCAATTGATGCAGAGTGGTCAAGAAGAAGTTTTCAATCATTCGTGAGCGCACCTTTGTTCTTGCCGATAGCTTGCGTGATTGACGTAAAACGAACAAACGACGTGTCGACGTCGATCATCATAGTGTGACCGCGAACGTCATATTCAAATACTGTCCACGAAATCCAAAGCAAGCAAGAGACAAGCGATGTCAGCTTAGCCCCTTTCAAAGTGAAGAGGAAACCATGATACTAACCAGTCATGAAGCCGCGATCTCCGCCGGTAGTTGCATACTTTCCTTTGCGGAATTCGTGCATCGGCGTGGGAAACAGTCGGGCAGGGCGAGGAGCTGATATGTAAAAGTTGCCACCCGTCCCGACCGGAGAAGCTTGGCTAAGGTCCGTGTCGTTGCGAGCGTAAGGCAAGCTGCGTTTTCTTGCGATGCCAGCGCCGGCGTGAAAGGCGTGCTCGTTGGCGTTACTGGACATTGGCATGTTGATTGTCGGACTTCTCACCGGGCTTCTTAGCTTAAGGAGAAGATCGGCAGCGTAAGAGACGCCTTCGAGGCCCAAGTCTTTGATTCGCTGCTGTTGTTCGAGACCAAGCTAGCAGATGGGAAGAGGGCGAGGAACAGGGTTAGTATAGAAAGAGGACTGCTGACAGGTGGGAATGGGGACGGATGGCAGGTGGGAAAAGGGCTATAATATATATTCCCTAAAGCCAAGTCAATGAGCGAGAAGGAGCAAGGGAACGAAAGCAAGAGCAGCTGCACAGAAGACCCGGAGCAAAGTGCAGCACTGAAACACCTGTCAGAAGAGGCCGAACAACACTCAGGCGCTGTAGCCAAGCATCGTTTTCTCATGCAACCGCCGCAAAGGAAGACGCGCCAGCCGCGCTCTCGAATGGAATGCTTCAATGTAGAAAAACAAGGTTGCGCTGGTAAAGTGCACAGAGAAGCCCACGGCGTGCAGCCAGCAGCAGTAGCAGCAGCAGAAGCTATGGAAAAGCAGGAAGGCACAGCGAAAGAGGCGGAGAGGCGGAAGCGGCAGACCGGAGCAGCGTGGACATGACCGGTCACCTGCGGCTGCACTGTACCGTACATGTGTCTGCGACCCTAACCAGCCCTGACTTCCTTTCTCTCGCCCAGAAGGCAGAATGGTGGGTTTTCATTCCCCGTGAGACTTCATCTCTTGTGTGCACAGCGTTTCTTTTCTTGCTTCTTCATCACTTGGCCCCGAAAATACTTTGTCAGCCCTCTGTTCGAAGCGCCCCAGCATAAAGAAGGGAGGGGGGTAACGCGAAGGTGGTGCCACCAACCCGGCGATGCCCAGCGATGACTCTTTCAGAGGTGCAGCTGAATGTCTCTCGCCCACCCTGATGCCTGTTTCCGAGGACCGGTCAGGGGCGAACAGCAACGCATCCCCGACGTGATTTCTCCCTTGGCAAGGAGCTTGAGCTTATACAAAGTGGACCCAACGTTGCCGCCACTTGAGCCGAATGAGCGCGCCACAGTCGCCATCAAACCAACTTGTTCCGCGTCACCAACAGGCTGAAGCAAGAGACCGAAACCACTTGGAGAGGACAAAAACGTCTATCTTGTCAGCTCGAACTTGATCTGAGCTGATGAGCGTGGGGGTCCCACGTAGTTTCGATTACGTTCGATCACCATCGTCTTCTAAAACTATGGCGACGACTGCAATACGTAAACTAAGCCATTACCGGCGAACTGACACCATTCCGGCTCAAACAAGAGCCGAGATGAGCCGCGGAAACAGCACGATACCAAGAGGAACAGGTAACAAAGCCACTTTTCCCTGCTGACAAGCTGGAACAAGGTTGTGCGGCTGTGCGGCTTGGCTCACCAATCTTGTGTCAACCTTTACTGGCCAGAGTTCCGCGTTGACGCATTCATGTGCTGCACTGATGCGAACACAAAAACGGCAAACCTTGATGTTGCTAATTCAACATCCGCACATGACACAGTGAGTGAACAAAGACAAGCGAGCGGACCAACAAGGCTCTGTAACCTGGCGAGGTGCCAGAACACTTGGGTATTGCAAGTATCCTGCCACTTCCGTGCAGCTTCATATGCTCGATCGGTCAAACAAGCCCGAACAGTTCCGGTCTGGGAGTTGCCGATGCTAGACAACGAGCAGCGTGCCAAGAAGTGGGTTGCTTCGGCCTCCATGCTCCTCCACCAACGAAGGATGCTGAGCAACCGCAATCACAACCGGAAGCGGAACAGAGGCAGGAAGCAGCAACGACCGCGTCTCTGAGGCGACAGGTCAGATTGAGACTGAAATCGCAACGTAGAGATTGCCTGAAGACCCCGGCAATGGACGCGACTCGGTAGCAGAAAGGCGAGAACCGGATCCAGAGACCCCGTCAGAAGCCTCGCCAAGAGGACCAAAAAAACCACGAGCGAGAACAAGAACGTGCTCTACAGTGCATCAAGACCGCGCCAAGGGCAGTGTCATGTGGCGACGTGGAGGCGTTCAATAAAAAATATTCAACGTAACCACGATCGTCGACATGGAACCTTGTCTCGATGTGTTTCCGACGGACGTAGTAGCCCCTTGTGCCCATCCAAACAAATACAGAGCATCCGTTCCGCGGGTATTCGCCAGTCATCCACCATGACACAGCCTCTGAGAGCGGGCGAATCGATCAAGTGATCCGTAACCCGGCATATGAACCGAGTGGGGGCCGACACTACAACACTTCAAACAGGAATCAGGGCAACTGAAACTTACCGGGCGATGCAAACCATGCTGATGCGCGTGGGCAAGGTTTGACTTTTGGGTTTGAGCCACAGCTTGGGCCTGGACTCGCGGCATATTACCGCTCTGGTGCAAGTGTGCGATGGTCGTCCGGTGATGCTTGGAGGCACCAAAGTATGAAGTGATCGAAGGCAAGCCGTTTGCATTGGTGGACCGATCCCTGGAAGCGGCTGCCGTCTTTGCCGACATTTCGGATAAGACACGGAAGGCTGAGCGGCGAGAGCAGTGTCAGGGCGGGATGGAATGTCGACGACGGGGCCGGAAGCGAAGGTGGTGGCACAAAAGATCTTTGTCCAGAGAGCCCGGGATTATCAGGATGTGGAAACCGGTAGATGTGGGTACGGAGAGCTTACTGTGTACAGAGGAATGAGTGGAGACCGAGACGAAGATAATCAGCAAATGTCAAGTTCCAATAGCAGCACTCCATGACTTACTCTTTTCAATGAATGCTGTAAGCGAGCGAGATGTCGAAGAGTGAAGTCAAGATGGTGCAGTACAGGGGGTGTGACAATGAGAGGATGTGAGGCAGCGATTGCATGACCATCTCCATTGTGGCCGCTCTTATATACCGACTGCATCGCTTTGCAGCGGACGACCACAAAGCGACAGCAGCGAGTGTGCGCAAAACGTGCCGAGAACGACATCGTCATGGCGAGAGCACGCAGCAGGCCGAACAGCGTCACTCCCTCGACTCGCCTCGAGATCGGAGGGCAACAGATCCAGCGCTCGACTGTAGAGACGCTTTCTTCCCGCACACTGCTTTCCCTTGGGAGACCACAATCGGTACTTCGACATGTGTGCGCTCTCTTTCCCCCTCTCTCAAAGCTTTCCGGGGTGAAACACTTCAACGATCGGTTCTTACAAGATTGTCGCGAGCATCTGTTTCCCCCCTTGTCCCCGGTTTGGCCATGGCTTTTTCAGCGGCTCATGTCATATGTCTCATCATTGATCAAACACAACAAAGGCTCGCACACAGACAGTCAGACAGGATCAGCGCACCACACCGTACAGCAACATCTAGCTCGACGCTTGATCAACCGTCTGACAGCTGGTGGGATCCTTTTACGCTACCCAAGGCTGAAGTAGACGACTGGATCAACTGTGGACTTGCATGCCGGAATGGGGTGGCCGAATAGCCGGATGGGTGTGCAGTGTGCCGCCGAGCGCAATTTGAACAAAAATGCTGTCACATTGGATGGCAGAAAGTCAGGTTGTGCGAGCGTCACCAAAGGAGACATGCTGGGAGATAGGTGGCGACGGATGCTGTGCGCATACATACGTGGGGCTGTGGCGGCGGGTACCTGTGGTCGCGTGTCGGTGCGTGCCCGGCTCATTCACACACGGCAGGAAATGTTAGCAGCACAAACCAGCGGCATGTTCAGTGGGTGGCCGAAAGGGCGGCAGCTGCGGTACAAAAGTCCGCTCCGAGGCGGAATCTTTTTACCTCTCGACGTCAACACTTGTCTTCTACAGTTTTGGCGGTCATCTCCGTGGCAATCGCAAGCGCTTCCGCATCGCCCGTCTTTCAGCGCCAAGCCACTACTTGATCAGGCTTCACCAAGACACGGGCTTCATTATACCAGTCCCTCTCTCTCGCGTGCGCGCTTTCGTTCGCTCATACACGTGTCGTCACGTCTCTTCTGCGCTCACCTGCATCTAGAAGCACAGCCAGTGTACCAGAGCGAGCCCCCTGTCTGCATGCACAAGTGAGACCGGATACGATCCGCACACAGCAGATAGGGCGGGCATAACCGTGGTCCGAGTCCAGTAGCTCGTACACGAGCCATGAATTCCCTGGCTTTGCTCTCTCAGCGCCTTCCGTCATGGCTTCGAAAAGCTACACAAACCTCTCAGCAACTACCACATCGCTCCAAAACTGTGAAAGGCGAACAAAGCAATGCAAACTTGGTATGATACAACTTCTAGTCCTCCATCTCGTCGTCCAATGCCTCTTTGGCCTTGGTGATTGCCTCGAGCCTCAGATCCGCGGGCACGGCGGTATGCACGCCATTGCTCTCTGGACCGCACCAGCTGAGCTCCAATTCAAATTCCTTGTCCTTGGCATCGTCGTGCACCTTGAAGATGATCCTGGCCGCCTCTTCGACGGCTTCCTTTTGTGTCAAGTTGTCCAAATCCAGCTTTTCGATCTCGGTTTTTGCCAACTGCCTTCCTTTGCCTACTGCACATCCGTTGTAGCCCCAAAAGACACCCGAAGGTTCGATCATATAGATCTGCGGACCCTTTGAGTCGTCCAAACCGGCAATGATAGCGCTAACGCCAAAAGGACGCACCGAAGAGTAGAGTGTGTAGGCCTGAACGTAGTACGCCACGCGGTCGGCGAGCGTTTTCACGGGAGCGGGGAAACGGTAGTTGTCAAGATGCGAGACGGCTTCTGATCGAGCCCGCGTGGCGAGGTGCTTGCCGTCGGCGATGAGGCCCGCCGAGACGATGCCGATGTGAGGGGCGACGTTGAAGATTCGTCTATTGGAGCCGGGTACGAGCAGTTTGGATTGTACCAGCTTTTCAACGGCGACCACAACACCAGTCTTTGTCTTGATGGCAATAGCGGTGCCCGCGGCTTCAGCTGCTTTGGCCGCATATTCGATCTGTCCAGCAATTCGGCAAGAGCAGCATAGGAGATGGAAATGTCAGTGATTGTCACGAGACGACGTTGGTACGAGCAACGAAACACGGGTAGCCTGGAAGAGCAATTCGTCGCGCATTCGTTGGCAGAAGGTGAGTTGCATGCTCTTGATGGATGCCCGCTTTTCGGTCGAGGGCTATAAAGATACTCACCTGGAAGATCCTTCCATCTGGCGAGTAAGTACTCGCCGAAAGATCGTAACCGGTACCTTGCGAAGCCATTGTGAGTGATGCGTGTGTTCTTTCAAGCTAGAACTGGTGCCAAAGCCTTGACTATGGTGCTGGAAGCAAAAGAGTAATAGAGTCGAGCCGTTACGATACGCTTTTCGAGCCTTAACCGCTGTGGATGCCGTCAATGAGGAAGCGAGGCTGAGCTGCGCTGTGCTGTCCTATCAAAATCCTTTTTCGTGTTTGTGATTTGACGCTAATGTAGCGATGCTATGAGCAGGACCGAGAAAAGCAGTCGCAAGATGAAATGACGAGAGAGCAAAGAGATGGGTGCGGCACAGGTGTAGCAGAAGGTCGAAGAGTGTGTGTGTGGAGAGTCGGAACAAGGTGGCCTGCGCGTTCTCGCTGCCTCAAAGGCCACGCTGAGCCTACGAAGCCCAAATTGACACCCAAAAAGAGGGTCGATCACCTCACAGACAGACAGACAGACAGACAGACGCAACTCCACTTGGGATAATCTGTCGCTGTTTCGCGTTGATTTTGCCCCACTTTGGTTTGTTAGACTTGCCTTTGATAACTGACAGATGCAACCGAGAAAATCAGCTTGGCTGAAATGTTCGGGAGGCGGGGACAACGAAAGAGCTCGTTGGAGAATCAAGCTTTCCAAACCAACTTTGTCTCATCTTGTCGTTCTTGACCCCACAACCTTTGCAACAGCAAGCTGCACGAGCAAGCCAGTTTCTGTAACCGCTGATATTGCCCTCGTCTACAAATCCACTTGAAACAACAGCAATCGACCGATAACATCCTTCTTCGCACGCACGTCCAAATTCCCATGCATATGCCATAGCAGTAGCATTCTCTCGACCACCTACATCGATCCCACATTATGACGCACCTACTCCCGCCATCATTGATACGTCTCTTTGCACCGCGGCCACCACTCGAGTACGTTGCGCCCATACGTCGCTATGATCCGGATCCGAATGCGACTCCTCTTGCCAAAGATCCATCTCTCCGCTCCAAACGCAAGACGGTCCACTCACCTTTGACAGGCGTAGCCGCATTTCTCGAACGAGTCAAGCAAGAAACAGCGAATCGAGGAGAGTCGACCGACGATATTGCCTCTGAAACCGCCTCGTCCTCGCTCACTCTCTCGCGCGCAACATTACGAGAGATCGAATTGGAAAAGCTCAAAGCGTCCAAAGCGGCAATAAAGCAAGCCGGACTCGATTCGTACAACCCCTCTTCGAATCCAGACGCCACCCCTGATGCCTACAAGACGCTCTTCCTCGCACGTCTTAGCTACGATACCACTGAATCAGATCTGCACCGCGAATTCGACATGTACGGTCCCATCGAGACGATCAAACTCGTCCGCGATCGCAACGGTAAAAGCCGAGGCTACGCTTTCATCGCCTACGAAAGAGAACGCGACATGAAAGCCGCCTACAAAGATGCCGAGGGCATCAAGATCAACGGCAGAAGAATCATGGTCGATGTCGAGCGCGGTAGAACCGTCAAAGAATGGAAACCTGCCAGGTTGGGCGGTGGCTTGGGTGGCGCCAGTCGCAAGCCTAAAAAGGTCGCCGAACCCGTCGAGACGCCCGTGGTCAGCGGTGGAGGATTCGCAACAGGTGGCGGCTTCAGAGGCGGCAGAGGCGGCGGCGGCTTCAGAGGAGCAAGGGGCGGATTTGCAAGCGGCAGAGGCGGATTCAACACGGGCCCTCCTAGAAATAGCTACGAAAACAACGGGTACTCGAATCGTGCTCCTCCCACCAACTCACGCTTTCCTTCAAACGGCCCTTCTGGCGGTTATCGCGACTACCCGCCTCCCAACAGCAGCTACCAACCCCGCCCCTACGACGACCCCAGCGCTGGTGGTCCTCCTGCAAAACGCAGTCGATATTAACCCTAGTCCTCTTCACGCTGTATTTGTGCGCACATCCTCACAAACTTCAACCAAAAATCTTTGCATCATCATCTTGATCTGAAACAATTGAATGGCCATTGCGTGTCACAGAACCCTTGGACCCCCATTGAAAACAAAATCAGAAAGATAAGCGAGAAAGAGAGATTCTGCATGACCCAACTCCGCAAGTGGGTTGCAAAATACGGAGCGAACGTGGGAATCAAAGCGGCGTCAACTTATGCACCGATCCGCTGCTGCTGCTGCTGCTGTTGTTGTTGTTGCGATGTTGCTACTAGCGTTGATCAGCCCAGTTTCGCTGTTGTGGTTGCAGCTGCGAATTCGAATATTGCTGCTGAAATTGTGGCCTTTGCCGCTGATTTGCGTACTGCTGCTGCTGCTGCTGCTGATGATGCGCAAACATGCCCGATGAACTGCCTCCTTGCTGCTGACCATACTGGTGATGGTGGTCTTGCTGTTCAGGACTTCTCTCGTGGTTATCATACCCCATACCGCCTTCGCCCAGAACGCTGGTGAGCGATTGACTCGCTTCCAACGCTGCCGCTTTGTCGCCGCACTCCTTTTCGACCCTCCAGTGCCGTCGCAGCGCATCGCTGCGCGGAAACCCTTTACCGCAGATCTCGCAGACGTACGGCTTGTCGCCCGAATGAACTCGACTGTGACGCTCTAAGTCGTGTTTGCGAGAAAATGCGCGTGGGCATACAGAGCAGGCAAAAGGCTTGAGCTGCGAATGCGAGCGCAAGTGCGCCTTCAAGTTGTACGAGCGATTCTTGGCAAAGGTCTTGTTGCAGTTCGGGTAAGGACATTTGGCAATGCCATCGACGTCGATGCGCGCGTCCATGGCGTCGCCGAGTGCATTGATCATGTCGTTCTGGTGCGGGTTCATGTCATGTTGCGGCACGAAGCCGCTTGCCGACGGATGCACGCCGTAGCTGAAAGACCGCGTGGGTGGCATCATGCCGTCCGAATGCATCCCCATTGCGTCGACCATACCATATGCGCCACCCGCCAGGCTAACATCGCCAGAGCCACTGAGACTCGCGTCAGCAAAGTTGGCCGACTGCCAGTCTTGCTCGCCAGGGTAGGCGCGACCGTTCTGCCAGCTCATGAGACGTGCGCGCCCTACGTTCTGGCTGGGCACCATAGGATCGCGACTAGGACCACGAACGGCGCCCATACCGCTGTTGCTCGCTGCGCCTTCTGTGCTCGAGAGGCGTCGTAGTTGCGGGGTGAACTCGGGCGGAGAAAAGCCGGCAGCCGCAGAGAGGTTGTGGAGGCTACGATGGCCCTGCAGCGTGGGGCGGCCTCGTCCATAGGGAGAGGCGGCCGAGACGAGCGCATCTCGGGATCTGTGCAGTCCACGAGAGGGCCCAGCTTGCGAGTCGTACAGCTCGTCGGCTTCAAAAGACAGTCTGTGAGCTGCGGCTGGATGCGCGGATAGC
Source organism: Mycosarcoma mackinlayi (assembly GCA_928852645.1). Taxonomy (NCBI): domain Eukaryota; kingdom Fungi; phylum Basidiomycota; class Ustilaginomycetes; order Ustilaginales; genus Mycosarcoma; species Mycosarcoma mackinlayi. The sequence goes on along the minus strand of CAKMXS010000065.1, from coordinate 199,185 downwards.
TGTTGCATCGGATTGGCCGCAGGCCCCGCTGCGAGCACCGAGGGAGCCGCATCGACCAAGCCGGCAGCTGATGAGCCAGGCAAGTTGGTCAAAACCGAGGAGCCGGAGCCGAGCAGAGCGTCGCCAGCTACGCCATTTGGTGCGACCGAGGCGTTGTTGTTGCGAATGTCGTGGAGAGAATCCGAGCCGACGCCAAGAGAGTAGTCGGGCCGCGATGGCAGATCAAACTGTTCGGCGGTCCGGGGTTGCGTGTTGGTGCGGTTGCTTTCAATGAGAGCAAGCTCGTCGTTCGGATACGCGAATGTAGAAGATGCGGAGAGATCGCCAGCTTCAACGCCACCTAGGCCGGTGGACCACAGACCGTATTCTGTGGCGGCATCGAGCAGGGGCGTACCGTCTTCGGCAAAGGTGAAGGACGGAATGTCGGGATCGTAGTCCAAAGCGTCAAAGACGTTGATACGCGTATGTACCGACTTTGAAAGAAGAAAGAAAGAGGCGGAAAGAATGGGTCGACAATGTCAGTGTGGAACGCTAGATGGTAAATACGAAGCGCATTGATCATAACAGAAACTCACGTATTCATATTCTGGTGCTTCGTCAAGGAGCGACGCCGGAAGCGCGGGGAAGGATAAGGGAGCTGAAGAAGCGTCGAGAGCTATTGTATCATTTGTGCTGAAGAGGGGCGCAAACGCAGCGGCGGCGGCAAGATCGGCATCGAAGTCGGTGGTGGAAAAGGAAGGACCTTCTGGAGGACATGAGGCGGAGACATCTGCCAAAGCGGAGGAAGCCGAGTAGCCAGCAAGAACGGAATTGAAGGGTCGTGAGGATGGAATGGCTGCTGCCGATGAGTAGAGGGAGCTAGGGTCGGATGAAGTGGCCGATACGTTCATGGCGGAAGGTTGCGGAAAGGAAGCGGCATCGGAGGAAGTAGGCGCGGAAGACAACGTCGTGTTGGAAGTTGGCGCCGCTAGCGCCAAGGAAGACGAGTATGTCATGGCGCTAGAAGAGGAGGAGGAGCTGGGGTTGGCGTAGTGCAATGTCGAGGAGGAGGAGGATGAAGGGGGCATGGGTCTGGCCGGGTCGGCAGCATATTGGTAACGAGGATCGTTCGACATGCCCGACTGCGGAAAATGACTACGCACGTTGGGCAAGACGGAGGTCATTGCAGCGTGCGACTCTAGTTTCGTGTTGAGGTAGGGAGGGGGAGGCAAAAAAGGCTGCTGCGATGAAGCTACGAGAGCTGGTAGTGTGACAATGTGACGGACGATCGTGTTATTTCGTGATACGCTTGAAGAATCTATCGGAAGATCCGGGCTAGAGCTAGACTGGGCTCGTTTGAACCGAACGCTGCTGAGCTTAACTGAGCTGAGCCACGCTTTGCGGGTGTGATTGGAATGAGCGGTGAGCTGGCAAACACGAGTAGCTTGACTTTAGCGAATGGGATGTGTGATCGTTTGACGGTGATGCTGACCGTAACAGTCGACGCTTTGCAATGCTGAGCGAGCCTCAGGTAGAAGGTCGGGTGCAATGGTGTGACTGTGACGATGGTATGCGATGGTGTGTTGATGTCGAAATTTGGGAGCTGTCTCTGTGGACATCAAAGCAAGCAAAGCAAGCGGGACAAGCAAGAGTATGGTGCAGCGGGAGATCTGGAATAGAGTCTCGAGTATGCGTCGGTGCAAACGGAGCGGATATGTGGTTGGCAACCAAGGGGATGGAGGTCGAGAGATAGAAGGAGGAAAGATGACGCTTAAAGACGACGATCAGTGAAGTAAGTATGTGCGAGACGAAGCCGGCGTTGAGGGCGCGAGGCGGCAAGGGCGTGCGGGCGTCAGAACAGGCGGATGTTTGGTGGTTGGCGGCGCGCAGGGATCTACAAGCTACAGGAGCAGCCGAGAATGCGGATCAGCAGAGGCCAGGCGAGGCAGGAATGAGACCCGGGCGTCTCGAGAGGACGATGAGGAGACAGAAGTAAGGGGCGGCGGCGGCGACGAAAAGGTGGTGCTGATGACCGGATGCGCCTTGTGTAAGACAGAGTTTCGGAACCCAACGCACGGGACTGTGAACTCCTGTGATATCTGGTCAAAGCTGCCAAGCTACTGTAGCAAGCAAGCGCAAGGGCAAGCAAGCAATGCAAAGGTGGAGAGGGAGTAAGGGACCAAGAGCACGAGCAAGAGCAATAAGCACAAAGCACTCGACAACGAGAGGGTCGACGAAAACGCGTGTCGATCGGATGCCGAGCGAGGCGCCAGCCCTCTGGTGCAGCGGGGGCGGTCAAGTCACAATTGGATCCTACAAAGGCCCATCAACGTTGCTTGCCTCGGCGGATCGGGTCGGCTAACCTTTCTCAATTCTCGAGGGCAAGCGGCAGTGTGTGTGAGACTGAGACAAAGTGGCGGATCGCTGTATTGCACGTTGGCCAGGCTAAAGAGAGAGAGGGAGAGAGAGAGACACAAAATAGGCAACAAAGTAAATCCACGTTGTGCATCCGAGCCGTCTGCAGCAAACCACACCGAGACGGTCACTACACGCATGCAAACGGGCTCAGTGCACCCGGGGCAGGGTGCAGAAGAGCAAGGTTAACGGCGCAGCAGCACAGTGCAGCTTGTTTTTTTTCGAAAAAAAAAGGCTTCCCTCTTTGTTCTTGGGTCAACACTCAAAATCCAACTTTCCAAATTTACTACTTTACTTGCCTGCAGTCACTCTGGAATGAACATTATTGAAGTCATGAGTTTACGAGACAGGACAGGAGAAACTGACCCAGAGACCGCTAGCCTGCATGGCTGAAACAAGCCTGAGGTTAATCTGGCCCTCTCCAGGGACACACGAGCTAAAATTTCGATCCGAGCGGCCCTTTTGCACACCTACGCCGCTAAGCCACATGCACTTTTAATCTTCCAACGTTGCCATCTCGAAAGCCGCGCTGTTCCCACAGCGTCTCAAACAAGCGGCGAGATCAACGCTTCCATAGAGTTCGCTCACCTCACCGGGGAAGCCCAAATGTTGTTGCGCAAGTGGTGCTGTTTCCTCGTGTGAGTGAGGGTGCGCTTGGCACCGTCGGCTGCAAGCTGATGCAAGGCCCAGCGATCAAAGTGCCGGTGCCGGACATCCAGCCAGGTAGAAACTTGATTTCAAAAAGGAAAGCCAACTCCGCTCGGGGTCAAGCACCGAAATTATGTGCGACTGCAGCACACTCCGCCTAATGTGTACTATACCGTACTGTACTTCGCGACAAGGCGGGAAAAGAAAAGTGGACCACCTTTGGTTTCTTGGTTTCTCAAAACAAAACAAAAAACAAACAAAAAAGTTACAGCATCCAACTACAGTACTGTAACACCTGCTTTTTGAACCTTTACCATTTCCATTAAATTGTTTTTCCTCTAACGTCTCCAAAGGCCGGCAATTTCATCAAGAAGCGAGGTCTACACCGGATAGAGATGCTCTGAAGACATGTCTCAACGTATTGTGAGCCGATCAGAAGGTGAGCATCGCCTGACGATCTGTCCAGCTGAGAATGGAATTTATCTTTGGCTTGCAAGTCCAGATGAATCTGTGAGCACTCGTGTTGATAGCAATGAAACCACGATTTCTAGCGACCAAAGCAGAGTGTCTCTGACCTGTGAATATGTCTCGTCGACCCGAACGTCGAACCCGCCAGACACGATCCCGAAGATTGCCGTAGAGAATTGCGAATTCGTTCGGGCGTTTTGATCTGAATCCCTCCATCTTGCTTGAAACGATGCAGTATTGTCTCGTCTCGGGCCTCGCGAGTTAGGCGGCATGAACATCTGAGCATTCATGGCATAGAATCGACGCCTTTCGTTTCGTTGTCTCGATCGGATTCCGTGCTGATCTCGCTGATTTCCTCGCTGTAGGCGTTGCATATTCGAAATCAGCACGGAGCGTTCTCGAGCCTCGCATTTCACGATGAGGTCACCACGCACTGCAATCACGCACAACCAATGCTCGAACCGCTTTCATCGAGCAGCGCCTCCGCCACACCGCTCATCATATCGAGCTCCCACCAACACGTTGATGAGTTTGAGGTGCTCCGCAGGAGACCATTCTCCATGCTGATCGACACAGCGAGATATAGTACAATGAGTCTTGCGCATGATCCTCGGACTGTCGTGAAGAAATCAGTGCACAGCACCCGATCCGCTGGTGGCGTCGGGATCAGCAGCATCGAGATAAGATATCTTGGCAACACGGTGATGAGCTCAGTATGGCGTCCAACTACATCATCGCAATCCTAGACTAGGCCCAGGTTCAAAGTCTCAACGGGTCGCCAAGACAAAGCTTGTCACCACAAAGAGCTTGGGGTCTCAGTCAGACGCTGCCGAGACATCGGGAACGTGTGTGTGATCGATCGTAGTCAAACTTTGATGCTCTTCGCAGCATCGCTAACGGCACCCTTGACTCTTCTCTGTGAGTTTCGATTGTGATGCAAGAGAGAAAGACCAAGCAGGATTTGCCTCGAGCTGGTGTGTGAAAAAACAAACAAGCGTATCTGAGGGTGAAACACCCGATGATGGGCGTTGACAGCTTTGCTTGCGTTGCGGCGTAGAATGGGTCTTCGAGCCGCACGCATGTTGCCGATCCGCCCCTTTTTTTCCACACTTCTTGCTCGTGTGCGCCACTCTGGTTTCAGACTCGGGGCCCAGGTTCAAACCGAAATCGACCGGGAAATTCAGACCAAAAAATCAACTAAAAAATAAACAATTCGAAGTTTGGATTCCAGCGTTAACTAATTTATGCACGTCGGAGACACTTTTGTCTGTCTCGACGTTCCCGCTCTCTCTTGGCGACCGGACGGTCGCGTGCAATGCCCGAATTGGCCCTGCATGGTGATCAAAGATGGGACGAAAGGTCATCCTAGCAGTGGATGCGCATGGCAAGGGTGACTGGACGATGCCATCGGTAAATTGCTATCCAGACTCATTCCCCTAACTGCCGATGTCAGCGCATGCAGACAACTCACGTTCAAAGTCATACTGTACGCTTCGTCTTTATCGCAACGAGCAGGGCAATGAGCACTCTGTCGAACGACTCGATGGTGATTACGGTGACAATAGTACCACTCCCACACCTGCTGATCATGCATGGAACCGTGAGAAGTCGGAGCCTGAATTGTTTCTCTCTTAGCATTCGTGCGTGATTTCCTGCAGCTGAGACAGGGACGCATCGGCACGAATTTCTGCGGGGGAAAACGCGCCTTTGCCGAAACGTGTTCTCTTTCCCGCTTGTCTCCTTCATACCTCACGACATCTTCCACTTTGTCTGTCGACCACCAACATAGCCGCCAATCGACCTTCAACAGGAGAGAAAAGCAAGCATAGGCAGCCATGGATGGTTGCAAAACCAAGGTCGAATCGTATCGCGGTTAGAATTATAGGGAAAAGCAAATGTGAGAAAGAAACGTGCCTCTTACGAAGGGACATGTGTTCATGGAGTACGTAGTGTTACAGTGCAAAATGTCATGCGGCAAACGAGAAATCAGCTTCAGCATCTAGCGCATCAACATGCGCAACAACGACGATAGCACTTTGAAGCTCAGCGGTTTCACAATGTACCCATCGGCGCCCGTCTGGAACGCCTGTCGCTTGTCTTCGTCGGTCGAACGTCCCGTGAGCGCAAAGATCTTTGACCGGTGTCGTGGAGGTGGCTTGTTGGCCCCAGTGCTGCTGCGACTCGAGCCGGAACCGAGGTGGCCATCGCTCTTGCTGCCGTTGTATCGCTCCAGCTCGATCTTTCGGATCGCAGCGATCGCCGATATGCCGTCCATCACGGGCATCGAGAGATCCATCAGCACCACATCAAAGTGATTCGGAGGATGACGTGTGAACTGCGCGATGCCCTCTTCGCCGTTGGTCGCCTCGACAAAGTCGACGTCCAGCTTGGCTAGGAAAGCGGCGATCACTTTGCGATTGATCGCATTGTCTTCCACCGACAGGATCTGCATGCGTTTTCGAGACGCGCCGCTGCCGCCAGTGCCGGCACCCAAGCTGCTACTGCCAGTCCGGCTCGATGCCAATACACTCTTGAGCACGGCTCCATCACCGCCTTCCAGCGATACCGTCGAGCCGGGCGTGTTGGGCGTGTTGGGTGTGTGCGGCGCGTTGGGCGTCGGAACGCGCTCAAAGTATGAATCGCCGTCAGCATCGCGGCCGCTCATGGGCGACATGAGTACGTGCTTGTGCAGTCGCGGCTCGTGATATGTGATGCTGCGTGCAGGCAGCAATGGGCGGCTTGGCTTGGCCGTGGTCGACGACGAGGCGTCCTCGTGGCCGGCATCCATGCGTGCTTCGGTCGAGTGCCGTCGGATGAGCGAGTTCGTTCCGCTGCCCGGCGGGTCAGGCGACATGTAGTGCGAGCGAATGCGCTCGATGCCCAGGTCGAGCGTGGGTCGTCGCATTTCCCTGATCTCGCCTTCCGCCAACCTCGGCCGATCTTGTCTTGAAGTCGACGTCGCCGTCGCGCCTATAGTCATGTTGGTCATACGGCCGGACATCTCGCCATCGGCTCGTGGTGTGATCGATGCATTGGTATCGAAAGAGCCAAGCTCGTGCCCAGGGTGGCTGTGGATATCCGGTCGGCTGTGGCGAGGGGCAAAGTAGCTATCGCCTTGCTCCATCTGTTTGAGCCCCGATTCGTTCGGCGAGGGAAGCGGTGTGCTGGGTTTGGTCTCTTCCGACGACACAGGATCACCTGATCGTTTGCGCTCGAGGCACTGCAGGCAGAAATCGACAACGCCCTCGAGCTTGGCAGGACCAGCGGGCTTGAACAGAATGCGGGCTACGCCACCGGCTGCATGATAGACCTCGCAAGCCATGGCAATCTCCGACTCGCCACGACTAGATGTAAGGAAGATGACTGGTGGAAGCTCGCATTGACGTGCCTTCTTGACTTTCTCGAGCAGAGCCATGTTGTCGTTAATGACCAGCACATCGGCGTGCTTGATCTGATCGTCCACATCCTCATGCTCAGAGAGCTTGAACTCCCACCAGTTGAGGAAATAGCCCTCAAGAGCAAGGCACAGGTCCTGATCGCCGCGTGTCTCGTCGAAGCCGAGCAACGCTACGTTGTAAGCTTCGTGGACATTGACCGCAGGCTTGTACGTGGTGCCTTCGAAGTCGGCGTCATCACACAACTCGAGCTCGCAGGTGACGCGGATCTCGGTTCCTTCGCCTTCGGTGCTCCACACGTCGATTTTGCCGTTCATCGAAGGCGACTGAACAATGCTGTTGACGATCGACAGACCCAGACCGGTACCCGTACCGTGGGGATTCTCTTGGGTGAATGGATGAAAGAGCTGTTCTTCCAAAAAGGCGCGAGAGATGCCGCGTCCCGTGTCTGTGACCGACAGCTCGACCATGATGTGCGTCTTGGAGCTCTGCACTTCGCGCAGCGAGACGTGCACAAAGCCGGCCGAGGTAAACTTGAGCGAATTGCCGATCAAGTTCATGAGCACACGTCGGATGCCGCCTGTGTCGCAGTTGACCAGCCAGCCATCCTCTCGCAGTGCAATGTCGATGACTGTCTCCACCTTGTTGTTTCGTGCAGCTTTGTCTCGCGCCTGCACCATGCTCCCAGCAGATGTGCCGGAAGCCGGTGGAGCGTAGACGCTGCCGATGCCCGATGAGGCACTCTCGACCTGCCTCGCCATCTGGCCGATCCAGCTGCTCTCGCACACCTCTTGAACGAGCTTGACCAGATCGCACTTAGTCTTAGTCTGGATTGATCTTTGACCGGAGCGTGTGTTGCCGCTGAGTTTCGTAAAGTCGAGCACATGGTTGACCAGTTCGAGCAAACTCTTGCCACACGCCTCGACCGTCTCGAGGTACGAGCCCTGGGTGGCGTTGAGCTTGGTCTCTGCAAGCAACTCGGCAGCGGCAAGGATTCCGTGGAGGGGCGTGCGTAGCTCGTGCGAGATGTTGGAGATGAAATTGCTCTTGGCCTTGTCGGCGAGCATGATGTCCTTCTTGAGGATGGCGCTGAGAACAATCATGCCAAGAGCTCGCAGGTATTGAAGACCGCTCACTTGAAGTTCCTCGAGCGCGATCGATCGTTCCGAGCTGGTAATGTAGGCACAAAGCAGAGCAAATGGTTGCTTGTTGAGGCCAAAGATCGGCACCAGCAACAGACCCGTTACGCCATTAGGCAGCAGCGATCGGAAAGGGGGCGGCGCGTACGAGTAGAACTTGCCGGTGCGATGCACGCGCAAGAACTCGGCCATCTGGACGTGATGGCTGAGAGGCACAAACTCGGCACGTTCCGGAGGCACTCCATCCGCCTCGCTGGCGCCAAGCACGCTGATGGGAGGCACGCGCTTGGCTTTGGCGTTTTGATCGGCCTTGGGTGAGTGGAAGGGGCTGCGGAACGTCTCTACGCCGCTGGTGCCGTCAAAGTGGCGATCGCTCGCCATCCTCTTATTCTGTTGCCTGTCCGCGGCTGTTCCGGTTTCCGAGTCAGACTCGAAAGCCTTGTTGCTGCCGCCGCCGGTCGCCGACGCTGCTGCATCCATATCGTGTGCGGAGGGTACGTCGGCAAAGTAAACTTTGCTGCTGGTGCCGTTGCCGAGCTCGCTGGAGACAAAGTCCTCCGCGTACGAGTCGATGAGCTCAAAATGTGAAAGGTCAAAGATGACCGCTCCCGAAGCCTGCAACGCCTCACGCATGCTCTGGGCAGCGAGTTGGAAGACTTTGTGTGTACTGGTGGTGCCCTGTGATGAAGCCACGGCATCCGCCTCGCCCTCTTCTGAGTCCATCTCCAGACACTCCTTGGTGAAAAGCTCGACGGATCGCTGCATACGATCGCGCATCCCAAACTGGATCTTGTCGCGCAGCAGCTCCATTTCGCGCATCACGACGCGCGCAAACTCTCGCAGCGTGTGTCGCTGTCGCGGACCGAACTCGGTGCGAGGCTTGTCATCGATCAAGCAAAGGCTGCCAATGTTGAGGCCGTCCGAGGTGCGCAAGGGGCTGCCAGCGTAGAAGCGAATGTCGGGCGAGCCTTTTACGAGCGGGTTGCCTGAGAATCGCCAGTCTTTGGCAGCGTCAAACACGACGATGGGCTCATCACTGTCCTGCAGAATGGCGTGCGAACAGAAAGAGCAATTACGCGAGCCTGCCAGCGTCTGCAGCGACGCGATGGTGATCTCGCCGCCTCCGCCCATCTGCGTCTGAAATATCTGTTCGTTCTCGCCAACGAGCGTGATGAGCACCAGCTTCGAATTGAAAACGAGTTTGACCAGGTGTGCAATCCTCTCGAAATTGGGATTGCCGGCAATCTTGGGCGGCCCATACCGTGAGAGCGCATGCAAACGTGACTCTTCATGCGGTGGCAGTATGGAGGGAAGGTAGCCAAAGTCACGATAGAAGAGCTCGACGCGCTTGCCTGCGGCCAAGTAGGATTGAATGCGCTGCGTAGAAGTGCTTGTTGGAACAGGTCTGGGTCGTGTCGTAAAGGCGTTGGCCGCGAGCGACACGTCCTTTGCACTGACTTCATGCGGAGCTGGGCCCGGACTGGTGCCGATGCAGGACCAGTCAGGGTCCTTGACGTGCGAAGCAGGAGAGCTCGTGACGGTTCCGCGCAGGTCGATACGGGTCTCTCCGCTCTGCTTTCCCCCTACAAAATGGGCCACATTGACGGTAGGGCCGCTGTTGGTCGAGGCAGAAGCAGGCGCCGAAGTGGCCGAGGCGGAGCTGCCGCCAGCTGAGAGGTGCCAAAGCGGCTGCACACCTTCGCGTGGGCCAGCGGCGCCGGAAATGGACGGCCGAGGCGAGCTACCTGGGAAGCTTGCGCTGTGCGAGAACAGAGAACCCTTCGAGTTGCGCCCGCCGTCGATGCGATTGCGATCCATCTCCAACACCGACCTCTCCATGCTCGTCCTACGTGCAGCACGACGAAGACCGGCGACGGTGACGCTGTCGATGGCGATCTCGTTTGCGAGAGGCGATAGCGAGTCAGCAGCGCCAGCGGTTGCACCGGACGCCTGGCGCGACATGGCCTCGGCGAAACTGGACAGACCTTCCGGCGCCGACTGCCACACAACGGGGTGCTTGGGAACTCCCTGCGAGGACTGGATTGGCGTGGGCCCTGGTCTTTCGAGTGGCTCGGTTTCATGGAGGGAGAAAAGAGGTCCATCGACCGCTGCACTGTTCAAGTCTTGAGCGACATCGTCTGCAAGCTTTGATCTGAGCCTAGCGGAGGGCGTCGCAGCCGCTTCTTCTGCCTGCAATCTCTGCGAGTTTGACATGGGCGAGACACCCTCGTTGGCAAGCGGTGTCTTATCTTTCTTTGGAGTGGTTCGCTGCAAAGGATCGGGCGTTTCACTGGTGGGGGTGCGCACAACAGGCTTGCTGGGTTCGTCTTTCAAGATCGACTTACCAGGTGATACTGCATCGCGCACTTCTGCAAGCACGGTGTCCGACTTTTGACGAAAATCGGCAGCTGACGGCCGAGTCGACACGTGTGCAGCGGATGCCAGCATTGCACGCTCTTGCTGCGAGGGGAGATGGCCATGGGCAACGCTGGTTGGCAGCCCTTCGGGGGCCGTTTTGGCCCTCTGTGGAGCGTTTGCGTCCTCCGGCGTGTCTAAAGCGCTGCCAAGACTTTCAAGGGCGGCGAGTGCGGTTCCTCTTGGAGGCGCCGTAGGCTTGCGCGAGACGGACGACATGCTCATGGAAGGCTCCCTGAGTGCGGTGAGGATGTTGGCATCGATACCGTCGCCAGCAACATTGCTGGATCGGACGCCCTCAACCGCAGTGGACGCAGAAGCTTTTTGAGAGGACGCCGCAGGCTCTTCATCAGACGACATGTATTTGAGCGTGTGTGAAGGCTGCGACGTCTTGTCGACGAGGGTCACCGGAGTGATGGGCGCAAGGCCCGTCGCATTTAATGGGAGCGAAGCTACTGTATTCGAGTCGGCGCTACCTCGTGCGCTCTGGGGAAGGCTGTGTAGCTCCAACATGGGCGGAACGGGCACAGGCGCAGTTGCGGGCGCGGGCGCCGCCAAGTCCGGCATCACGTATTCGAGTGACGGTCTGCGTTGGTTCAGCACTTTCGGGGAGGGCGCTTTCTGATCGGCGGATGGCTCGCGGGTGGAGGTGATGCGTGTCTTTGCGCCTGGAATTGCCGTCGATTGGCCGGGCGGTTGTGGGATCAGACCAGGATTCCAGCGTCCGCGTGCATAGGCATATACAAAGTTGGCCCAGTCGTAAGCACCCGGTTCGATGGGCTGTGTTGGCGCGTCGTTGTCGCCGTCGGTGGCCAATGTGCCATCCTTGCTACTGTGCGCGCCCAGAGGTCGAGCGGCGCATCCATCATAAGAATCACTGCATTCGGAAGCAATTGACGCTGGAGTTTCAAAGGGATGCGAGAAGGAAGGGCCTTGCGAATGCGTGTGTAGGTGCGAAGCGCCGCGTGCGGTCAACTCACCGTCTGTCGCCGCTCCTTGCGCTGAGTCGGACGAAGGCTTTTGTGATACAGAGGGAAGGTAGCTGAGTGCTCCAGGCGCAGGCCCACCGGGCTGGGTGCGCATTCGATGCCAGGCAGGATGATCGGCGACGCAAAGCTCCTGTGGATTGTCGTGATAGTTTTGTTCCAACTCATCCTCATCGTGCCGAGGAGAGTCAGGGTGCGGAGGACTAGGCGCGGATAACACGCTGGTGGAGTGTGCGCGCGTGTCGGAGCTGGAAGCGGTGGCCAGAGCCTCGTCTGCACCTTGCTCGGATGAGCTAGAAGAGGCGTACGTTTCACCGCGGTGACTGTGCGTAAAGCTGCGTGACGCAGAAGCAGAAGACGCTGCGCCCATGCCCCTCCAGCCACCCCGTCTCACTGCACCAGACGAGGACACAGACGATCGAGGCGATGAGATGGCGCTTTTGATGTGCACCTTGGCTGCAACGAGGGCCGGAGCATCGCTGGAGCCGACGCTACTGTTGTCGTCGCGATCCGAGTGAGAGAGGCGCATTTTTGCAGATTTGAGTAGCGGCGAGGTGGACGAAGGCGGTGTAGTTGTAGTGTTGCGCGGAGGCACCGACTCTGCCGACGAAGTGTGTGCCGAGCGAGACGACGAGGACTCGGACGAGACATGTGTGGTGTTGTCCGGCTGCTCTTGTGTGGATCTCGTCGGCTTGGCCGCTGATGAGCCTAGCGATGAGGCCGAGACCTCCATGATGTCGGAAGCACCCGAAGCCGCACGGCGGCACAACACAGCCGTGAGCGAGTGCAAGGTCTATGGTGGTCGGCTCGGGCTAGATCAAGGAGAGAGGCGCGACACGAGTATCAATAGACAAAGCTGTATCCAATGGGCCGTCCAAAGGAGCGAAAGCCGTAGTTACTGTTGAGCCTGGTCAGTCGCGTTGAATGGTCGGAGTAGCCGTACCAATGCGTCTAGGCAGTCATCGAGAAGCGGACGGTGCTGACGGTAGCTGCAACAAAAGTGAGACGCCAATATTCGATGACACTGATCCGCACTGAGGCCTTGAGCCTTCTGCTCTGCTCCCAAAAATAAGCGCGTCCTAGAAGAATGTAATCAGTGAAAGGGAGTCACGATCAGAAGCAGGCGATGTTCAGTGCAATGGATTGATGGCGTGTTCCACAGAAGCCGGGATTGGGCACTACCAAAGGCGGACGTGCAGACGAGGACAGGAATAGGAGCTTGCCAGATGTTGCAGCAGGAGGCAGGACTGCGCGTGAGTCGGAGGCAATCTTGACCGAGGTGTGAATGTGTCGAAGGATGGCAGTCCTCGATCCCAGATGCCTGTTGGCTGCGATGGCTCCGAGAGGCGACGAACGGTGCTTTGAGATAGAAGCCCTTTGCAATGCGGTTGTAGACGAACGAGAACAAGTCGTAGCAGCAGTAGAGGAAGAAGAACGAGAAGGAGAGGATGCCGTCGAGGAAGGAAGACACGCTAGAAGACAAGATGGAAGGGAAGGATCGCGATGTGCAACTGCGACGAGGGCGGGCGGGAAAGGCAAGGAGGAGGAGGAAGATCGAAATCGAGGCTGTGGCCGCCGTCTGCTGCGATGTTGCTGCGCTGCTCCGACTACTGCGCTGCTGCTGCAGACTGCGCTAGGCGAAGTCTAATTTGGGACGGACGTCACCTGCTCTCTCTCACTAAGAGAACGGCACTCCTCGGCTGCTTGCTTGCTCGCTCGCTAACTTGCTCACTCTGTGTCACGGAGAAAGACACGCATTTTGGGTGGAGGAAGAGGCAGCAGCGACAATGTCGTGAGTGCAAGCGCAGCCAGGGCACAAAAGAAACAAGGCAACCACAGAAAAGAGCGAGAGAGAGGGCGAGAGACCGTTGCGCAGAAAAGCCTCTCTGGTCTGTCAAAATCACTCCATCGCATCATGCAGCAATACCACTTTGAATTGTTCGAGTTGAGTGGCATCAGGCTCTCCGCGCTCTCAATCTGTCTTCCGCTCTTTTACTGAACAAATAATGATGTTCATAAGCAAGTTATTGTTGGCGAAAGTGCGTCACTTGTACTTTCGATAATTTGCATCTACAGCAGTCCAACAAAGCACGGCGGTCGACGAGGAGCGTCGGTCTGAGCGTCACTGCTTGAACTTTTTCAATAATTCGGATTTTTTTTTTGCATCATTTGGGAAAACCGAAGCAAGATCGAGCGGAGACAGAGCGGGATGTGAATTGGTGAATACGTGAATGCACACGGTCAGATCGACTGACAAGAGTGTTTGGGCCTGGACTGACGGGACGCTCGACCTTTTGCTGTGCTGTCTACTGTAAACTGTACGACAAGTGAGTACAATCCATGCAGCAGCTTGCCTGTCAAGCTCCTCTTCTCGATGCTACCCTACGTTGGACGACGACGGGCTGTCCGGGCTGTTCGTAACGTGCAGCGAACAGCGCCCTTAAGACGGGAATCCTGTGTTCTGTGTCTTGAAGCAAGAAGGCGATTCAAACCTCGATCTGGTGCCTGGCTGCAAACGGCAACCTCCTTTTCTCTCCCTCTACTTTCTCTCGTGCTTTTTCTTCAGCACTCCGTTCGAAGCGAAATCGGGTCTCTACTGTATTTGTGCAATCCCGCTTTTTTGGGCTGACTCGTTTGTAAACAATGGCGCCCGACGGACAAGCGCGGCTGCCACGGGTAAATTAGGGGACGGACAGTTGCATCAGGTTCGGCATACAGCATGCAAGCGTCTCACCGCGCCGCCGTCTCTTATGCATGTCCGCCATCGCTCTGATGGTTGGCATGTCATCACCATCTTTGCGGAGAGCCAGCTCGTTGCTTGCTTGCTCTGCGAAAGCTGTTACTAGTCAGCGACCCGACAGTCTCTAATTCTAGCTCCTTATATGCCGTTCAGGCTCTCGGAAGCGGAAGCCAAAGAACAAGGCGCGGATCGTGTCAGGTCTAGACCGTCGTCGACGCTCATCGACGCTCGTTGTACAGTGCAGAGATTTTGCAGGCCACATCGGCGTGCCAAACCGGCAAAACCAGGCTTACATCTGCAATGGGCGGCGTGCCAACCTGGATCATCGACGATTTGCAAGAAGGTTGTTTCGACCGCGGACCGCGGCAGCAGCACCACCAGCCATGCTCGCTCTTGACGAGGAGGACTATGATTCGCCCTCGACAGGATGTCAGCGCATGCATATTCTCTGGACTGCAGCTCCGACAAGGCGGTTGATCGTGTCACCGTCTCCGTTTGCCAGGCTGCATGTGACAGAACATGTGGCTGGTGATCCGGTTCTACCACCGTAACGCTACATGGACCTGCTGCAACCCATTTCCTTATTCATCCGTCACAGATGCAGGAAACGAAACAGAGGGGATACAGAGAAGGCCAGAGGTGTAAGGAGAGGCCGAAACCATCCAAGAGATCGTCCTTTTCAGAATGTTACACCTTCGCAGTTCCACAAAATCTTCCGCCTGCGAGATGGCCCTGCTATGTGTACGCACTTTTTCCTGGTCTTTGCTATATTTCCATTTTGTCTTGGACACCCCAAGCTCGAGTAAAATGACATCATCTCGCCATATTCTCTGCCTTCGCTTCATGAAGGCTCTGTGACTTGATGGCTGGCTGCACCTGCTTTCCATCTTTAGCTGTCCTTCTTAGATGCGCACTCACTCGAGAGTCAAAAGCTTCCACTCGACTCGACTCGGACCCAATACAAGTATGAGCTCCGCTTTGGCTTCCATGCCTTTGGTGGCTCATAGGTCCTCGAAACACATCTGGGACAAGTTTGATCGGAGCCTGAAGAGCGAGGCAAGCAGTCATTGCGACCTCGACTGCCTTGCGAGCTCTGCTGTGCACTGCCCTGCTCTTTCGTGTCAAGGCCGCACCGAAAATGACCTCGCTTATAGTCAAACGAAGATCTGCTATCGAGGCCGAGCAGGTGGACGAGCTTATTTATCGTCGAGCTATGTATAGTGTCGCGGCACAATGACAATGGGGCTCTTGACCACGCTCCTCGGCTCGCAAGCTGACGTATGAATAGAGTTGGCACGATAGGGTTCAGTACATGGTGTGACCTCGATGGTGTCCTCCGCCATCTCGAAGCCAGCCGTGCGTTTGGGAAAATTGTCTGTGCTGCTAGGTTTGCCGCGCATCTTGCCCCGGGTCGTTGGCGCCGACAGAAGAGGAAAAACTTCAAGAGGGAAAGAGATCGAAATGGAGACGAGAGCGAAGGCGGTTGCTGCTGCCGAGATTTTAAGCTGGTTCGTCCAATGCAGGGGACGGTGTGGCTTGATATGGCATGGCTCTGGTCACTTCGGCCCGTTGCCGAAGCCAAGTGGAATCTTGTCTGGATTCCAACAGATTGAAGCAGCAGGGCGGTGCAAATCTTAGGTGATGGAGGTGACACACTTGAGCGTAGAGCTGGAGGGGGTTCATCGTGGCGCTACAATGTGAGACCTGAAACCGGCAGCATGTTCATCATGCACACCTTCGAGTTGGACTTTGCCAGTGTCAAAAGCGCGAAAACTCACGTGTTGAAGGACAAGCTTGCATGCATCGGCAGCAACGTGCCGAACGCAACCGAAGATGCAGGTGCCTCTCGAAACATTGCAAAAGCAGAGTCTTACCTTCAGCGTTGTAGCCCCGTGCAGAGGGTAGGAGAAAATGGCAACAATGAAGGTGAAGGGCCAAGCTCAATTTCTTAGTCAAGTGTCGACGCTGTCGAGGATTGCAGCGCGTGAGGCAAAGACGCAACGACGAAGCTATGTCCAAGAAGGCGAGATGATGTCAGCGCGACCTTGTTTTTGAGGCTTGTCACCCACGAAGTCGCTTCGCTCGTGGGTTGGGATGCTACAATGCCCTTCCAATCATAACGCCAGGCTCATGTGCAGACTCTGGCGTTCTGGCATGCGGACGACACAGAGTCGTTGCCGTCACAACAAAAGGAGGAAGCTGTCCATCTTTTGACCCCAGGCAAGTTAGCAATCTAACATTGACGGATAAGACCTGCGTAGCTGTAAGTGTCGTTTGCCCCACGCTTCCCTCTAAGTTGAGGCATCACATGGCAACGTCATTGATTCTTCGGACATGAAAACACCTGTTTCGGAGCCCCATGATTGGTGAGCGGTCAGCGGACCAAGCTACAGCCGGAGAAATGCAGAGAGAGAGAGAGAGAGAGAGAGAGAGAGAGAGAGAGAGAGAGAGGTCGTCAATACTGTTACTTCAATGCTGTTACTTGGTAGAACGCACGCGCAATTGTAACTAGCGATCAACTAAAGACAGACCGACCCTGCATATTGATGGCGGCAGCAGGCTCCTGACCAACTTACTCAAGCGACTCACGGGGGCTGCAGGCACGGGTTGACCTGCGCGCCAAGAGCATGTCCGAAATATTCAG
Source organism: Mycosarcoma mackinlayi (assembly GCA_928852645.1). NCBI lineage: Eukaryota > Fungi > Basidiomycota > Ustilaginomycetes > Ustilaginales > Mycosarcoma > Mycosarcoma mackinlayi. The sequence goes on along the minus strand of CAKMXS010000065.1, from coordinate 182,356 downwards.
AGTTGGCTTTTGTTCGGAGAACAATTGGCTGAACACGAGCACCAGCAAGCTACCCTACAAATAGCCTGGGGTTCAGTTGTGTGGAAGACGATGTTGCGTTGTCGCTCGCTCGCAACGACGCGCAAGAGCTGCATCACGCGGAGTAGGAAGCCCCTGACTGCCAAGGAGCCGAGCCTTGGGAAGAGCGGGTCTGGGGTACAAGTGACTGTATGGTCTGCGTGTGCAATTTGTAGCCTTTGGCAATGTTGCACGTTGGCGCGCCCCCAAATTTCGATTGCCGCTCGAAGCCCGGACAATCAGCATACACTCGTCTTGTCGTGTCTGATGCCTTCGCGCGCCAACTCGAGACGAGGCTGAATCCTGTTCAGCGAGCAAAGTTGCGAGTAGCGTGTCTGCTGTACAGCTGTCAGCTCCTCCGCTCAACGATCAATCAAAGACAGGCGGTGGCCGGGCTTCGCTACAAGTACCGCGTGACTGCATTCGGCTGCCAAGGGGCAGTGTGGCGTTTACCGAGCCTGGTATTAATCTTTCGAGGGGCTTGGCGTTGAGGCGTGAAATGCTCACCTCTTATTTCTTTTTTGGCAGTGCATCCGGGGCTTGTCACCTACCTTCTCCACAACCACCTCTCCTGCCTGCTCTCAGCTTGGCATTGGCATCGGTCCTCCCGCCGCCCCTGTCGGAGCAGAAGCGTGGCGATCGCATTCAACCGCCACACTCGCCACTCACTGTTCTCTCCCGTACCCTTGCGTATTCGGAGTTTGCAAGCGTCGTAACTAACGTCCCCACTTTCAACGACGTACTGCGTTGCACAACACCGCGCCGCATCGCATGGTGTTGTAGCGGAGGAGTGCATTCTCGTTGACGTGGCAGCGCAGCTCCCATCTGTCGTTCCAATCCGCGTCCGTCTTTTCCTCGGCAACGTCTCCCATTCGTGCTTGCTCGCTCCTCCATCCCGACCATCATCGTTCGGTCTTGACCGGCCACGCTCAGCTTTCTTATCCTCTTTGCGCCGGACGCATAGCAAACATCTCAATCTTGCCAACGAGCGAGCTGTTCTTTACATCGACTAGCATACATCGGTCCCACTGCCTATCGTCACGTAGTGCAGCTCTTTGCAGTCATGGCGCGGTTCTTGGTACCTCGCGCTGCCGACAGCGTCATCAGCGGCGCCGATCCCACCCAATTTGAGACCTCGAATCCACTTCGTCTCTTCATTATCCAAGCTGCCATCATCATCATTGTCACGCGTGTTCTCGGCTTTGCGCTACAAAAAGTCCGCCAACCTCGCGTCATCGCAGAGGTCATTGGCGGTATCTTACTCGGTCCCACCGCCATGGGTCGCATCCCTGGCTTTACAAAGCACATCTTCCCATCACCGTCGCTGCCCTACCTCAATCTGGTCTCGACGCTGGGTCTCGTGCTCTTCCTCTTTCTCGTCGGTCTCGAGGTAGATGTGCGAGTCATTCGTCGCTGCGCCAAGGAATCGACCGCCATCAGTTTGGCAGGCATGGTGCTGCCGTTTGGCATGGGTGCGGCAGTTTCGGTTGGCATCTACAACACCTTTATCGACAGCAACAATGTCTCCTTTGGCCATTTTGTCCTCTTCACCGGTGTTGCTATGGCCATCACTGCCTTCCCCGTGCTTGCCCGCATCCTCACCGAAACCAAGCTGCTGTACACCAAGGTCGGTGTCATCGTCCTTGCCGCTGGTGTTGGAAATGATGTGGTCGGCTGGATCCTGCTCGCCTTGACCGTCGCGCTTGTCAATGCTGACACCGGCCTCACCGCGCTTTACATTCTTCTCTGTGCTGTGGGCTGGGTCCTGATCCTCTTCTTCCTAATCAAGCCTGCCTTTATCTGGCTCGCCCGCCGCACTGGAAGCTTTGAGAATGGCCCCAACCAGGTCATGATCATGATCACGCTTTTGCTCGTCCTCGTCAGTGCCTGGATCACCGACATTATCGGCGTCCATCCCATCTTTGGCTCTTTCCTTGTTGGTCTCATGATTCCGCATGAAGGCGGCTACGCAATCGCCCTAACGGAAAAGATGGAGGATCTCGTCCTCGTCATTTTCTTGCCCATCTACTTTGCGCTTTCCGGTCTCAAGACCAACCTCGGCGACCTCAATTCGGGCAAGGCATGGGCATACACAGTGGCTATCATTGTCATCGCTTTCTTTTCCAAGTTCATCGGCTGTGCCGCTGCGGCCAAGGCGTTCGGTTTCAATCTGCGCGAGTCGGCTGCTGTGGGCACGCTTATGTCGTGCAAGGGACTCGTCGAGCTCATCGTGCTCAACATCGGCCTCTCGGCCGGCATTTTGGACACGCGTGTCTTTTCCATGTTTGTCCTTATGGCGGTCGTCTCCACGGTCATCACCACCCCCTTGACACTCTGGATCTATCCAGAGAGCCACCGCACTCGCCTCGACGATGCCTCGATCCACTCGCACCTCGCTGGCAAAGTCGACTCGGGCGTCGAAGAAGACGACCAAGATACAAGCTCGCGTCTCTCGCCAAAGCGTCTGCTCGTCGTGCTCAGCAGCTTTGAGCACTTGCCAGGTCTCATGACGCTGGTGCAGCTCATGCAGCCGACCTTGGCGGCGGCCAACACCGGCTCGACCGACTCTACTGCACCGCACGGACTGCGACGTCGTCGATCCAACCAAGCCTCTTCTGCCTCCGAGGGTGAAGCCGCCGAAAAGTCGACCGAGATTGGCGTTGAGGACGACCCCTCGATCAACGGCGCCGAATACCAGACACCGGTTCTGGCTTCCGAAGCGCCCTATGCATCTGCTACACTCGCTGGGCGTTCGCGTGCTCAGATCAGCATCGAAGCTCTGCGACTGGTCGAACTAACCGATCGAACATCGGCGGTGATGAAAGTATCCGAATCCGAAGACACGATGCGAGCCGACCCCATCATCAACGTGTTTCAGACGTTTGCGCATCTGAACGGCTTGCCCGTCCAGTCGACCATGTCGGTCATCCCGCAAGAAGAGTTCGCATCTGCCGTCACTCGTCGCTGCAAGGCTTCTGGATCCAACTTTATCATCTTGCCCATGACCTTGGCACACGCACCTGCGAACGGTAACAATGGAGGTGCCGCTGGAACTGGAGCTCAAGACGCTGCGCCCGTTGGCGGCCCTTCATCTCCTCTGGCTGCCACGCTGGCCAACCCGCTGGAAAGCTTGTTTAGTGGCGGGTGGGCTTCGGCTCCCTCCGAAGGACTCAAGGGACGCTACTCGGCGCAGCATTTCAACGTGGTTCGCAAAATTATTCAAACCGCCGAGACGGACGTCGGACTGCTGATAGAGCACAAAACTGCCCAGTCGAGGCACGACAATCATTGCAGCCAGCAGGCCATTTTCTCGCGTGTTGGAGCTCAGCCGATCCTGCTGGCTTTCATGGGGGGACCCGACGACCGTGCAGCTCTGGACCTTGTGGCAAGGCTCTGCGCCAACAACCGTCACCTTTCTGTGCTCGTTGTTCGGCTGAATCGCATCTCGTCCGAGGAAGCAGGGGAAGAACAGCTGCCGACGGTCCCACCCACGGTTCATCACGAGCTGAGCCTTAGCTATGCCCAGCAGGCAGTGCTACGAGCCGGCGGCAGCAACATGGACACCGTATACCCCACGCAGCACTCTGGTGCTCGTGCAGGTGCTCCACTGCAATCGGCACTGGAATCAACGCTGGAAGACGATCTTGCTCTTCAGCGAATTCAAGACCAGATCACAGCTGACCGATTCGACGGTCGTCTCACCATCGAAACGATTGCAACGGCTCGACCGTTGCGAGAATTGATTGAGCTGACGGAGAAACAGCAGCCTCCTATGGTGGTCGTAGGTCGCGGAAGGAGGAATCCGACTCAGACGCATCGAGACGAACTCAAGGCGTTGATCGCCAAGCACCAGAGGGGCGATGCAGTCGAGAGACAGCTCAACAGCGAGATGACCAAGGTGATTGGTGAAGCTGCAACAGCCTTGACGTTTGTCAGTCAAGGTGCGAGCAGTACGTTGGTGATTGCGGCTGGATTCAGCGTGCGGAGGTTGTAGATGGGTCGCGAGTCTGCGTTTCTGGATCTTCTGTTTTGTTTGTTATTCGATATGGGTCTTGGTGCTGGTTTGCCTTCAGAGAGTAACGTAATTACAGTAGTACCGACGCATAAGTAGTACCGACGCGAATTTAAATTTCCGAATCCCACCAAGTATGGTGTGAGTGGTGTGAGACAGAAGTCGCCGTGTGTCTGTGCCTTGCATGAATCCCACCATCCAACTTTCTGGAAGTTGCCGTTGGCACCGCCTACACCATCAACGCTGCTCATATCCGTAATATAACCGTTTTACCCTGCATTGCAGGTCGCCAACATGTTGCAACGCCCTTTCTCAAAGCGCTCCGTGACCTCCCGAGCCGCAAAGGCCGCTGATTGTGATCGGCGAAAGTCTTGACTGCAGCAAGCCGCTGCCGAGCTTGGCAACGGGACCTACGACAGCATTTGGAAGGCCGCTGCAGCAAACAACGTTCCTGAAGCGACCCTATGCCACCGTGTAAATGGCCAACAACCTAAGAAAGGCGCTCAGGCCAGCCAACAGGCACTTACACCTGCTGCAGAGACAGCAATACTGAACCATATCCAACACCGTGCCTGCAGCGGGTACCCTCTGACACCCGCTCTTCTCCGTCAGTACGCCGCCACCATCATACGGCTTGTTCCTGACGGTCCCCAGCCGTCGGAAGTTTCGCATGCATGGCTGCAGTTGTTCCTGCTGCAACACCCAGCGATTTGGACCCATTGGTCTCGTTGCCTTGACAATGAACGCCTTTCTGGGGCCAATGAGTCCACCATCTGGAAGTGGATCGAACGGCTTGGCACCATCATGCGTGAATACAGTGTTGCATCAACAAACATATATAACACGGACAAAATCGGCTTCATGATGAGAGTGGCCGGAACAGAACGGGTTGTTGTACCTTCCGGCAATCCAGCAACTTGGTTCAAGGCCCAACCAGGATTCCGGGAGTAGGCTGCAATTGTGGAGTGCATTGGAAGTGGTAGCACGGTACTCCCGGCACTCATTAAAAGGGGCATGCATCGCAACATCGTTAAACAGTGACAATAGGAGGTCGTGCCTAGCATGTGGCAATGTACAAAGCCTCCTTCAACTTGGTTATTAATGTTGATGCAAGCCCCAACAAGGTGTTGGCCCGACTTGCCGGCTCCTCTACTGCAGGAGGAGGCTCCAAGCTGCACGTACGCCTCCGACTGCAGGAACTTGCTGTTTCATGCTCAGCCTCAGCGTTCAATGCCACCATTGACGCCTATCGCTTGGAGTCCGACTCAAGGGATGCACGGGCGCTCAAACATTCGATTATGCAGGCACACAAGGAGGCGCAGGCTTCCATTGCGGTTCTGGAAGCCGAGGTGGCCGTGCTACGTGCTGAGCAGCACCGGCAAGCATTCACATCCAAGAAGGTCGGCAAGAAACGGGCACAGGGTGATAGGACAGTGCTCACAAAGAACCGAATGATCACCTGCAACGTAGCAGAGCACACTTTGGTCGCCAAGGGCGTCTCAATTTTGGGCAATCTTGGAGAGAATGAGCAGGAGGAGGAGGAGGTTGTGGTAGTACCACCTGCTGCGGCAGCTGATTGTGGTGTCGAGCCTCTGGAGGCTGCCGTTGAAGGCTTCTTGTCGTCATTGGACGTCGCCGCTACGCCAGCAGTGCCTGATATCGATGACAACCTTGACGACGATGAGCCTCTCAGCGCCATCATGGATGATGAGGAGGATCCCTATGGCTTTTTCGAAACGCTCCCCGTTGCAGGCCCCTCATGCACCAATCGCTAGTCACGTCTCTCCAATAATGTATCGTAGCATCACAGCATCTCGCAATCTCAGTTTGAGCTCCTCACAATCACAGACGGCCAAGCACGCGATCATGACGAGTACTGCCATCATACTAAAATTCAAGCTCAAAAACGCGTCGGTACTACTTCTGCGTCGGTACTACTGTAATTACGTTACTTTCAATATACCCTTTTCTCGCACTACACAGGCTGATCGACTTTGGATCCTTGGTTTGACCATCGACATATCAACAAATCCTACTTGATCGCTCTTGACTTTTGTTCAAAGCTTGGCCTTTGCGTCGTCGCCATCTAAAAAATTGCTGATGCTATCGACCCAAAACTGGATGGTGTAGTAATCGTACCAGAAATGGCCAAACTCGCCATCGGTTTGCAGGCGGTTTGCGTGCTTGATGCCGGTCAAGATGTGGTCGCTTTCACTGTAAAGGACCATGCGATCGCGTCGGCCGTGGATAACGAGCACTTGGAGGGTGGGGGGGATGGAGGGCAGTTGTGGGCGGAGGTCGGCGGATTGGATGGCCATGAATTGCAGGCCGATGACCCAGGCGGGTCTCGAGGTGGTGCGTACTTGGGCTAGGCGTGTTTGGAATTGGCGTTCAAGTGGGCCTTGTGCGCCGAGGACGGCGTCGTGGTATTGAACGCGCATCATGTTTTCCGTGATGAAATCGTTGCGTTGCTTCTTGTCGGCGATTTTTTCGGCTTGCTGGTTGAGTGCGTTGAGATTGACATCGCCGCGGGGGAGTTTGGTCATGGTTGCGCATAGGATGGCTTTTCTAACCTTGACACGCTCGATCTCGACCAAGCCGTCGCTTGTGACTTTTGCGAGATGGGGCGACGACAGGAGCGCCTGCGTAATGTGACCTCCCATCGAAAAGCCGAGCAGGTCGATGGTGGTGTGGCCCAGATGCGATGCGAGATGGATTACATCGAGACCCATGGATTCGAGCGAGAGGTCTTGGTCCCATTCCTCCGTGATGGTCGACTCGCCGATCGCGCGATGGTCCGAGATGACAACTGGCCGTGTGGCACCGAGGGCTTCAAACAATGGTGACCAGTCTGTCATCACTGCAGAGAGACCATTGATCAGGAACAAAGGCGTACGCCCGCGAGCAGACGAGCTCGACGGCGTAAAGGTTCGATACGCCATCCGACAGCCCGTCTTGTCCGGTAGGTCGAAGAACTGTGTCGAGGAGGCCATCTTGTATGCGAGTCTTGCTTGCAAGGAGGATGATGGAGCGCTGCGCTGTTGGCGGGTGGAGTCCAGATCGTGATCCAGCAGAGCAATGAGTGATCAATTGGAGAGTGATCAAGATGAGAGATTGTAGCAAGCGACGATCAGAAACGAGAAGCTCAAAGACAGCAGCGCCGAAGAGATGCGGGGTAAGCATCAGCGCACCTCTCGAGAGCGTTTCAGTTGAAAGACCGCTCCGAGTGTCACCACCAGCAGGCTCCGGCTAGTTCGGCAAACAAGTGGTAACCGTCCCGTTCCTTTGGAGAATTTTGTTTGGAAGGTAGATGTTAAGTCACGCTCTGAGTCTGCGCTAATGTGGAGGAAAATCAATCGGTTCAAGGACCCTGAATCTCATCCTCTCCTCTTCCGTTGCCTCTTCCCCATCGCCTTGCCTTGCACCACCAACTCAACCCAAACCCTTTTGGCACAAAGGCATCTACCAAAAGATGGACGCAGCGGAACTGGAGCTCTACCAACTCCAACTGTCGCAAGTCTCGACCGCATTAGACACCGATCCTTCCAATCCGGATCTCCTCAACCTGCGCGATGAACTCCAAAACCTCATCCGGCTGACACAGTCGCTCGTCGGCTCGTCCACCAGCGCAAAGCAGGCGATTCAAACACCGAAAACAAGTTCCAAGGATGAACCCGGTAGTAGCAGTGGTCGGAGTGGAACAGTAAAAGATGCAAAGGTGATGTTTCGCCTGGGTCAGCAGGTGCTGGCGAGATACTCGGTGGATGGCAAGTTCTACCCGGCAGAGATCGTTGCAGTCAATGCTGTGGGTAAGGAAAGGTCGGGCAATGTGGGCTACAGGGTGAAGTATAATGGGTACGGAAACGAGGAGGTGTTGCACGAGAGCGAGTTGAAGGGTAATCTGGTGTCTGGGCCTGTTCCTCCGCCAGTGGCGTCCTCGAGCGTGTACAACAACAGCGTTGCAGCATCGAGTCCTCCTCCACCACCACCACCACCACCGATATCCTACTCAAACGACACCCCGCCACCACCACCTCCATCATCCGAAGCATTCGACGCACCCCCACCACCACCTCCTACATCAACCACCACACACCCCGCTCCCGCTCCTCCTCCCTTTCCCCACCCGCTCGACGAGAGAGCGCAACGCAAGCATCGCAACGAAAAAAAGCTCGCTCGACGCGAACACAAATCCACCATCCAACAAGAAAAAGCCGCCTCGTGGCAGAAATTCGCCGCAAAAGCTTCCATGAACAAGACGCTCAAGAAATCAATCTTTGGCACCAGCGACGATCCATATGCCAAAGTCGGCGTGACAAAATCGTCCGGTCCGTCGCAGCAGCCGAAAGAGGCGTCCAGATGATCCTTACTCAGACAAGCGCGAGACGCCAAGCTGCGGAATGCGAGCAGTCGGCACAACACAGTCAGAGAAACTTCAGCATCTCCAACATGTCTAGGAGATTCAGCAATGTTTACATCGGGTTTGAAAATTACACATTCGCAACAGCACCAACAGAGCAGCATCCCACCTCGTCTTTGTGTTCACGTACCATCGCAATCACGTTTGAATCGCCATCAACGAGCCCACAAAGGTCAAAATCAACCTCTGTCGCAACTCAATAATGTCCTCGGGCACCAAGAAGATGAGTGCACCCAGTTTTCTCGCAATGCTAATGGCGAGCTTGGCGTTCATCTTGGCTTCGTCCTCGCTTCGGCCAGTGTTGACCAAGCTGTAGTCAACAATGCCGGGGCGCAGGGCGTTGAGCAGATCCAAAAAGAAGATGGCCGTCTTGAGTTGCGCGTCTTTGAACGAGCGGATTTGGGTGGATTTGCCACTGGATTTGACGAGGTTGTTGGCCCATGCTACCATGTCGGCATCGCTGACGCCGCGACCTCCCTTGGAGAGAGACGAGAGCGTCTTGGTAATGTTGAGGCGCATCAGCTGCCATACAAGGCCCAGGGTGAGCGTCTTGGTGCCGTCGACAATGTCGGCGCCTTGGATGCCGACAATGTGCATGTTGGATGCCTTGGCGAGGTCAACTGCGTAGTTGGTGTTTTCGACCGCTTTGAAGCGCGACAGCTCTTGGCCCTCTTTTGGTTTCGAGACTCGGCGCCAGGTGACGGACCCGGGGATGACCTTGTCGAAAGCTTGTAGGATGACGGTGCCGTCCTTGAGGTCCTCGAACAAGTTGTAGACACCCGGTTCGACGTCGAGACTGTTAAGCCAGAGGGTAAAGACACGTGCCTCGCGCTCACCTTCGGCGTCAAAGTCTTCGATTTCGACGGGTGGCGCTTCCTCCAACGGCTCGAGACAAGGCCAGGTGTTGAAGAGATGCGCCACGAACGCCAAATTCAGCTTGGGGTTACCCGCCACCATGGATCCGGGCGTCAAGTACTTGCGGCAGCCAATGGCATCGGCACGTTGCAACACCATCTCTGCGCGCTGCATTACATCGCTCTGTTGGAGAGGGGCGCGATCGCACTGGTCAGGTTTGAGCTGGTTCAGGAGCACCGTGTAGTTTTCACCGTCGGAAACGTCCTTGCTAAAGTTGGAGACGCGACGGTGCCAGTTGGCCGCCTTGAGGTGGTAGTTGACCCATCGGAGCAGGATCTGATCCGGAGGGAGGCGCAGAAACTCTTCAAGCGTCTCGCCTTCGTCGAGAAGTCGGTAGAGCTCTGGGTGGTTCTTCAAGTCGATCTTGCTGAGCAAACCGCGTCGGATGATCTGCCACACGAGGCCGAGGATGAGATGCTCTTTGCCGTCAATCAAGTCCTGAGGACCAATGTTGACGACACTGCAGCCGATAGCCTTGGCCGAGGTGATGACAATATTGTTGTTCTCGGTCATCTGGAAGGCGTTGGGGCCTTTTCCGCCCTTGCCAAAGTTGAGTACACGCTCATCGATTGTGTCGGGAACCGAGTCGTTGATGAGCTTGCACAAAATGAGACCGTCTCTGCACTCGTCAAAGAGCTGGAAGGTGTCGGTTGGGATGGGGAGTCGCGAGCCAATGTGAGCATCCCCGGCGAGGTTGGAGTTGATGTGACGGGTAAACTCGGTGCGTTCATCCTCGTTGATGGTGTGTTGGGTGGAGGAGGTGGCACCCTTGACAAACACTTTGCCCTTGGTGACGACACCGGCAGAGACGTTGCGACCGGCACGAATCTTGGCAAGCAGATCGACGTAGTCATCGAGCTCGACACGACCCGAGGCGTCCAAGTCGACCTCCTTGAGCGTTTCACGGACCTGATCGTAGGAAGCATCGCCCTGGTCTTGGATGGCCTTGATGACGTCTTGCTTTGCGATGCTGCCCTTTTCTTCGACGTCAAGCGTTCGGAAGCGGGAGATGAGGCCCATCATCTCCTCTTGGGAGCTGCGTTGCAGGAAAGAAGAAGAGCAGATGAAATGGTGTCAGTGGAGCCGGTAGCTTGGGTTGTATCGATGTATAGTTGCAGATGACTTACAATTGAGGATATTTCCTCTGAAGTTTGATTGCCTCCATGGTTGGTGAGCTTGGCGGGAGTGTAGGATGAGGAGGGCGGATGGATGGAGGAGATGGAAGGATGGGAAACTAGCTAGCTATCCGCCGTCAGGGTTAAGTTGAATATTAGGCGCCATGCACAGCCCAGCCGAGCTGTCGAGAAACAAGTGACTTGAGTCGCCTTTCTTCGACTCTGCACCGCTGCTTGACGCCTTTATCTGGTCCGAGCTCAGCCCGCTTCTTGGCTGGCAAAAGTGGAGTTTCCTAGCCTGAGTTGCTGTTGTTGAATTTGCTTCTCCGCACGCCTGAGCGATCTCCAAATCGAAAATTTCACGCATCATGACGCCCAAACCAATTGACAGTGGACAATGTTACGCCTACACTAAGAACAAATCATTTGACGCTTCACGTGAACATGCACAGAGCCGCCGCTTTGTTTCGAGAAGATGCAGTCAGTGTCGAACCAACACGGTTCGTTTTGCATCTCCTCGTATCGCATCGTATTCTCAGCTTGATCGCACCACCCAACAATGTCATCAGCAGCAACACAGAAGCCCGCGGCGGCATCGGCTCAGAAGCGACAGCTTTCAGAACAAGGTACATAATATCTCTGACATCTCATCAACCAAGCAATGCGACACGTTGAAGCGCCAACATGTCATCCTGACGCAATCCTCGTTGTACTCTGCACATTCTCATACACAGAAGCAGCACAGGTCTACCAATCACGACGATCAGAACTCCAAGGCATCGCTTCCAAGATTGGCGAGCTCGAGGGCGAAGCGGATGAGCACAAGTGAGTTGCAATGCATCATCTTGACGACGAGTTGCTGTTTTCTTTCACAGGACATGCTGAATCAACGAATCCTGCTCAAGCAGTTCAAGTATGCGAAAGGGCTGACAATTCTTGATTGGACTGTTCTTCCGATCCTATAGACTGGTCATTGACACACTTACCGAAGCTTCCAAAGCGGATCCGGATCGCAAATGTTTTCGTCTCATCGGCGGTGTCTTGGTCGAACGTACGGTCAAAGAGGTGCTTCCAGCGCTACAAACCAACCTCGAGGGTGTAAGTGTTGACTTTTTTTGCAGCAATCTTTTGCCTTGAATCTGTCTGATGCGGACTTTCTGACAAGATCTTCCGTCTTCTTGCTGCGCATTGCGACTGGTTTGATTCCAACAGCTCAAGCAAATCCTCGAAACACTGCTGAAACAGTACAAGCAGAAAGAGACCGAGCTGCAAGAGTTCCAGCGCGAGTATGCTAACTGATTCTTGACGCTTTGCTTTCTGAGGTCGGTTCCGGCCAAGATCATGCTGCAGAGCTAGCTTCGTGCAACAGAACACATGTAATTGTACCTTGTCTAATTCAAATCCGTTGGCGTCGTCAGTCATCGTCGTGGGCAGAGTGTTGCACTCCTTCTCAGGTGGATGCGCAGCGCAAGTGGATGAAAGTAGCCAGTGGACCAAACAGCCTGATGCAGTCGGACACGATGCTGGTATCACGTTGAAACAAGTGCACTGTGTATTCAATGAGCAAGCAAAGGCGTTACAGACCCACATCTTACGCAGTGTCAATCACTCTGAAGCCCTTGACCTGCGAACACCGACGACAAAAAACAAAATGATGATAGTCAGCACACCATCCTTCCGCTAGCAAGACCAAGCTTGCAAATGCGACTTACCTTTGCATCGGCCAACAGCGAGTGGTACTTCTTGGCAAGGTCGCTGCAAGCTTGGTAGTGGTTGACGCCTTCAGCCTTGTGGCACTTTTGCAGCTCTTCGCGGACGATTCTTGCTTCCATGGTTCGCACCCATGACTCGCGAATCTTTTCCTCTCGTTGCGAGAGCGTTTCTGTGCAATACGTAGGAGGACGAAGAGGTGTGAGGTGCAACACGGGGTATTGGGTTTCGAGGTGCAGATTTTGGTGAAAGTGTGCATGAGAATTGTCGGGGGCGGAGAGGGTGACCATCGAACAGGGTGAATCGCGTGTTGCCGGGCAAGCGGGGGACAGAGTCAATGAGCAACCAAGGAACAAGTGAGAAGAAGTGTCAGTGATGCTTTCAACAAATAGAAGGCAACATGAGCGTCATGCTTCTGTAAAGAAGGTAGATACGTACCTTGCATCTCTTCGGCGCTGGGAAGCTTGTCCATGTTGTCTGTACTCTTGATGCTCAGCGACGGTTGTATATTCGGTGTGTGTGGCTTCAACGATGAGCAGCGAGAGACAAGGGTTGCTCGGTGACTGTCGAAGATGTGTGATAGGAAGCGGTGTTCGAGATGGTGTTAGTCGAGAGAGCCGATTTGAGTGCGCTCGGAACCGATCAAATTCGCGCCATTTCTCGGATACCGGCTCACCAATCTTTTGTTAGATTTGAAAATGCACTCTTCATTTTATACTTTTTTGGTCCGCCTTTCTCCACCTTTGCTGAAATTTCTTCTTCTTCTCCTTCTTCTTCTTGGCCTTCACCATCCTGTCGACAGCAGCAACTCGCTCATCCCAAAGTGCTGTTCTTCTGGTCCCAATCACGCTGCGTCTCAACCCCGCATTTCCACAATGGCCAAACGCAAACGTAACCCGCTCGCCCACGCCGTCGACTCCACCCAGTCCTCGGCCAAGAGCGAACACGACCGGATCGCACTGCTCCAATCCAAGTCGCACATCAACCACCTCTCCGGCGGCAAGATCGTCATCCCACAGAAACGATGGTATCGACAACGAGCACACGCCAATCCGTTTTCCGATCACTCGTTGCAGTATCCTGCGACGCCGGAAGAGATGAACTGGGGCACGATCTATCCGCAATTTTTCGACAAGACGGGGGAGAAGAGGCAAGGGTATGAGAGTGGACCAGGGGTGGAATTTGCCGATGTGGGTTGTGGGTTTGGCGGGTTATTGATGCAGTTGGCGCCGCTGTATCCGGACAAGTTGATGTTGGGGTTGGAGATTCGTGTGCATGTGACGCAGTATGTGCACGATAAGATTGTGGCATTGCGGCTGGCGGCTGCGCAAGGCAGGTTGGAACACGCTACCGCAAGTGCGGCCGGCACCGAATCCAAGCTGGACCCTGAAACCGAGGCGTCTGCATCGACACGCACAGCTTCTTCATCATCGACAACAGCGGCAGAAGGAGACGACGCCGAAGATATGGACGAGCTGACCGCAAATGCGCAACTCGTCTCGTCGGCACACCTCACGCCCGGCTCCTACCAAAACGTCGGCGTCCTTCGTGCCAACGGCATGAAGTTCCTTCCCAACTTTTTCCACAAGCACCAACTCTCTAAACTATTCTTCCTCTTTCCCGACCCGCACTTCAAATCGCGCAAACACAAGGCGCGCATCATCTCGCCCACCCTCCTCGCAGAATACGCCTACGTCCTCCGCCCCTCGGGCATCGTCTACATCATCACCGACGTCAAAGAGCTCTACGACTGGATGGATCGACATCTCGGCGCTCACCCGCTCTTTAAAAGGTTGGTCAAGGATCAAGGTGTCTTGAAAGGCGATCCGTGCGTAGAGGCCGTGTATACGGCGACCGAGGAGGGAAAGAAGGTCGAGAGGAATAGGGGCGACAAGTGGTTCAGTGCCTTTGAGAGGTTGCCCGATCCAGAGTGGGACGATTAGACCCGCAGCAATCGACAAGCCATGCTTTGGCCGCAAGTAGGAGCATGTGCGTGACTACCTCGATTGTGATCTGTGTCCACGTGGCAGGCACTGCTGTGTTTCTTGTGCCCAACAACGAACCACGTCAAACGCGGGCAGTCTCATCGCCATCTCGGCGTTGCAGCACAACACGGCAGCACAACACGACACAGAATTGGTTGCCTTCAGCCTCTCGGCCATCGCAGCCAAGACTGCATGCCTTTCCATGACGGCAGCCACGAATTCACAGAAAGAAACAGAAAACAGGGAAAGTGGATGAGGGAAAGATCGTGGTATATATTGTAAAGTGCAAAAGATCGACATGTTCACGATGACTTTGAAAAATGCTCTCTCATGAGCAATTAGACCCGAGATGAGAAGCAGTGGCCTAATACCACTTCTGAGGGGAAAGCGCCAACACCCAGTTGAAGGCCTCGTCCCTCTTTTGCACCTGTTCGAACTGGGCCCGCTGGCCGTTCTTGAGTTTGACCTCCAAACCGCCGCTCACAGTCTTGTCCAAACGCACCACCTTCTCCAGACGTGCGTCAAAGGTGATCCTGCATCCAGTGGCGTTGCCTTGTTGGCGAGCGAGCTCGTCGACAAAGCTGATGGGCTCAGCCGACTTGTCAGTGAGTGTACGGAAGATGATGCGCGAAGCAAGCACGATCAGGTGCCCTTCCTGCTTGTCATGGGTGGCGAAAAATGCGCCCTCGACCACGTCCGAGGCATGCTGCAGCTCCTGAGCCGATACGCGGTGGTCAAACGAGGTGGTCGAGACACTGGCAACACTCTCCACTGCCGAATGGGGACGATAGACGAGCCGTTCACCGCTCGCAGCTCGGCGACGGAGTGTGAGGATGGCGTGCTGGGCGTCTGTGGGCACGTCGTATAGCAACATATCGATCGGATTGCCCTGCTTGAACCAGGTAGGAGCCCACTCGGGCTGATGCAAGATGGCCGGAAGCCAGGCAAACAGTGCCAGACCGATGAACAGGCCAGGCAGCGACATAACCAGTCCGCTACCGTAGTGAGATGCGCCCACGGCAAGAGCGAGCAACAAACCCGTGAATCGAAGCGAAGCCTTGGGTGATCGCCAAAGCACCAAGTTGCGCATGCGCTCGTGGGTGCTCGAAGAACCGAGCAAGACGGCAGCGATCTTGCTGTAGGCCTCGCTGAGCTCCTCAGCCTCGCTGGAAGACGAGGATCCGCTCTGTGTTGCCTGAGTAGCGACGAGCACTGTCAGTCCGACAACAAGCTCCAGGAAGAGCTTACCTTTGATCCAACTCAGGGCGTAGAAGGCAGAAACGCCACCCGAAACCAGGGGTTGATCCCAGCTGGCGATGCGAAGAATCGAACGCACGGTGGAAGTGTAAACGGGATGGCTGCTCAAAATCGGAGCCGCCACTGTCTGCTTGTCACCTTGAGCAGGCGCTCGCTCATCCGAGTAGACGAGTGTGGCGCTGTCGTCAGCAAAGCGAGAGAGGAACGTCGTCGCACAGGCGGCGAGGTAAGTAGAAACCGAGTCCCAATCTTGGCGCTTGGGCCAGTCGTTGGAGCCAGTGTGAACATTGTCGAGCACCTCGAGGGATTCGACGGTGTCAATGTCGCGGCCGAAGGACGACAGGAAGTGGATGATATCGAGCTCTTCGCGGGAGGTCTCTCGCTTCGACGATGCCTGGTCAAGCGCGGCGCCATCGACCTCAATGGCCGCCTGCTTTGTCTGCAGCTTCATCGGCGGAAGCGTGAGGCGGCTTCGCTGCTTCTTCTCGTGCTCGAGGATCTCGTCGTTCTCCTCTTCGTCAAGAGCCTCTTCGACAGAGACAGGCAGATCGAAAGAGACCTCTTTCCTCTGCGATAGGAGCAAAGAGTCTTCGGATGGCACACGCTTTCGCAAGACGCTCTTGACCACAGTTGCCGACGAGGTCACCGATGTGCTTTCGTCGGACGAACCGGCCACCTTGGCAAAGCTAGAGCCGCTAGACGCGTTGCTGTGGTTGTCGACCGAGCCCTCGCTGGAGAAGCTTCGAGTCGAAAGACGCCTCTGCTGGGAGGCTGGCATGCTGAGAGTGTGAGCCATGTCGGCCAAGCTCGGCATGCCATCGGTGATACGACTGCGTCCGCTCCTGCGCGAATTTTGACGACGGCCGTTGGCCGAGGAGGCGCTCAACGCATTGGAAGGCGTGTTGGAGCTGACACTGCCGCTGGATCGAGCTCGCGTTTGCGCGCGCGCAAGCGTGGGATCCAAGGTAGCGGCAGCCCCCACATCGGCAGCGGAAGAAGCGGCTTTGGTAAGACCAGGAGTGCCCACACGATGTTTTCTGTGACCAGACGAGTTGAGGGACGAAAGACCACCTCTAGAAGACGCCGAGGTGATCGAGCCCGCCGAGTTGCTGAAGGCAGGAGAGAGCGGCATTTCTGCAGAACTACCGGTCAAGCTCGGGGTGTTCAGACACGAATCCATGGATGGTGACAAAGTCAGGAAGGGCGCGTGGGATTCAGAGGAGGTAGGAGGCGCCTCGAGCGGAACAGCTGCAGCCCAGTCCGTCACAAGTGCTTCAGTGGGAGTCTTCTCTGCAGTCTTCTCTGCCGACTCGCTGATTTTGTTGACGTCCTCGAAGCTGCTGTTGGAAAGACTAGGAGACGCGTCGGAGGAGGGCGAGCCAGTGTTGCTCTTCAATTTGAGCGAAAATGCTTTCTTGAAAGAGGTGGGGCTGATGAGACGTGCGCGGGCCTTTCGGACCATCTCCTCCTTTTCTCTTGGAAGACTGGCGATCTCTAGCTGGGCGAGAGGACGGCCATCTGGCGTGAAGCACTGCGAGCGTTCGTCGTCGTGAGTCAGGAGATCAGCCTCGAGGCGCTGGAAGACCGGTTGAAGCGGCGGATCATATTCTTGTGGGCCGTGGGTGAGCCCCACAGCGCCCTCTTCGTGATCGTCATCGTAGTTGCTGCACTCAGTGTCGCTGACTTCGGGATCATGGTCGAGACCGTATTCGGCGAGGAAAGCGGGGCGTGCAGCGTAGGGTTCGTCACGCCATCTCTCGTGGGAGAGGGGCGGTGTAGAGATGACAGCGGGGTCCAAGTCGAGCGAACTGGCCCACGAGTCTCGTCGCGAATGCACTGAGTAGGTGCTTGCGATGGAAGGCGGACTGCTGCTCTGCGAGATGAGGAGGGCAGGCAGAGAGGTGGCAATAAGCTCGGAAGGACCAGGAGCGCGACCGGACGAATTGGAACCAATCGAAGATCGCTTCTCGAAATCAATGAGGAGCGAAGCGGAGAATTCGCCGGTAGGCGACAGGAGGGGGAGTGGCGGCTGCGAAAAGCTGCATTCGGACGATCGCTGCGATTCGTTCTGCGGCACTTGAAATGGCTCTGGCAAAGTGCGAGCGAGGGGGGCGTCATGAGACATTGGCGGCGCGGACTGCATTGGAGTAGGCGTGGGACCAAAAGACGATGGTAGAGCTGTCGAGAGGACGGAATGGGTCATGATGGGCGAGGAGATGACTGGGCGAGCAGACAAAGTAGGTGGAGAGTTGCTGCGTCCAGAATCGACCGTGGGGCTTCGAAAGAAATCAAAGGAGGGCTTGCGAAGCAAGTCGCGCGAGCCCATGGGAGGGGATGACTGTTGAGGCGAGTCAGGCGGAACGAAACGATCGCGTGCCTTGGTGTAGGTGAGAGGCTGTGGCTGAGGAGGAGACTTGCGGATCTGGTCGGCCCAGACGATGCGGGGCGCCTTGGACTTTGACGGCGGGGTTGAAGCAGCCAGGTGTGCACGTTTGTCGGACCAGCTTTGCGTCTGCTTGACGATATAGGCCTCCCAATCGGAGAAGGGGGACGTAGGATCAGGACGGTCTGCGGTGGGTACGACCATGCCTGGGACCATCATGGCTTGCATCGGTGCGCCGCCAAGGCCGAGCGAAGCGGCCGAAGCGTTGGAGTGGTGGCCGCTAGCTGAACCAGAGCGCTGGGAGCTTTCTTCGTCTGAGCGCCGGGCGAGGCTTCGATCGGAGGTGTCGAACGAATTGTTCGAAGACGATTTTTGACGGTCGTAGAAGGCAGACATGGCGTAAGAGGTACGTGCACACTGCAAACGACGAGAAGGCCAAGGGGAGCGAGCAACGATGCGGACGCGCTAAAGCGGCAGGCCAAGCTACCAGCCAAGTGGGGCGAGGCTCGAGGGGCTGTCGCAATGGATCGTGAGCAAAGGTCAAGGAGCGTATAAATGTAAGAAGCAAGACGTGGGGTTGAGGAGAGTGCTAGTTGAGATGACTAGCGGGAAAGCTATGCTAGCTGCACGACGAGATGGTGAACGTTGCAGGTGGGAGTGTCTGAGGATCCAAAGGCGGGCGTAGATCGCGAAGCGATTTGGATAGCAGCTTGCTTTTGAAGAGAATGGAGATAAAGAAGGAAAGGATGAAGACAAGCTGCTACGATGGTCGCGGCTGTAGGTCCCTGCTGCGTCCGAGAGGTGAGAAGGCGTGGACACAAAGAAGGCGGCAGCAGATCGTCGCGGCCACTGCTGCCATCATCTCTTGCTCCAAGTTGGACACAGGTAGCCCAGTGATGCGGGGGAAACACTCTTTTTGGTTTTTGGCAGCTGAGCCTGCGTTGCACAACTGCAATCGCAAGCGAGGCCAATTGGCGCACCTCTTTGCTTTGGTTGCATTGCATCCGAACACTGGGCACTGGGTGGCGGTGAAAGGCAAGAGGCAAGGGCGATTTGCGGCTCAGAAGGGCGTAACTACAGTGAGCGGAGATTAAAATCACTGTTTCTCGCTTAGCCGTCCGCCTCTGAAACCGAAGGGAAAAAGGCACACACTAAGAAAAGAAACTTATTCTCTCCTTTGCCTTGCCTCCTGACCTAGTCATTGCAATACGGTGCTACAAGCAGTATAGTGCTGCGATGAGAGAATGTCCATCACCTTCCCACTCGCACTGCTTTCTAGACTTCGAAGAAGAAAAAGCAAAGTAGAAAGAAAAGAGGTAGAAAGGGCTTCTTGTATTGCATTATAATTGTACTATAGTGTGGTTGCTCGTAGGCCACTCTAGCTCGAGATGCACCTGAGACGCCAATGAGAGAAGAGAATGTCTTCACTCACTCATTCAGATTGACCCAGATTGCCCCGCTTTGCAACCACCTACGAGCACTGGGCGAAGCGAAAAGTGGAAATTTCCCGCCAAATTGAGCTCACAGAGCAACGTCAGACAAACACGCACTGGAGCAGTGGGAGAATTCGACCCCGCATTTTGGATTGCTGTGATAACCAGCCAACCAGAATGACGGAGCCGTCGCCTCACAGCTGAACCAACGTTGTGCACTGCGCCTGTGGCCGAAATCGATTTTTTGGGAAAGAAAAAAAGGCAGGAGAAAGGGGGAAATTATTCGCTTGCTTCTTCGATGCTTCGACGCGGCGGGGAGCAGCTGCCTTTTCTGTCGCAGCCCAAAGTAACCTCCGTTCAACCAAACACTCATGTCTCTATCGTTCCCTTCCGTTGTATCGAGGGAAGACCAAGTCTGATCAGCGTGTCGAGTTTCAAATCATGTGTCTTGGCAGAGTGTGAATCATCAAAGCAGCTGTCACAGAGACAAACAGTATTAAGGGCCGTAGCAAAAGGGAGCCTTGGTGAGGCGCCAATGGCGGCTGCTGAGCTGCTGCGAAACGTGAAAGAAAAAGCCGTGAAACGAGAGACAAGATTTGCTTGTGTGGCCAATTCAGCTCAGCTCAGCCCCGACCATCAATGCAGTTTTGTTTTTGTAACCCCGCTCCCTGTAGAACCAACGCTTGCCCTTCAGGCCGCGACCTTGGCTTTCTTGAGCTTAGCATGTGAGCACCGCCTAGAAGTCCATCGTATCCCGCGCAAGAGAGCAAGGCGCGGTTGCCCTTGAAGCTCAGGGTCCAACAGCGATGGAGGTTCCTGAATCCAATCGCACGCGCTCTCTCTCTCTCTCTCTCTCTCTCTCTCTCTCGTTCGTGTGTGTGTGTGGCACGGCAGCTTGGCGTAAAGTGCTATATGCGTGGGTTGTCCTCTACACAAAGCGTCAACGATCTTCTCCTCGTCGACCAGTGTCTTTCACGCATTCCGAGAATACGGATCTGGACATGCAAAGAGGAATTCTAGTACCACGTAGGATGAAGCAAGAGGTTCAGCGACCTGCGAATCGTCGCCGTTGAGCTCGTTGCAAGTCTGCACGGTTAAAACAAGGCTTGAACCCTATCGATGACTGGGAGGCGTCAATGTCTCGTCTGCCTTCGCTAGCACACTTTGGCCTTGCCGATCACTCCTCTTACCTGCTTCGACGGCCATCCTCTTCCAGTACAGCCTGATGGACCTATGTAGCGATTAAAGCTTTCAAACAAGTCAACATCGCTGACCAGAGAACGATCTTCCTCAGCGTTGCCGCAGTTGTAACCCCGCTGCTGTACTGTACAATCAGCTGACTGCGACTGCACGCGAAGGCGAAGCAGTAATCAGTGTTCGATCTGAGTGCCGACTTTCACGTTGCTCACCAGGGCAAATCGAGGAGATGGCTGCCCGTCGGACTTCGCTGCGGGCAAAACTCTAGCCAAAATTCGACGAGTTCAGGGTGCAGGCAAGGGTCAAGGCGGCTCAGGCAAAGCGGATCTGCTGCTGGGAGCATGCACACCTGCACAGGTGCGTGCGGGGCAAGGCTGTCTCGATGGTCCCACCTTTCCTGTTGCTTCCGCGGCTCGAGATTCTTGGGACAAAACGCGGTCACAACGCAACAGCTTTGCCGAGCCGTCTACAGCCTGGATCCGGCTTGCCGTCGCCCGTCTCTTGCTCCTCCCCTCAGCTATTGAAGCGAGATAGCGCCAGAAGTGGCGGAGGATCAAGTGGATGATCGGCGCTTCCACGCAACGGGACTGTCCCTTTGATCGACCAGAGGCGAAAGAGCAGAGAAACTAGGGAGGAAGAACAGGCACAAGAGGGGCATACTGTACCCGCGATCTGCGCTCTGCTTCTTCCTCATGATCGTCTTACCCTTACTGTGCTCTCCCGCCCTCGAGGGTGCAAATCTGTCTCGCTTCTTGACGACGCGAGGCGCAATTAGCATTTGGGCGCCGCTGCCGGGGGTAGGGCGCGATGAGACATTCGCGTAAAGTGCACACTCCTTTCGACTTTTTAGGTCTTGAGAGCCGCCGTTTATGATACAGTATGTGGATCAACGCGGAGCTCGAAAGTGCCACGCACGCCAATCACATTCATATACTCAGCTGCAACTGAAGCCAGCATGTTTGTGTACAGGAGCCTGGATGACTAGCGCTTTTCGAGCGAGAATCACCGGTGAGTAGGCTCCGGAGGATAGCTATTGCGCTTGCGCCGGAGAGACTGTCTAAGCTTTTCATCGGTGCGTGGCATGCTTCTGATAGTGTCCTGCCGTAGATTGACCCTGATCTGACAGTCTTCCAGCACCAAGCCTCGAGCGGCGCCTTACGGTCGGAAGGGACCGCTATGGCCCCTGCAGTCGATCGGTCAGAATCTTCAATCCTCCTCTCGTCTCTCTGCCGGCAACGCCACTTTGTCGGTCCATCCGAACCGAAACATTGAACCTCACACCAGTTCGCCTTGGTAAGCGCCGTCGCCTCCGCCCCCGAGAACCCGTGTTTCTCGCCTAAGCCTGTTTGGTCCGGACAAGCTCATATTGCTTGTTGCAGAAGCTTACAACTTCGTTTTCAAGCTCCTTGAGACACAGTCTGGCCACGACGATTCTTCGGACTGGAAAGTTCGATAACAAGGTACTGGAACATCAGCCGCACTGAGACATCGCGTACCGTAGATTGGCATCGTTAAAGAACTTGCGGGCGTTTACTCCTGTATCTACTTGGCATATGCCGCCGAGAACCGAAGGCAGTTCTATCGAAGATTGTGTCGAAGGACAGGCCCCGTACGTACGAGACGTGGGTTGGCCCAACGTAAGGTACAGAACTCCATATTCTTGATGCAATCGGGCCTTGATCGCTCCGCTTTCTACAAGATCATCGTTGAGTCATTCTTACAACGCATCGCCCTCCGGCCTTGACGAATTCACTCACGATCCCAACGCAATTTGGCTTCTAACACAAGACCATGAGGATAGAGGTAAAGGGGGCGAAAAATCAAATTGGCAAGACAGAATGGTATTGATACACAGACGTCGATCCTCGCCTTCTGCACGGGTGCAAGGACGAGACTGACAGCTGAAAGGGACGACCTGCGAGATGGAAAAAGTCTACAGGAACGAGTGATGGAGCAACAAAAAAGCCAACGACGGGAACGCAACTGGGCATGGGAATAGCATGATCACCATATTAGAGAGCGAATGGTGAGAAAAACAACGGCCGATTGGCATCCGTGAAAAGCGGAGAGTGCGACGAGACGGGACCAAGAAGAGAGTCACGACGAAGAAATGCGTTTATGCGTCGGCCTTGGACTTCTTCTTGGGAGGCTGCTCGTCGTCCTCGAGGTCGATCTCGGCATCGTCGTCGTCGTCTTCCTCGTCCTCTTCGTCTTCACTGTCAAAGTCGTCCTCGTCAAAGTCGAGGTCGTCAGCGCCAGTGTAAAAGTCGATAGCTCCAGGCCAGAAATCCATGATGAGAGCGTGGCCGATACCACCAGCAACCTCTTGATCGGTGTTTTCGAAGAAGGTCGAGAAGAAGGATCCTGGCTCAAAGTCGTCGCTCTCGGGACCACCAATGGTAGGCTTCAACTTGGAGAGGTTCTTGTCGTCCGACTTCCAGTCGATCTGGGTCTTTTCGGGCTTGGTCTCTTCCAAGAAGTTGAACTCGTCCTCGAGCGACTTGGCACCGTCGACGAGCGAGAACTTCTTGACGAGCTTGTCGTTGGAAAAGTAAGGGTTTTCGCGGAAGCTGAAAGTGATGCTGGCAGCACGGGGGTCTTCAATGTCACGATCGACCTCGACGTTGGACAGGTACGAAAGAGCATCGTGGTCGGCATCGTCAATGTACACGTTGGTAGCCATGCAGTTGATCAGCGCCTGGAACCAAAAGTCCTTGACAGAGGAGACAATGTCGGCACGCTTCTTGTACAGAGGAGCGTTGAGCTTGAGCTCGTGCTTGATGAGCTCAACATCGGCCTTGCGGAAGTCCTTGACGAGAGCATCGACTTTCTGCTGGAGAGCGTCCGAGAAGGTCTTGGCTTCGGGCTGACGGTAAGCTTCGGTCATTGTGAATTAGTTGTGAACAAATGAGTTTTGACGGAATGAAGAGAGGCAAGCAGTTCAAGCTCGTTGTGTGGTGATTGAAGGTGGTGGGACGGAGGGGAGGTAAGTGCCCAGCGTCGAGGCTTTACTCTTGAGCTTTGAGGCCTTGTCACAGTGTCTCCCTCGACCTTCCATCCGCTTCAGGCGACGGTGAGAGACAAAAAAAAAGTTGAGCAGATCTTCTCAGAAGCGGCGGCAAACAACGCTTTCTGTTTTCCTCCTTTCTCGGAAACCGTGCACCGCAGCCGGGCAAATTTTTTTGATTTCTGCAGGGGCACAGAAAAGAGCTCTAAAAAAGTGGAAGTTCTTCTTGCTGCAAAACGGATGAGTGTCTGTGCGCCGTGGAAGAATTTCGGGGTGGCAAACGCCAGAGGTGTCGAAATTTCTGCATTTGCATGGACAAGCTGGAATGCACGGACATAAACCTTGCAGATCCAGCTTTGAGAGACGTCTGGCCGATGACGAATCTGCAAATCATGCCCGTCTTCGGCCTGACACAGCACTATAATTTCTGTGGTGGCCTCCTGCACAGCGTAGTGCGGGTCTCTCGTCTGGTATCAAAGCGAGGATTCATTTTGGGCACGTTCCGAGCAAGTCGGGGCGTACGACATCAAGGCGAGCACCCTCTTACTTCATTTTGAACCCACTTGCTAGCGTCGGTCTAACGATGCTCTGCTCTCTGCAGCATGGAGTCTCACCTTAAGTCGACATGTCCTCTCTGCACCAAGCTAACGAGTCTGCTCTGAAGTGATGAAAGGCTGTCAAG
This sequence comes from Mycosarcoma mackinlayi, assembly GCA_928852645.1. Lineage (NCBI taxonomy): Eukaryota > Fungi > Basidiomycota > Ustilaginomycetes > Ustilaginales > Mycosarcoma > Mycosarcoma mackinlayi. The sequence goes on along the minus strand of CAKMXS010000065.1, from coordinate 158,183 downwards.
GCTGCGGAACGAAGTGCTAGGAGACCTGCAAATTGCTCTGCTGCCGCTTGAGGGGGAATTCCTTGCAGATCCCCACTCAACGCGACGCGAGATGGTCGGCATCCGTCAAAATTTGATTTGACCTGGCGACTCGTCCGAGAAACGGTAAACGGTAGCTATGCAAGTCCGCGTGTATTGGAGCGAGAACGCGTTGAACAGCTGTTACTTTCCAAACGCCTTGGCCCTCTCAAGCTCTCTGTCGCCGCGCTCTGGATCTTCTCGAATTCTCGACCGCAGAACGGCCTGATTCGCAGTAGAGACTGCCTCCACCATCGTCGCAATTCCCGTCCTCCAGTCATCCCTCCCTCTCTTCCTGTTCTCCTCGTTGCCGCTCCTATTCTACATCGTCGCCTGATCATCGCCCAAGTATCACTCGCTTCTACAAGCCATCAACCGAGAGGATCCAACGCAAACCATCTTTCGCTCGAGCAAGAGCCGAACTACACGACCATGGACGCATCCGATCTCATCGAGGACGAAGCAGCCATTGCTCAGCAAAAGCTTTCCAACGAAGAGTACAAGATCTGGAAGAAAAATTCTCCTTTTCTCTACGACCTTGTCGTGACACATGCGCTGGAATGGCCTTCGCTCACCTGCCAGTGGTTCCCCGACAAAGAATCGCCTGCGGGTCAATCCTACACCCAACACCGTCTCCTTTTGGGAACCCACACCTCAGGACAAGATCAGAATTACTTGCAAATCGCTCAAGTTCAACTGCCCAATACTGGTGCCGATGGTCCGTCCAACTCGGCGGAGAGCAGATTGGATCTCAAGCAGTACGACGAGGACAAGGGCGAGATCGGAAGCTACTCAGCTACCACGGCTCGTTTGACCATTGTGCAAAAGATCAACCATGAAGGCGAGATCAACAGAGCGAGGTACTGTCCTCAGAACTGCGATTTGATTGCCACTCGAACCGTCACCGGCAAGACGTATGTATTCGACCGCACAAAGCACAGCAACACGCCGAGTGCCGATGGCGTCTGCCGCCCAGACATTATCTTGGAAGGCCAGGAAAAGGAAGGCTACGGTCTTTCGTGGTCTCCCCTGAAGCAGGGGCACATTCTCGCCGCTAGCGAAGACACAACCGTCTGCCACTGGGACATCAACAATTACACAAAGGGCAACAACACGCTCCAACCCACGGCTACGTACACCGGCCACACCTCGATCGTCGAAGACGTCGCCTGGCACAACCACCACGAATCGCTTTTTGGCTCGGTCGGCGACGACCGCCAGCTGCTCATCTGGGACATCCGCGAAGCGCCCACAGCGCCCAAGTACCGCGTCGAGGCGCACACGGGCGAAGTCAATGCACTCGCCTTTAGCCCCGAGAACGAAAACATCCTCGTCACCGGCTCCTCGGACAAGACAGTCGGAGTGTGGGACTTGCGCAACCTCAAAGTCAAGCTGCACTCGCTCGAGTCGCACACGGACGAGATCCTCTCGGTATGCTGGTCACCCCACCACCCAACCGTACTCGCAAGCGCGTCCGCCGACCGCAGAGTCAACATCTGGGACCTCAGCAAGATCGGCCAAGAACAAACCCCCGAGGACGCAGAAGACGGTCCTCCCGAGCTCATCTTTGTCCACGGAGGCCACACCAGCCGACCCACCGATCTTGGTTGGAGCCCGCACATGGAGTGGGCCATGACTAGCGCCGCCGAGGACAACATTGTCATGGTGTGGAGACCGAGTAAGGCCGTCATCGATACAGGGAATGAGGAGGTCAGTCCGGAGGATCTTGAGTGAAAAAAGAGAGAGATCGAAAGCAAGTCTCCTTCTGAGGCGACAAGATGCAGGAGCGTCTGTCGCATGCCGCAATGCCAATCCTTTGTCACATTCCCACTGTCTTTGCCGAAGCGTGCGCGGCGGTGCAAGGTGACTGCTTCGATTGCTCACCGCTGACCGGTTGTCTCACTTGACCGACACTGCATCCCACACAATCGCTGAGATCAAAACGAACTTCCACTTGCATTGCAAACATCTCTTGTCTTCGTACGACGCTGCCGAGCGAGACGCTCCTCGCTCAGAACTGCAGTGCATACATAATCACCACTCCGATCGTGCCCACGATCACCGTGGCCACCACACTGGCAAAAATACCGACCTTCAAAAAGTCCTTGACGCTGACATACCTGTCGCCCAGATCGTCCTCCATCGACACAGCGATCTGGTTCGGATAGCCGGAAACGGGCAAACCCATCGCTGCACTGGCTACTAAAGTGGTAGCCATGATCAGTAGTCGCGGATGAGGGTGTTCCAGACTCTCTCCAACTTGAGCTGCGATGGGCACAAGGAGGACGGCGGCGATGGTGTGGCTGATGAAAGTGGCTACGACCAAACCGATGGAGAGAAGGGCAATAAGGATTTGCCAGAGGGGCAACTCCTTGACGATCTCCTGAATTAGGTCATCGAGCGACTCGAGCAGTCCAGACGAAGTCACGGCTTTTCCCAGCGCGATACCGCCCATCGCGAGGAAGACGACGGTCCAAAGGAAAGTGTTGAAGTCCTCCTTGGTCAAAATGCCCGTTCCGAAGAACAGCACCATCGGAACGATAGCGATGATTCCCATATCTCCAACAATCCACTCGAAGTTTTTCTCCAAGCACCACAGCGCGATGGTCGAAATTGCAACGGCAGAGATGAACCACTGGATCTTGGTGAACGAGTCGCGCGATTCTCCGAGCTTCTTGATCACCGTACCCTTGCCAGCACCGTACGACCATAGCAAGATGAGCCAGATGACAATGAGCGAGAGACCCGAGACAGGAATAGTGACGGCGAACCACTGCAGCCACCCAACGGGCTGCTTCATGTACTGCAGCGCAATGAGATTCTGCGGTGATGCAATGGGCGATGTCTGACCACCGATGTTGGAGGCGAGCGCGATCCCCATGATCAAGCTGCTGGCGTAAGGGGACTTGGAAGGAAGCGTACGAAGAATGGGCTGGATGAGTGAGTACATGAGTACGGGCGCGGCGACATTGCTGATCCACATGGATGCGAAACAGGCCACACCCATGTGGGCGAGCAGCACCACGCTCGGACGCGTACCTGCGAGTCGCAAGATCTTGGTGGCAAGGATCTTGTCGATACCGTACTTGGAGAGGGCAGCGGCCAAAGTGAAACCGCCGAGCAGCAGACACATGTTGGGCGCAAACATTTGCGAAAAGATCCACTTTGTCGTCTCGGGCGCAGTCATACGGCGATCCTTGACGTCGTCGGTACGGGCAACACGAAGGGTCACGACGAGAAGTGGCACCATGAGCGAAGTTACAAAGAGTGGGATCACTTCGGTAGCCCAAAGGATGGTGCAGAACACAAGCATCGCCAGGCAGTTCTGCTCCTCGACGCGGTTGAAGAAGCGCAGACCAGGTGCCTTGAGCAGTGCGACTAAAGCCGTGAAAGCAACGATGAGATGCAACGTGCTCATGCTCAACCAGCTTGGAATCGTCAGGCTGCCGCATGGTGTGCGCAACCTAAACGGTTTCTTGGCTTCATAGTCGTCCCTCTTGCCCGAGCCCATCACGGTCCTCTCGAGTGCTGCACCCTGCGCCCTCCTCTCGATACCGATCATCTCTCTCCACACGGTATTCCTCTGCCAGACCACCTGTTCACGCAGATGAGTCTTGAGCTGGCTGCTCGCTGCAGCAATATCGCCTCCCGTGACCACCTTGGCATAGAGCTGGATGAGCGTATCGATGCACTCTGCGAGGCTGCGTTTAGTCTCTGCGGTGAACGGCTGCTGGGTGCGCAAGCTGTCGTTCATGTAGCGATCCTTGAGATCGGATTTGGTGATCTTGTCGTACTTTTTAAGAATTTTGCGCATACCCGTTTCGTTGAGCTGAACAAATTGCTTGAGTTCCGACATGGCAACGAAGAGGTCCGTGATGCGCTTTTTGAAGGTGATGCGCATGTCGATTGCATAATCGTTGTCGGCGGTCCAAATAGACATCGGTTTGGCATCGCCGCCAGCGTAGCTGCTGTCTCCTGCATCGCTCGAGCCTGGGGCGTTGCGGTCTTGATTGCCATTGGCAGGGTCGTCACCGGCAAGCATGAGGCCGAGCGAGCGTCGTCGCACCGGTTTCTTGCCGAAGAGACTTCCCCAGCGCCCCTTATTACCCGTCTGGCTGGCGTTGGACCCGCTACGTGCCCTTCTTGCAAAGCCGGGAGCGTCGCCGCTGATGTCGGCGGAGTCAGTTGACTGGTCGAGAAGCTGACTCGATCGATTCCTGCTGTTCAAAGGACGAACAGGTGTGCCGCCATCATCAGTGGTAGCACGGCTGTCCTTGCGCGTGCGGGAAGGACCCGAGCCTTCGCGCATGCGCTGCTCCTGGCGAGAGGCTTCGTTGTACTTGCTCGGATGGGTAAAGACGTCGTCGATGCTGGGCCGTCGGTTGGTGCTAGCCTTGCCTGTTCGCACTGTGTCAATCACATCGTCATCATCGTCGTCGTCGCTCATGCCAAAGTCCGAATCGTCTTCGAAATCTTCGTTTTCGGTTCTTTCGAGATCGTCCTTGAGCTGCTGGAGATCGCTTCGCAGCTCCTCGTCCTTTTGAAGATAGAATTCGACGATCTTGTTGAGTTCTTTGTCGAGAAGGGGAACAAAGGTACGGTCGGTCTCGCTGCTATCGGCGTTCTGGAGCAAGCCGGAGGACTCGTTCTCCACATCAGAGTAAGGTGCATTAGGTTCCGAGGGGAGCTCCTTCTCCATCAAGTAGATGGTCTTTTTCAGATTCGAGTAGGCGACGTACTTATCGGCCCAGTCCGGGACGGAATTGAATTGGAGGCTGTGCGAAAACTTCATGGTGCCGTATTGCTCCAGGTGCGATCGTATGTGCGTTTGTAGTTTGGAGAGTTTAGGAGCGAAGTCCACGTTGGGTACGCGTGACGGAGCAAAGGACTGGAGCGGGATGAGCTCGGCCTGGTCTCCGTCTCGAGAAGCGTGACGTGCCGACTGTGTGGATTGTCGAGCAAATAAGTCGGAGGTGCCGTCTTGAGCTGCAGCGTCTGTGTCAGCGGAGAAGACGATGTGATTTACAGAAGGGCTTGAAAGAAGGTGAGGATCCATGCAATGGAACGGCAAGGTGTCAGAGAGGAGCCTACACGAAGCCAAAGCACCCTCAGACCAGCGTCCGGTGTGATCTGGCACTCAGGCTTGAGCTTTCTTCCCGCACTAAGAAAGATAAAGGCGATGAGTGTGTAACGGGTCGTTGCCAGACAGCAAGGGTGTGTCGAATGTGATTGGTGGTGGTGGTGGTCGGAGCGACCGAAAACCGATCCGCTGCGCCAGACGAGCTGAACTTGCAGCGGCTGCTGCCACGAATCGGCAATTCCTGATTTGGCCATTGTTCTCTGCTCGAATAATCCCACGCTAATGAAACTGCTCTGCTGCCGTCTTTTCGAGTCTTTTCTCAATCAGCCAATTTGGCTTGAGCTTAATCAATTGTAGGAGGTATCGCTACTAGCCAATGACAAGTGCCACCAGCCGCATGAGGCAGCTCTTCGGATTGAACTTTGTGACCAAAGCCGCATTCATGAACATCATCAACAATGGAAGCTGGCACATCCGATAGGCAAGATGGCTGCTTGCATGCCAAGAGAAGCACCATGAGAGCACCGACCCATAGAGTGGAGGTCAAGCCGCGGCCACGCGAAAGAATCGGCTGCTCAAGGGTCCAAGAAATTCTTGATCCAGGCACATGTCCCTCTGCACTTTCCCGCTCGACCACTCCACCCTTGCTCGAGGTCGACGGCAGACAATAGATTGCCTCTCACACACGAGCTGAAGCAGCCCGACACCACGCGCTTGATACCATGGGTCACGGCAAGTCGGACCGCCCCTTCCTCAGCGCTGCCGAGCACTCTGGCGCCTATGGAGCTCACTCCGCCTCCTCGGGCAAAGTTGGCGGTCTCGAGCAAGCCGCCTTCCACCCAGTCTCGTACGACTGCTGCGCCATCTCTTTCCAGCCATGGTCAATCCCTGTCTGCTCACCGGATTGCGGGATCGCATTTGAGCTCACCAACCTCGTTCCCTTCCTTCGCAAGTTCGGCACGCACCCGGTCACAGGCGGGCCGTTCGAACTGGACGACGTCGTACGACTCAATTTCCACAAGAACGAGCAAGGGCGGTTTCACGATCCCGTGTCATTCAAGGAGTTCGGCCAGCACTCCCATCTAGTCGCCATCAGGCAAAGCGGGAACGTGTACCTGTGGGATACGGTGCAGAGGTTGAATGTCAAGGCCAAGTACATGAAGGATCTGGCGACGGACGAGAGTTTCACTAAGGCGGACATTCTTACGGTTCAGGATCCGGCCTACCCAGAGAACCGAAATCCGAGTGGAATGCATCATGTCAAGAATGGGCTGAAGCTGACACAGCAGGACAAGGGGATTGACAGCTCGGAGCAGATCAACGTAGATGCTACGGGAAGTGCTCAGAAGGTGCTCTCGAGACTTCGTGGTAGTACGCAGTCCGAAGCGCAAAATGCATCGCCATCGTCCTCTTCTTCAGCATCGGCAGCTTCCAAGGCCACTGCTCAACCAAGTTCCACTTCGAAAGATACCAGCACAGCGTACTCACGCAACAAAGCATCCGGCAACTCGACCGGCATGGCAGCTGCCAGCTTCACGTCTTCGTCGCTCACCCCACGCACCGCCATCGAACGCGTCATACTCGATGACGAAGAAGTGATGTTCTCCCACATCAAGGGTTCCTCCTCCAAAGCCTATGTTCGACTCGCCACGAACTTTGGGCCGTTCAACCTCGAACTTCATTGCGACAGAGCACCGAAAACGTGCTTCAATTTTCTGCAACTCTGCAAACGGGGCTACTACGACGATACAATTTTCCATCGCAACATCCGCGGATTCATGATTCAGGGCGGCGATCCCACAGGCACCGGTCGTGGCGGCAGCAGTGTTTGGGGCTACGAGTTTCGAGATGAATTCAACGAGCCTGGAGCGTTTAAGCATGATTCGAGGGGGGTTTTATCCATGGCGAACAAGGGGAGGGATACGAATGGTAGCCAGTTTTTCATCACCTATCGGGCGGTTTCGCATCTGGACGGAAAGCACACGGTGTTTGGGAGATTGGTAGATGGAGCGAAGGACAAAACACTGACGGCGGTGGAACAGGTCCCTAGCGAAGAAGGCACCGACCGACCGTTGAGAAAGATTCGGATCCAAGACGTGTTGGTGACAGAAGATCCGTTTGAGAAGTATCAGCTAAGACAGAAGCAATCTGCCAAAGCCAACGATCCCACGGATCCAGATTACCAGAGGAGATTGGAGAAGCGGCAGAGAAGGGAGCGTGATAGGACCACCTGGTTGGGTACCGAATTGCCGACCAAGAACGGTCAAGATGTGGATCGGAAAAGAAAGGAGGCTGGTCTGCTGGCTGGCTCGACCAGCATCGGCAAGTACCTCGGTGCGGCCAACGGCGCCAGGGCCAAGAGTGCTGCGGCAAACACGGACAGAGTGGCTGAAGAAAGCGTTGGGAAGAAGAGAAAGTCGGCCGGTGGATTTGGCGATTTCTCCGGATGGTAGACAGCACCAACGTCTTTGTACACGACCATGAAGAGGCGATCGTACATGAGCTTCAGTCATTTTCTTCACACTCTACCTCAAAGACAGCAACGCGGCACAATCTTGAAAGTGCGAAGATTGCGAAAGATTCAAGTGCAGAGACATTATAATATTGATGCTAAGACGCGGTATCAAGCAGCGGTGGCAGGAGCAGCTTGTTCAGCGGTAGCATCCTGCTGGTAGTTGTCCACATTGATATCGTTCAGCCCCAAATCCTCGTTCTGGTCGTACGACCTGATGTACCTCTCCTCGATGATCTGCTCATCCGGGTCGGGAGCGTATGGGTTCTGAATGTACGAATTCGCCAACGGATCGTCAAGGATCACCGTGTACGGTAGCGTCTCGCAGCTAATGACGCTCTTCAACTTGCCCAAGAAGCCTTCAAACGTAGCTGCGCGCGAAGACGAATCACCGCGCATCAAGACGCGTTCGGACAGCTCATCGTAAACCTGCTGCAGCAAACCTTCCAGCGTCGTGAACCGTCCGCCGAGCGTTCCGGGCGACAGATGCAGATCGATTTCGGGAATGGCAAAGCCGGCGGTTTCGGATTTGAGAACATCGCGCGAAAGATCTTCCTTGTCTTCGACTGTGAGCGTGAGCTTTCGTCCTTGCTCCGAGATGGCAGCGCCCGACTTGACTTCGTTGTCCTTGTATCCACAGTTTTCGCAGTTGGTCGACATGATGAGGATGTCTTTGAAGTAAGGGATGTTGACTTTCTTCATACGCGTCTCGAGTGGGGCGTTGCAGGAAGAGCAGGTTCCGGCGAACGTGTAGACCTCCTCGTTGTCAAAGTCGGTTTCGCCCGCGTCCTTGTCAAAACCGGTGGTGTGAACTTGCTCGTCTTCCGTGCCTGTGGCAGCAGGACCGGCGAGGCCAATAAGCTCGTTCTGCTCTTTGGACCGTGGGTAGTCGCGCTTGCTCCACTTGGCATCGGACAAGCCTTTACCGTAGACATCGCCCGTGAATTCGACAAACGAATTGCCGGAAGGGTCGTCGAGACGAATGGAGAAAGGTGGCACTTTGCGATTGGCCTTCTCCTCGGCAGTCATGGATGACGAGCCTCCACCGATCGGACCAAGACTGCGCAGACCCGTCGAGTCGGTCTCGTTCTGGTTGGCCTCAGCATCTTCCGATGGCTTTTCTTCTCCAAGGATATCCCTCAACTTGTCGCAAATCTCCTCGATCTTGGCGTACGCTTCTGGCTGCATGTGCTTGCGCAATGGCTGATCGAGCTCCAAGTCGCGAAGCGTGTCCGATACAACACCTTCGATCGTCGTGAGCTGACCCTTCTTTGGCGGGATCTCAATCTGAAGCTCGGGGATCTTGACGGTGCAGAATTCGGACTTGACGACCTGGCGGTTGAGATCACTGGGCGTTGTTACGTGGACAGTGTAGAGACAGCCCTTTTCCTGAATCTGACCGGCGGACTGAATCTCATTGTTGCGATTACCGCAGTGTGGACAGAAGAAGGAGACGACAATCACCTCGCGGAAGTAAGGGATATAGGTGAGAAGCATGCGCGTGGTGCCTTCCTGGTGGCAGTCCATGCAGAGCGAGCTGATCTCTTCGACCATCTTTTGCTCAACGGCATCAGCACCGGAAGCAGCAGCTCCGTCCGTGCCAGAAGTAGCTGCTTGCTCTTCGTCGGCGACATATTCTCCGATGGGTTTGAAGAAATCTTTGGAATCCTGCGCGGCTTGCTGTGGTGCCGAAGACATGGTGGTAGCGTCGGTGATCTCGACGTCGTCGATGGTGGACTCGGTGTTGGGTCTCTTTTGCAACGGTCCTCCAGCTGGGTCGGTTGTGCGTTTCATAAGAGATGCAGGAAGAGAGGATAGGTATGTGTCGGGCCAATTTCAGCGGTCGTAATGGTTGATAAGGGTCAACGAGTGTTGATGTCGGGCGAGCTGAGAAGAAAAAAGTCACAGAGTGTTGACGAAACAGTTGACCGCCACCTCTTCCTGCGCTTTCTTTTTTTCTGTTCGATTTTGTGTGGAGCTGCGAAGAATTGATTTCTTTCGCGCCAGGCCCCTGCGCTGCGTCCTGCACTGCATAAGGGTGAAATTTCGACTGAGCCTTCGAGCATATTCTTGTGTATTCTCACAAATTGTGACAAAGCAAAGACAGTGGACGAGATCGGGCAAATCGGTTGTCTTTTTAGGTTGCTACCATGGCTTTGTGAATCGAAGCTGATCCGAATCAGCCGACAGAACAGCTGGCACAGCACGCCACTCTAAACTTGAAGATGGAAGGCGTGATCTGAACAGATTACAAGTGCTGCCGACCTCAGCAACCAAAGCGATCTGCTGTGGTCTACCAGCTCGCTAATGGTGCTGTGAGGACTCTGAAAAGCGAGGAAGCAAATGGCGATAGGCGCACTTTGCTAAAAAGCACTTGTTTTCCGAGCTCACCGAGCCAACTGATTGACTTTGATTGACCAAGACAACTTCACATGTTAGCATGTTCAGGCTCTTTTTCATGTGCAAGGACCACACGTTGCGCACCATTTGAGCGGGCAGAAGTGGACAAATTCGGTAGCGAAATCGCTGTCTCGGTCAACATCGTGCAGCCGAGGCGAGCTGTACCAGAAAAGTGAGCACGCCACGCTTCTCTCGCTTGTCGCGCGTTCCCAAGTTTTGGCGGTTCAGGAACTGTCGTTGAATACGGCTGCAGATCCGGTGTGGAAACGAAACAGGAAAGCACAACGTGGTGGCTGGCCACTATTCTTCTGTCGAAGCCGTACGAGCTCACAAGGCTCTGAGCAATGTTGATTGGTCAACGCCAAAAAGCCATTCAAAAGCCGAGTACGGCTGCTATCGCGGGCAGTACTGTGGTACACAACCCCTTAGTGATCGCAACCTTGCCCATGCGGTAGTATCCCACGAGAAAGCGCTCTCGACGCCAAACCCCTGCCAACTCGGGAGTCGAGCTCTGCAAGTGCCTCCGAAATGCCCAGACCTGTGCCTTCGAGCAGCTCCTGCACAGAATAAAATTGATTCAGTGACGCCGACTTTGATGCCATGGTGTCGTGGTCCACAGCTTGCGCATGGCATCTCGTCCCAGACAAAGTCGAACGGAACGAGAATGATGACCTTGACACCGGACCATCCGACGCCGATTCCAAAGTCCGCTAGATTAAAACGCTGAATGACGAAACACGCGCGCTGGTCGACCAAGCCGAAACCTCGGGCAATGTGAGAACTTAGCAGGAGGGGGACCAAACAGATCAGTTCAACCAAAGTTGGGGCACCGAGCTGCAAGCAACGCAAGGAGTTTGAGCGTGGGCAGAAAACGACATTTCCGTTGGATCTGCAGGGATGAAAAAGAAAGTGAATGGCAGCAAACTGTCTCGGTTTCTAGGATCGACGTACCGGCGCTGAACATCCGGCACTCTTTGCATTCTTGAGCCTGACCCTTGATTGGTCGGCCAACCGAAATGTAACTGTCCGGGAATGGACAACGCCTATTCACCTTTTCCGACTTGCTCGGATGCAGTCAGACAGTGGTAAGCCCATGGTTGGTTGCTCTGCTCAGCTTTCATCCTTGGTCCGCCTCGCCTGGAACAAAAAAAAAACAGAGGTAGATCCTCAAGCCAAAACAAGAGATATTTCCTTCAGTGTCAGGCGTCTGCTGCCGTTGACCGCCCAAATGCCGCTGGAAGTGTGATGGAAGCATGACCTCGGGAAGGGTTGACAAGGGTGAAGAAGGTTAAACGGCAGGCAAGTAGCTGTGAGTAGTTGGGTCCGGCATGCAGGTCTTGCGTCTTGTCCCGACTGTTTGATGAACTTTCAAGTCTTGTTTTATTTTTCATACTATTCGTTTGGCCTTGATGGGATATAAGATACTGTATGTACTCTACTGAACTGAAAATGAAGCACCGCCCCGCTCGCGTAGTTTAGAACTGCCCCTCGTGCACTTTTTGAGTTTGCGGAGTTGCAGCATCAGATGAGTGATGTTTTGCAGCTCGATCGCGGTGGGCGTTTTTATCTTGCTGCGATTCGGAATCCACACTTTGACTTTTGACTTTTTTGACTTTCGGCTGTTTCGTTCTCGATGCTTTGGTTCGGTTACGGGCCAAGGAGCTGTGCGGATCGGACACCGCTTGCTGTCTTGTGTCAGTCTAGTCGAGCGTAAATCTCGTCCTCAGACTGAGCGCTTCAGAGCCCTTTCCGTCTCTATCTCTTGCTCTTCTTCCGTTCGGATTGGATGCCACGAGTCAGCTACTCAGCATTTCAAGCCACCGTGCGACTGTGCGCCTGTGCGACTGTGCAAATGCGCAAATGAGCTACCATCAATTTAAACTTCTTGCGTGCCCTTGCTTGCTCGTCTGTGCAAACCGCTGGAGTCGATTCGGTGGACACCTAGCATTCCTCGCCATCGTCCTCGTTGTCATTGTTCTCGTTTGTTCCTCTTCCTTTACCTTTTGGCTCGCTTTATTCGCTTCAGTTGCTTGTCTATCTTCATCGCTGAACATGATCAAAACGTGACATTCCCACATCGACCATCTCCACCTTACCTTTTACGCTGCTATCCGAGTAGTTCACCGCTTTGACAGCTTCGCAAGCACACATACATACGTACACACCTACACTCGCTTTCTCCCTCTCTCTTGTCTCTCGTGGGCTCCTCCCGTTGGACGCCCACAACGCTCCCTTGGATCTCGCAAATTTGCACCCGTTTTCGACCAAGACGTACGCTGCCCTTCGCACATCGCAATAGCTCTCGATTGCTATCGTAGCATCAGGGGAGCTGTCGGCCCTGCAATCGATCTATCATCGAACTCTTCCATCTCAGCACCCTCCTGCTCCCATCTCGACAAGGCTCAGCAAAACACGATCCAAATGCAGACAAAGACTGCCACGTTGGACGACTAGCCTTTGCCTCCTCTACAACACATCTGCGCTCCCTTTTGCTCAGAGTGCGCGAACAGCCGCCCGATTCCGAATCTACACTTGCTCTTGACCAGGTTGACTCTTCACCGCATGGACACAGTGACTCGTTTCACTCCCATTAATGCTTGCGATCGAGATCTAGTTCACCCATCGCTTTACAAGCCCCTCGGTTCCTTCCGAGTCGCGTTCGTTCTAAGATGGCCGCAACCCCTCTTCAGCCGCACCAGACGCTGGCAAGACCCCCTTCGCCAGGCGCGTCCAGCCTTTCCTCTGACTCGGCCGCACGCAAGATTGCTGCGAATGCTGTCGAGGCTCCCGAATGCCCCATCGCTTGGGGCGCCTGGCTACGCAAGTACCAACATGGCAATTGGAGCGAAACCGTTGCGCCGCAATCGTCGATCGGTCCGAAGGAGTTGACTTCAGACCAGTCCGCCACTGTCTCCACCAACTCCCAGGCAAGCCCCATCGAAGCGACAACCTCTGTGCCCGCAAGCTCGGATTCGCCCAGTCCTACAGAGGCCGGTGCTTCCTCTTCTCACCCGTCCCCTACGCCTGCTCAACTTTGCCAGACAAAAAAAGTCGCCGCCGCCTACCGCTATGTCAAGGTCGATCCCGAATCCTTGATGGACTCATTGGATTTTTACCGTCAGAACGGCTGGCTTGCCGCTCCTCCTCTGCCTCGTCGGCAGTATCGACGAGTCGCCGAGGCGCTTCGTCGTCACAGCCTCACATCGGCTCAGGAGCGCGAGGCGCTCTTGCTATACATCAAACATGCCAAAGCCGTCTTCAGGTGCGAGTACGCCTCGTTTATGGTCGAAAGCACCGACGAGGCCTTTATGCTCATTCTCGCGCAAGACGGGGGTGATGCGCAGGTCCACATCGTCCCCAGAACCGTCACGATATGCTCACACGCTATGCTCTTGCCAGAAGACGAGGTGCTCGTTGTAGCCGACACCAAGAAGGACTGGCGATTCCGCTCCTGTCCTTCGACCCTGGCTGGCACCGTCACCAACGCAAAGGGCAATCCCATGAGCTTCTACGCATCGGCGCCGCTCTTTCTCTCGTACAACCTCGACGGCATCGAAGGCCGCATCCAGGTTGGCCGTCTGTGCATCATGGACCAGCAGCCTCGTCCCGACTTCAACGAGACCGACGCCGACCTGCTCTACGCCATCGGCAAGATGGCCGGCGACACGCTCGAAAAAGAGTTTCAGAGCTCCAAGAACGCCAAAGCTGCTGAGATGCAACAACGCACCAGCGCCCTCATCCGCTCGTTGGAAGAGACTACATTGAACGCGCAACTCAAGCACTTCAATTCGTCGTCCAGCTCTACCACCGAATCCGGCGATGGCTTTACGCGTTACTCGCTCCAGGTCGTCGATCGAGCTTGCCAGGAGTTGCGCGAGTGCCTCGGAGCAGCCGGCGTTGCTGCTTTCGACGTCAGCAACTTCCGCTTTCGACGTCAAGCTGCTAGAAATGTTTCGCCGCGTTCCTCAAACGCCTACTCGAAAGCTACTCTGCCGGCATGGCAGTCCCTCGGCCAAGGTGACACCACAGAGCCTCTGACGCCCCCCGGCGAATCGGTTTCGACGCCCACGTACATCGACCCTGATTCGCCCATGATTTCGCCCAGGATGAGTCGCAACATATCCGCCAGCGAAGCCGGCGTGAGTCTGCACGCCATTGACCTGCGCGAGGGCTCGCCTCCGCCCAGCGTACTCAGTTACAGCGGTCCCGAGGATTGTCGGCCAAACATGCCCGACGACATGGAGCGTCTCAAAACAACGTTTGCTGCTCCTTTGTCACGCATGGCATCCGAGACAAAGATGAATCTTCGATGCCAATTCTATCGCACGCAGGCCGATCAGGACTTTTCATCCGACGAGGAGGAGGACAACATAGCCCGGCTTGACAAAATGAAAGATCCATGGGCCGACTTGCTCCCTCTCGACGCTCAAGTCCGTTCGTATGCTGTCTGCGTGTGCTACAACCGTGCCAAAGCGCGTCCCAGCATCATGTTCCTCATCATGTTCACGGAGCAGGTCTGCTTCGAGCAGCAGGAGCGCTACTTTGTCGAGAGCACCATGCAGGTCGCGGTAGGCAGCTTGATACGTCAGAAACTGTCCGAGGTCGACTTCTTCCAAGCCGAGTTCCTCAGGCATGTTCAGCACAATCTGCGTACCCCGCTTCACGGAGCGCTCGGTGCCGTCGAATATCTTCGCGCGGCCATCAGCAATGACAATGATGAAGAAGCGGTCAAGATCGACTTGTCGGCGGATGGTGTTTTGGCCACTTTGCTGGAGTCAATCTCGCTGTCCGGTCTCACACTCAATTCCTACATTGACGATTTGCTCAGCTTCCAAAACCTCTCTGGCGTCAAGACCGCCAACGCGCTTCCACCCAAACGTATCGCGGTCGACCTCGTTAAGACGGTCGAGTCGGTCGCCGACGAGGAATGGGAATTTGCACAGCGTCTCGATCTGCAGTCGCGTTCGCTCGAGATCGACGCGGACACCGTCCCGGATGGCCCGCTCTATGGTATGGAACTGATTATCAAGGCCACTCCCGAGGTACGCGATTGCGAATGGATCGTTGATGTCAAATCGCTTCAGGACGTGGTACGCAAAGTTGTGTCGAATGCCATTCGGTACACAAGGCAGGGATACGTCGAGATCTCGATCCGCCTTGCAGCACCAGCAGCTCTGGACGAGGTGGAGGTCGACTTGGCTGACGGCTATGCTGCTGTCGAGATCGAGGTGGCTGATACTGGCGTCGGCATGACCAA
This sequence comes from Mycosarcoma mackinlayi, assembly GCA_928852645.1. Classification (NCBI taxonomy): domain Eukaryota; kingdom Fungi; phylum Basidiomycota; class Ustilaginomycetes; order Ustilaginales; genus Mycosarcoma; species Mycosarcoma mackinlayi. The sequence continues at coordinate 142,877 of CAKMXS010000065.1, read as the reverse complement.
AGAGTTTTGCACCAACCAGCTCACGCGCCCTTTCAGTAAGGGCGACTCGTTCCGCGATGGCATAGGTCTCGGCATGACGATCGTCTCCTCGACGCTGCAGAAGTACGGCGGAAAGCTTTCAGTGGCCTCCGAGGTCAACCTGGGCACGCGAGTCACAATGTGCGTGCCGCTTCAACGCGGCTCACCACAGCACAGCCGGAATGGCTCGATGGCAAGCACCTCGGGACCCAAGTCTGCTGTCTCCAAAGTGGCTTACTATGGACTCGAGACGCGTGGGCTGCGTCGCTTGGCCAACGTCATGTGCGAGCATTTCGCTTCGACGGGCGAGATTGAGCTCACCCGTGACTTCAGCGAGGCGGATTGCATTGTGTTGCCCGAGCGCATGACTTCAACGATTGACGAAGGCGACGAGCCTCTATTGTCGAAAATCAAGCCAAGCGCCCGATTCATCGTTATCAGCTCTTCGCATATTGTGCTGGAGAAGGGAGTTGAAAAGCTCGATGGACGTTCGGTGATGCCTCTGGCCATGCCGCATGGACCCAGCGCGTTGCGACTCGTAGACACATATTTGGCCGACGAGGATCCGCCGTTGATCCACACTGCCAATGCTATGCACCGCGTCAGCCAGCACCGCGTCAGCGTTACCGAGCTTGGTATCCCTTCTGGCGTGCGGCGTGTCTCTGGACATCGTCTGTCCGCATCCGCCGGATCGGTGACTCTAGCGGATACCAAAAAAGCTACGGGCGTCGCTGCCGCGCTGCAAGTAGCACAAGCAAAGCCAGCCGCTGCTGCTCCGGCCGCAAGGACGCCTGCGCCGATCGACACGTCTGCGTCCACGCTTCGCAAAGACGAGTTTCGCGTTCTCGTGGTAGAGGACAACCCGATCAATATGAAATTGCTCACGACCCTCTGCAAGCGGCTCGACATTCGGTACGAGGAAGCGCATGACGGCGCCGAGGCGGTAGCCAAATTCATCTCATTCCGACCCTCGGTGGTGTTGCTGGACATTTCGCTTCCCATCCAAGATGGGTTCCAGGCGTGCACACAGATGCGTGCGCACGACCACCCGGCGTTTATCGTCGCGGTAACTGCGCTCAGTTCGGAAGAGGACAAGACGCGCGGGATTGAAACGTGCGGAATGGATGCTTGGATGACCAAACCTGTGTCTCCACGACTGTTGAAAGGCGATCTCGAAGCGTGGAGGAGCAAGTTCGAGTCGAGCAAGAAGAATCAGGGCAAAGCCAATGGGCACGCTTGATATCTCCTTGCTATCATCGAGGCGGCCAGATCAACTCGGTTCCGGCGTTGGTCTCGATGGCGTGCACAGTGCCTTGAGAACATGCTTCGCCTCCATCCTCTCCTCGTCAACGCTCTTTGCCGGTTCCTCTGCTCAATATGATTCGCGCCCTGGCTTTCACTTTTTCCGCCCTATCATCTACATCTAGCCTCTTTATCCTCAACGTTTTAACACACAAATTCTCTGTCGCTACCAACTTTCTCTCTGGGTTAATTTGTCATGTCACCGGATCTCACGTTTCGCTTTCTTTTGGGGTGATTTGGAATTCTAACTCTTTCAGAACCAACATTTGCGGTAGTGTCTGTCGACCCTGAAGCTTCTAAGCGCGGATGGGGGTGTGTAGGATCAGCACGCGAGCTCGACCGGCGACAGAGTATCGGCGACTCTGGTTTTGGTTCAGATTTTGTTATATCGAGACTGTTGTCGGGAGTGAAAAGATAAGAATACTGGTTGGAAGAGGAGAGAAAGACGTGGAAATCGAAGCTGCTAGCTGGAGTGTTGATGACATAAGCAAGTGAAGAGAGAGTTGAGATTAGGGCCTTTTGGGGGAGGTTGGGTGGAGGATTTTGTTCGAATTAGGTGCTTGATGACTTCACTGCTTTTTCGCAGCGTTGGTCTGTGGGTTTGGGGGTGGTTGGGTGGGAAGCTGAGTGGAGCCAAGTGAGAAGAAGGAGTTGAGCTGAGAGTGTGAGATCACACGATGGTCTCGAGGGATGCGTGGCGGTAAGTAGGTCAAGAATGATTTGATCTTGCTGCTTTACATCTAAACACACACCATCATATCACTTATCGTTTCAACTTCGCTTCAAGACACGATTTCCAACATCATTCTTTCATTCAGAGCAAGAGAGTGAATTCTTGCAAGACATTACGACTTTTACTTGTCAAACCACTGCTGTTTATCTTGCGCTTGCATCATGTCTAACACGGATTGGGATTCCAAGACGGTCATCGGACGCGGTGTTCGACCTTCAGGAGGCTCATCTGGTGGTCCTTCTGGTCCAACTGCTTACGAACGTGCTCGTCAAGTAGGCGCAATTACCGAAAATGATCGCAAAGTCGCCGCAGGAACCAACAAGGGTCATGCCGGCACCGATCACCAACGCATCGCCAAGCTCGATCGCGAAAACGAAGTAGCACCACCCCCCAAAGTCGCACCCACAGTAGGCAAGACCATCGGCCAGAAACGCCAGGAAAAGGGCCTCACTCAAAAGGACCTGGCAACAAAAATCAACGAGAAACCTCAGGTGGTTCAGGAATACGAGAGCGGAAAAGCCGTGCCTAACCCGCAAATCCTGGCTAAGCTCGAGAGAGCGCTGGGAGTCAAATTGAGAGGCAAGGATATCGGTGCTCCGCTCGGCGGACCCAAGAAGAAGTAGAGTCCGAGAGTGATGTGAGAACGTCCAAGGCGGCGTGCAGGCGCACAGTGAACCAGAATGGTAGCAGGCGGCGTGGCAGAGCGATGCAGAGTCGCTCGTGTGCATCGTTGGAGCTATTGCGTAGAGAACGCCAGCAAGTTCCATCCCGCCGATCACGCCGACAGGAGCCGCGCTTCTCGGATTTGTACAACTCTTCCCCCGATCCTTCAGTACGCCATGCAGTTCACATTCGTCTTCAATTCGCAATCCACTCCACAGACGCAATCGCAGAACCGCGCCCTTTACACAGCATTCAATTGAAGACAGAATCGTTCTCCCCATGGTCATTTCTTGGACACCTCAACATGAAACGAGAGTTGCATCAAATAGTCCGAGCTGGTCTGTCCGCTTCGGCCATGTCTTGGTCCGCATCTTGACCCTTTTCCTCGTCCTCGTCGAGTTGGCTGGCACCTGCAACCTCGAAATACGGGTTTTCGTCGCTTCCCTCTTTCCCCATCTTCGCTTCCTGATCAGAATGCTTGCGCTGCATGTAGATATCCGCTGCACCTGGCGGCGTTTGGATCGTCTCGTGGCGCGGACTGACAAATGTCGGTTGATCGGGCAAGAGCTTGGGTTTGGGCTTGGACGATTTCCGACCTAGAGCAGCGGCACGTTCTTGGACTGTTTGTGCACGACGTGGTTCTAGTGCCGGGTCGTTGTCCTGATCGTCATCGCTGCCGGATCTGTCCTGTTGATGTTGCCTGGGGTCTGCATTCTCAGGCGCGTCGTGCTTGTGACCCCCAGCAGGGCCCGATGCCGAATGAAGCTCCTTTTCGTGCTCAAGCATCAGATCGGACAAGTGCGATGCTATGGCATCGTCTGGCTTGGAAGTGTCGGCGGTATAATCGGTTGATCGACCCCCTGTGCTCCGGCTGCTCGTGTTGACACTCGACGAAGGCTGCGATGCTGAAGAGCCCGTGTCCATCTTCGACTGGTCCCCCTCGGCAAAGGGTGAGACACCTTCTGACGCGGGCGATGCAAAGACATCGTGAGAAGCACTGCGCGGCGAGTCCATTGTGATGACAGGAGGCTCCTGAGTGCCGTGCTGCTGATCAGTGTCGAGCTTGTGCAAAGTGGTGATGGGGCCAGATCGATTGCGTCGCAGAGGGCCATTGTTGTCAGGCTCCTCACGAGGCAGCTCAAACGTCTGCATCTGGGGCGATTCGAACATGGCGGCGGCGGCTCTCTGAATGTCGCGTACTTCGTCGCCATTGTCGCCTTTGCTGTCGGTGTCCCAAGGCTTGTCTTGCCGCGCTGCCGTAGGCGTCGGCGTCTCCTCCTTGATGGTGGCAATATCACTTGCAAGATTGTTCGGGGTAGCACCGACAGCTCCACCAGAGCCGCTATCCTTGGTGTTAGATCGGCTAGTCTTGTCAGAATTCGATGTCGAGGACGGGAACCAGCTGCGGTCGCCAGTGCCGCTATCACCCGAAGAAGAACGCAACGTCTCCTGACGAGCTCGATGAATGGAGCCTCCCCTTTTGAAACGAGAGATAGCGCGTGCAAAGGTGAAGATGTTGGTGATCCTGCAAATGGCACAGTCGAGATCCTCGTCGGTGATTTCGGAAACGACCGTCTCGAGATTGTCCTCCTTGGAGAGCAGAATGCCGTCCTCGACAGCCAGCGTCCAAGGGTGTTGACGCATCTGGGGAACCGTGATACGCTTTGCAGGGTCTTTGAGAAACATCTTTTGGAGCAAGTCCTTGAGATCTTCCGAGAGATGATCTGGATATTCTGGTTCCTCGTTTTTGATCGCCTCGTACATTTCGTAGAAATTGTCCTTGTCGAAAGGGAGGTGACCAACCACCATGCAGTAGAGCGTGACGCCGAACGACCAGACGTCGTCCGATTTTCCGTGGTATTCGGCATGGCCTGCAGTGCAGAGCTCGGGACTCATGAAGGCAGGACTGCCGGCTGACTTTTGCATGGTGTCGTCGCCCGGTTTGAGGAACATCTCGGACACGCCGAAATCGACAATCTTGCATGACTTGCGATCGTCGGTCAAGAGGATATTATCGGGTTTGATATCGCGATGCACAATTTCGTTCTCGTGCAGGTACTCGATACCCATGAGGATTTGAACAAAGTAGAGTCGGGCGACATCCTCGGGAAGCGGCGTGGCCTTTTCGTGGGGCTTGACGTCGATGACAGTGCCATCTGGGCAATACTCAAAGACCATGTAGAGGTTGTCCTTGCTCGGATCGTCGAGAACCTCATGCAGCTCAACAACATGCGGATGGTGGAGCTTTTTCAGGATAGCAATCTCGTGACGTATAAGAGTTAGCGGGTCCTTGGCCTCGTCTTGTTCGTCTTGCTTGGCGTTTGAAACAGCCTTGGTGGGATCGCTACAATTGGGGGGACGCTGGGCTGCTCTACCTCGTGCGGGTTTGCGAAGGCGTTCGGCGCGGTGGGTCTTGCGTAGCCTCGTCTTGCCGAACTCTTTGACAGCAAACTTGACTTCGGGTTGGTCGGTGAGCACGGCTTTGCGCACGATGCCATAAGCACCTCTACCTATAGTATCGGTGATGGTGTACTGATTGATGACGGTAGAACCATCTTCGAGCTCTTTGCTCTTTGCATCGAGCGTTTCGCGATAGTCGTGGGAGGAGGAACGCGTCATTGAGCGAGAAGGAGTGCGCTCGTGCGGCGTTCCGGGCACGCCCAAGGACGAGTTGTGGCCGGAATGCGAATGGGAAGGAGAACGATGCGGCGCGTGCGAATGGCTGTGCGAGTGATGTGCGTGTGAGCACGAGTGTGCCGAAGTGTCCGATTGGGATGAAAGCGTGTCTTTGCGCTGCGGTGTGGATTCACTTGGACCAGCCGAAGCTTGTTGGCTATTGCGAGATGCTGCGGCCGCCGCCGACGCCTTGAGCCTCTGCTCCATGAAGGAGGGCAACTGGTCGTCGGCTTCGGGCGAGCCGGAAAGGAACTGCGACATTTTGAATCGAGGTCAGGCCGTGACAAAGCTAGCTAGCTGGGCTAAGCCGTGGCCGCTGAAAGATCCTTGAATGCTCTTTCGGGAACCACCGGCACCTTGTGGTACGATGTGGTTGCTGTCGAGTTTAGGGTAGAGCGCCGAGATGTGCTGTCGGAACAAGAGGCCGATTGAGTCGGTCACACTGGCAGGATGGCTTGCGATGCGATTGCGCTTTTGAGAAAGAATGTGAGATGGCCAGTCCGAGAAGATGCTTACGCCCGGGAGCGTCTCTTGAATGCTGCGTGATATATGTGTGGTGGTATCGATGAGAGGAAATCTGCGGTTCACCGTACAACGCTTGTCTACGACAATTCTGTAGCCCGAGCCTCCAACTCTGACTAGTGTCGGAGTTGATGTGATAGTGTATGCTTCCTATCCGCGGTAAGTTAGGCAGCGGCTGAGTTCGGAAGGCCCATGCGCTGGCTGCATTCACAATTTCCAGACGGCAGCTCAGAAAGAACCCAAAAATGGTAAAATGCTTCGAGCGCGATCCTAGTGCAAATTCACTGCTCGAATCGGCATCACGCGAAATGGGGGCGGATCTTCTTCTGTCACTTCAGTTGGCACAGATGGCGTCGGCCAATTTCACACCACTCTGTATGATGCCTCCGTGGGACTGTTGCTTGTGCAATGTTACAGATCTCTACAAACTATCCATACACCTTGTCCTCCTGTTCTTTGTACAATCAACATAGCAAGATAATGATGGTGATGATGAGCAAGGGCACAGTACGTAAATGGACATTGTCGGCTCGCACAAGCGTTTCGCTCATGCATGCACTCACAGTGCATGGGTTGCCTCGCCAAACAGGACGGCTGCAGGTTCCAGACCATTGTCGGCAATTTGCGACTTTGGCTTTTGGTCATCGGCGAGCCCTTCGACATCCTTGGAAGCAAAAAATTATCCATTGTGCACAAAAATCATTGTAAACGTCCTTTTTTTGAATATTTTCGACATGTTAAGAGCTGGGCTCAGATCCGCGGAAGTCGGGTTTCGAGTTTCTCCACTCTGAGCCAAATTTTTCGAAGCTTGGTGCGGGAAAAGAAAAAGTCGACTCGAGCCGTGTCACAATTTGCTCTTGCTTGTTCCTCTCCTTCTTCTTCTTCTTCTTCTTCTTCTTCTTCTTCTTTTACAGCTGCTAGAGATTGCCACACCAGACATGGACATCTTCCGGACCCTGGCAGGCGGAGGTGCCCGCTTCGACAAGAAGCGTTTCCAAAACGATCTCAAAATCTTTGGTGGTGCTGTTGATGACCAAGCTTCCACTTCGACCGCCACAAACAATGTAGCGTCGTCCAGCAAGACTTCTGCGGGAAAGCGGAAGTGTACGACTGCTGAGGTAGTCCCTAACGGAAAGGCGGACAAAGCAGCAAATGGTGCCAAGGTCGTTGTTCCAGATGGCTTGGACTTTTTTGGCTCGGCGGCTAAGGCCAAATTTACCATTTCGGCTGTTGAACGCGAGCAACGTCAGAACAGCAGCGATGGAAAGCGCAAAGCCGACGAAGAAGCTTTGGACTCGGAAAGCGATAATGACTCTGATCAACAAGGGGACCAACGTACAAATGCAGCTCCGGTGACCAAGGCGTCGCTGAGCAGCTTTCTCAAGCAAAACAAGATCAAACTAAAGGGAACAGACGTGCCACTCCCCATGGCATCATGGTCGGAACTCGAGACGCGCTTCAATGTCCAACCTTGGCTTCGCACCAATCTCAACAAGTGGGGATGGGGTATCCCCACCGCGATCCAGAAGGGAGCCATGCCTGTCCTGCTCGCCAACCGCGATCTGCTCGCCGGCGCACCTACTGGATCCGGTAAAACCCTCGCCTTCCTCCTTCCTCTTATTCATCATCTTGGTGCACCTTCCAAAAAGGAGCATTTCCGAGCCGTCATCGTCTCGCCCACACGCGAACTCGCGCAACAAATCTACGATCAGCTGCGTCGGCTTTCCGAGGGACGAAATTTCCGCATCTGTGTGCTCACCAAAACCGCAGATGCTACTGCGATCGCTCAATCTTCCGCAGATGCGAGCAAACGCAAGAAGTTTGACGTGCTCATCACGACACCCTTGCGACTCGTGCACGCGGTGGAGAAGGAAGAAGTTGATCTGAGCAATGTCCGCCATCTGGTGTTGGACGAAGCGGATCGACTATTGGAAGAGGGATTCTTGCAACAGACCGATTCGATCTTAGCTGCATGTTCGCACCCTCATCTGCGAAAAGCCTTGTTCTCAGCGACTCTGCCAGCGGGCGTCGAAGAGATGGCAAAGACCTTTATGGTGGACGAATGTCGCGTCATCGTGGGCACCAAGGATTCAGCCACCGAAACCATCCAGCAGGAACTGCAATTCGTCGGATCCGAGGATGGCAAGCTCCACGCTCTGCGGTCGTTGATTTTGGAAGGAGGGCTCAAGCCGCCCGTGCTGCTGTTCGTTCAATCGATCGATCGGGCCAAAGATCTGTTCCACGAGCTCGTCTACGACGGACTACACGTGGATGTGATTCACTCGGAACGACCCAAGCTGCAACGAGAAGGCGTCATCAGCGCTTTCAAGCGCGGCGATGTGTGGGTGCTCATCTGCACCGAACTCATGGCGCGCGGAATTGATTTCAAGGGCGTACAGCTTGTCATCAACTACGACTTTCCACAATCTGTCCAAAGCTACATTCACCGGATTGGCAGGACGGGAAGGGCAGGACGACAAGGCAGAGCCATCACGTACTTCACCAAGGAGGACGCGGCGCACTTGAAGACGGTGGTCAACGTGATGAGGCAGAGCGGGTGCGAAGTTCCCGAATGGATGCTTGGGCTGAAGGGCCCGAACAAAAAGGAGAGGAAGAAGCTCAAGCAGAGGGCGCCCGAGAGGAAGGAAATCCGCACGAGTGCCGCCAGCAGCGTGGGCAGGAGGATGGCGAATAAGCGCAAGGAGATGATCGCTGCTAGTAAGCGTAGGAAGGTGGATGGCGAGGGGAAGGGAACGGATGAGTCCAAGGAGAAAGAAGACCAGTGAGGACTGAATTTCGTGCCAAGGACAATCTTGCTTGGAGTTTCGCACTTTGCCGTTCTGTCTCACCCAAATCACACCTCGTCTTGAGCGAATCCAAAAAGATTCCGGACTGTGGGCGTCGCACAAGAATTCGTATGCAAAACATTCCAATTGCTTTTGTCAGCTCGCTAAGGGGCACAGAAGTAAGCAGCCATTGGTGAGCGAAATCAGCGCTTCAGTAATCACTCTCCTCCTCGTCGTCGTCGTCGTCGCTATCCATTTGTACATCCTCCTCTCTTCCATCCTCCACTCCATCCTGCTGCTGCACAATTACCTGCACCGTCGTCCTCATCACCTCGATCCCTTCCTTGACCACCTGCAACAACGCTGCCATTTTGTCCTTCATTCCCCTCTCGTCGCCCAGGATCAACTTGTTCTGCGCCCTCGCATCCAGCCGTGTGTTTAAAAACAGCAACAGACCTCTGCACAGATTTACATTGCCTCCGACCAGATTGGCCTGCACTAGTTTGGCCACTTTGTCCTGCTTGAGTTGCGCTGTCACGGTGGGGAGGTGTAGCGTCTTTGCGGCGGATTTGGCGTGGAGCGAGAGGACGAGGTGGATAAAGAGGAGACCGAGAAATTGGGCTGGTTTGGGTTGCAGCAGGGTAAAGTCGACCGTTTTGAGCGATTGAAGTGAGAGACAGTCTTTGCAGATCCACCAGGCGTATGCTTGGGCGAGGTTAGCAATGCGACGCGGATCGACGATTTTGCCGCCAGCCTCGGTGTCGGCGTCAGCATCAGCCGGGTCGGAGAGAGCCGCCGAGAATTTCTCACCTCCGACCTGCTTCTGTCCGATCTCGCGGAGGAAGTCCCAGAGACAGTACTGAAGCGTAATGCGCATGCCGTGATCGTTGCGACAGATTTCCTGGCCGATAAGCGTATAGTACGGGTTGTAGGTGGACTCGGAGCCGACACAGTGCACAAGCACGCGGATGATCTCGCGTCGTTGTACGTCGTTGAGTTTGAGCAGGAGAACGTTTTCGGCGGCTTGGCGAAAGTCTTGGGCGGTCAAGAGCGTGATGAAGACAGTTCGACGTGCGTCAGTGTTCATCCCTTGGGCTCGGGCTAGCTCCAGCAGCTTGGTCTGCGCCAAATCCTCTGGTTGTGGGACAGACATAGTGGAGGAAGAGGATTGGATGGCTGCAGCGCGCGCATTCATGGGCAGCAGCTTGGTCAAGCCAGCAGCATCCGCCTGGTCCATCTGTCCCGTCCAAGCTGCTCCCACCAACCACCACTTGCCCTTCTTATCCGCATCCTGCAAATCCTTCAGCCCGATTCGCAACGCCTCGTACGACTTGACAGTGCGCTTCTTGCCCATTCCGCCCAAATACTTTTTCATTCTTGTCAAAAGTTGGCCCGCAGCACTGTTGGGATTCGATGCATCGTTTGCCCCGCTCGACTTGGCCGTCTTTTTCTGCAGATCCGACATGCGTTCCAGCATAAACTTGGTGCGGGTCGAGGCCGAGGTCGACGACGCTACGCGCGTCTGGGTGAGTGAGATGATGGATTTGAGCGAGGTGGGGTCGTCTGACCGCAGTTGGAAACCACATGAGCGGATGGTCTTGAGTAGGAGCTCAATGTCAACTTCGGTGACGTTTCCTTGTGTCGACAATGTGGTTGCGTCCTTGTCCGAAGCGGTACCGATTTGCTGGCCGAGGAACATACGGATCAAATCGTAGATCAGCGGGCACGCCACCACGTGCAAGTTGTACAGCTCGCAAGCCAACACGGTCAAGTTGAGACACTCTTTTCCCCTTTCTTCCTCTTGCCCTTCCTCGCCTTGCACATTGTGACCTTGATTCAACGTGCTATAGTGCCTTGTGAGCTCCTCCACAAGCCGCTGGATGAAAAAGGCAGCAAATTCGACCCCGACGAGCTTGTGCAGTGCCGCAACGAGCGCCGCATGCAAAATGACAAAGGTTTCGACGAGGTTGGAGCGAGCAGTGATAGTGTCGAGGATGAGCTGGGTGATGGTCGAGGTGACGTGGGCGCGTGGATGGGTGCGATAGAGCGACTCGTACTCGGTGAGAATCGTATCGATGTTGCCGTCGCCGAGACGGTTGAGGAGACCTTGGGCTTGGCGGCGCAGCTTTTGGGCCGAGATGGGGTCCATTTCCGGGTCGGTGATGCCGGGTGCGGGAGCAGATGAGGAAGATTCTGCGGCGGCAGACTTGGCGCGTAGTGCTGGCGGAATGTATTTGGTACTGGCAGGAATGGGAGCAGCAAGGGAAGCGGAGGAAGATGCAGGTGTGGATGCAGCACCAGTGATGAGTGCACGAGCTTCTTCGGCTTCGGAATCGTCTGACTCGGCGTTATCGCTGTCTTGCTCTGGCTCGTCGTCGTCGTCGTCGTCATCGTCTTCCTCGTCAGTTGTCGCCATAGCAGCATCCCAATTGCTAAAGTCGTCCTCGTCATTCGAGTCGAAATCGTACATCCCGTCGTCTCCTTTCATGTCGTCCTGATCTTGCACGGCCACCTCGCTCGTGCTTTCCTCTTCCGTCTCTTCCTCATCTTGCTCACTATCACTTGCCGTCACGTCGTCCAGCCCAGAATCGTCACTCTCATCCTCCTCGTCCTCATCATGCTCGCTATCGCTCTTATCGTACATGCCCACCTGAAACCGATCGAGATCATCGAGGAAATCGTCCAAATCGTCCCTGACCACATCCTGCCCATTTCTGCTGTTGCCGAGGCTATACTCAAGCCAGCGGATCTCGTCCTCCTCTTCCTTCTCTTGCTGAGTCATGTGTCTCCTGCTCTTCTTCTTGCCGCTTGAGAGAGGGTCGGTCGCTTTGGCTTTGCCTTTCGACGAGGACGATGGCGCAGCTTCTGCACGTGCGAGCATCCTTTCGAGCGCAGTAGGCTTGTCGGAAGATTTCTTTTTGGGAGAGGATCGGATGATTTCGGTTTCGCCGGTGAAGGGGTTGAGCCGGGTTTTTGCTTCCGTCGGTTCGTCATGGATTGGAGCGGTGTGTGGTCGGGAGCTTTTGGGCTTCTTGATGACTTTGAGCGCTTCATCTGGCTGCTTTTCTGATTTCCTCTTGTGCTGTGACTTTTCAGCTCCGTCTGCTCGGCGAGACGAGGATGCATGCGAAGAAGTATGGCTCTGGTGGCGGTTCTTGGACTGAGGTGCAGCTGCCGGCCGTCGCTGCTGCTGCTGCTGCTGCTGTTGTTGTTGTTGTTGTTGCTGCTGATCTTTTTCCTGGTTGCGCAGCGACTTGATCGGACCTCTAGTTGCTCCCTTTGGTGCGCCATTGATGGCACTCTGCGGTCTTCCTATCGCTTTGAGCTGCGGCTTGCCTGCGCCATTGTGCGGGTTGAACCGATTGGCGCGGTCGTGGCGTTTGCGTGCCGATGGGGCTGGAAGGCCGAGCTCGTCGCGCAGAGCCGCTGGTAGGGTCGTGGTGTTGCGCGACTTTGTGCGTGGATCAAAGGGCATCGTTGCGAGTAAGGATTGTACGATAGGAAGCAAAGCAAGAAGAAATCGTCCAACTTCAGAATTTTTGGGTTTCCAAGTTCGGAAGTCGGAGCCAGAATGCCGTTCGCCCGCGGAACTGCAGCTGAGCTCCATCAAAGCAGATTTTGCTTCCATCTCTCCTTTGCATCCCTTCTTCGTCCATCCTTCCTCATACGTCGCTGCGATCGCTACAAGATGGAAGCACTCGCAGGATACGACTCCGATAACAGCGATGTTTCCGAGCAGCCGTCGTCCAGGATCGTCAAAGCGAGGGCAACAGTGTCCCATTCCGAGCCGCTCGATTATGATCCATCCGATGCTTTCGGTTTGAGCGGACTCAAGCCGCAACAGCCGTCAACATCACAGGCTGCAACGCAAACACAATCACAAGCGGACTCTGCTTCTACATCACTAGGACGGCCTTCCAAGAAGAGCAAGAAGGCCGACGCTGCTGCTGCTGCCGTTTCAGATTCGTCTACACCGACCGCTTCCAGCTCTACTCAGGCTCCCTGGTCGACTTTGAATACGGTCGCACTGGCACCCAAAGTGATCGACAACTCTTCTGCAGCAGAAGCGCTGCTTATGCGACCAGGTGATAGCACAATGCACGTCAACATCCCATACGCAGACATGACCGCACCTCAGCTGGGACCCGAGAACCCGTTTGCACCACGCACCCTAGGAGCACAGCAAAACACTTTTACCGGTCACGTCGAGTCTGCTGCAGTTTCTGACTTTGACTTCCGCAACCAGCAGCGCACATTTCACGTCTATGGATACGCCAGGGATCCTTCGCTCCACGCCGAGGCGTCGTCGCCGTTTGTTGGCGATCAAAGCGCAGCTCTCCGCATGGGCGGCGCTTCTGCGGCAGAGATTCGTGCGCATAGTGGCAGCTTCCGGCCTGCGAACAAGGCGAGCAAGAAAAAAAGGTCTGGCAACAAGGGCGATCCGGGCGTGCTAAATGGAGACGGTGCGTACGTGGGGCCATGGGCCAAGTGGCAGGGCGATGAGAATGTGGCGACGCAGCTGCTCGGCGAGGATGCAAGTGTCGGGCCATCGCAGGCAGAGTTGATTGCAGCCCAGGCAAAATCCGATGCGAGGGACAAGGACAAACTCGAAGCCGAGACCGCTCGCAAGAAGGCCGAAGCCGAAGAATCCATTACGGAAAAGAGCATCTTCCACGGCAAGAGCATGTACGACTATCAAGGACGCACATACATGCACATCCCCACCGATGTCGATGTCAACCTCTCGGGCGAGCCGGGCGAGCAGGAGTGTTTTCTGCCCAAGTCGTGCATCCACACGTTTCGCGGACATACCAAGGGCATTTCGACGCTCAAGCTTCTACCGCGTTCGGGCCATTTGTTGCTATCTGCGTCGCTCGATACGACGGTCAAGCTGTGGGATGTCTACCACGAGCGCAAATGCCTGCGCACGTTTATGGGGCATTCCAAAGCTGTTAGGGATGTGGCCTTCTCCAACGATGGTCGACGGTTTCTGTCGACGAGTTATGATCGGCAGGTCAAGCTGTGGGATACCGAGACAGGCGTCTGTCTCGACAGGTTTTCCAACGGCAAGACGGCCTACTGCGTTACCTTCCATCCGGACGCAGACAAGCAGCACATGTTTCTCGCAGGCATGTCGGACAAAAAAGTGCTCCAATGGGATATCAACACGCACACAATCACTCAAGAATACACATCGCATCTGGGCGCGGTCAACACGATTACGTTTGTCGACAAGAATCGACGCTTTGTTACCACCTCGGACGACAAAACGATGCGTGGGTGGGACTTTGACATTCCTGTGGTGATCAAGTACATTGCGGATCCAACCATGCATTCCATGCCCGCCGTGTCTGTCTCACCCAACGCCAAATGGCTCGCAGCGCAGAGCATGGACAACCAGATCCTCACTTTTGCCACCGACGGCTTCAAGCAGAATCGCAAAAAGCTCTTCAAAGGTCACAATGTCGCCGGCTTTGCGTGTCAAGTTGGTTTCAGTCCAGACGGAAAATTCATCAGCAGCGGAGATGGTGAAGGCAACGTTTGCTTTTGGGATTGGAAGTCGACTAGGCTCTTAAAGAGACTCAGGGGCGCACATAGAGAGGCGGTCATTAGTCATGCCTGGTTGCCGCATGAGACGAGCAAGGTGGTGACGGGTAGTTGGGACGGCGAGATCAAGTTGTGGGATTGAAATTTCCCCTCACTCAGTCGTAACGTGTCGTGCCGTGATATCAGCAACTGCAAAGCAGCAGCCTCGAGGTCCGACAACCAACCAACACTTTGCGCGGGTTAGGTTCATCTTCATTGCCCCAGAATCACACCGCATCGAAAGCCAGACAAATTTCTTCTTAGACATCCTTGGTTTCACGCAAGCCCATCAGGGTTGCAACAATAACAGACAAAGGAACAACATGTGTCAACCCCTAGCATATGCAAGAGCGCCTCTACTTTTTCGCCCTTTTGCCACCTTTGCCCTTTGCACCATTCATGCTAGTAACGCCATGTCCACCGGTGGCAAACTGCACCGCCTTTCTGGTATTCACCAGCTCCCTATCACCCTGCCCTTCGGCCAGTTTGGCGTTTTTCCTCATGGTTGCCGTACCGAGCTTGTTGAGCAGCGCCATGTTAGCCGCCCTTTCGGCGGTGACGTCCTTTTCGTTGGGATCAAATTTGCGCTTGAGGCCCTTTTGCTTTTGTTCGCCCTGGAGCGTTTTATCAAAGCGACCCATGGAGGCGGTGGAAGCGCGCGAGCGGAGGACGTCGGCTTCCAGCTCGGCTTTGCGCTTCTCTCGTGCAGCTGCACGCGCGAGCTTGGCTGCATTGGCATCGCCTAGCCCGCCTGGTCCTGCTCCTGCTTTAGCTGCGCTCGAAGACGACGCGGCGGCAGCGCGGGCAAGGTTGCCCATCCTCTGCTTTTCGTTCTTGGCCTGCTTGGCCAGCCGTTCCTTCTTTGCCGTCTTGGCCGGGTCCATATCGGTATCACCATTGTTCTTGAGCTCGTGGATCCACTGGTCCTCGAGATCCTTGTTTGCACCCTTGTAACCCCACCTTGGAACCCACTCTTGAATGTTTTCGTCAAACACCATCTTGTCACGCTTGCGCGATTGGATGCCCTTTTGCTTGGCAAACTTTTCCCATTTGGTAAGCGGTTTGGGTTTGGGCATACTCTTTTCGCGCGGAAGCTTGGATGTGAAGGCGGGGAGCGTGGCTAGCGGACCATTGTCTGGATCCCGCGTTACGGGGAGTGTAAAGATGTGGTTGATGAGCGATTGCACACCGTCGCGTGCGCGGGAAAGCAGATAATCAGAAGACGAGGAGGTGACAGGGTTCGGATTGATCGAGGTGAGCAGGCCCAGATCGAATTGGTAGGGGGTGGCGCCTTGGTCGACGTGGGTGGGTTTGTATTTGGAGGAAGAGGCAGCGGCGAGTGCAGTGCCGTCGAGCGAGGTTGTAGCGTCGGCTACGATGGCTGCGGGCATTGTGTGTGCGTTTGCGTGTGTTTCGCAATGCCAAGCCGGACGGTTTGAGTCTAGGTGGTGGTGGAACTGCAAGCAAGACAAGCGGTTGCTGTCGGTGCTGAATGGGGCGGCGCGGTTTGGCCAAATTTTTCCCTGGCAAGATTTTCATATTCTGATGACCTTTGGCGCAAAATTTTCATCTTGATTGGCTCGCTTCCCGATCTAAGTACAAGAAAGGGAATCGGGAGCCACAGAAGAATAGCCGCTGGTTGTGCCGAAAAGAGCGGCTGTACGGCGACTAACTATGCTATTTGGACCCTGAATTCAGCAGCGGCGTATATGCACAAGAGTTGCTGCAACCATCCTCACGATCCCGGCAACCGCAAACGAAACCTTTTTGCCGTTCAACAAACGCAGCCCGTCTCTCGCTCCGTTGCAGCATGTCTCTCTTCAATCACCACCACCACCACCACCACCACCACCACCATCATCATCATCATCAGTGTCACCGCATTTGCACACCACAATCGCTTACACAGCAATGCCGCCGCTGCTCACCATCAACGGCATCTCGATCGGCTTTTACCCGGACGAAGGCGATGCCGGTGGAACAAAGAGCTACCTCTCCGACCTCAATGCCGCCCTCACCAGGTCCTTCTCCAGCCTCGCTTCTGCTCCTCCTCCGACGATCAATGTGGTTGGCTGGTATGCCCAGACCTACCCAGGCGAACTCTTTACCGGTTTCCAACTCATGCCGCTTGTCGACGATCTCAAGCGCGAATATCGACGTACTCGCATCGCATGCATCTACGAAGCCTCGATCATGCCGTTTCAGAGCTGGCACGGATATACGCCCGAAAACAATTCCAAGGCGACCGAAGTGGCGAGTGTGATGCAGGCAATGTTGGAGCGAAGCGTCGTTGAGGAGCAAGGCGAGTATGCGATTGCCGAGATCAGGTTGAGGTTCGGACACGAGGTCAACTACTACATTACATCGGGGCTCTATCCGCCACCCACCAACCCGCAAGATCCAGGTGCAGATTACAGAACCGCCTTTGACCAGGTAGCGATAGCATGTCGCGATCTAGACCCACACTTGAGCCAGAGGATCAAGATGTTCTGGTGCCCCAACATCGCCTCTTCCGCCTCTGGCGCCGACGCCGAGTACAAAACATTCCTACCGACGCTGGACAACATCGACTACGTCGGCATCGACTACTACTGTCCCTCGCCCGGCAATCTCGACGCTGCCGATTTCGTGCGCAAGATGCGAAAAGTCCACGACAGGTATGCAAGCGAGTCGCGACCGTTCCTCCTCGGCGAGACCGGGTTGCACTTTGACCCAGGCGAAATTGCTGGTGGACCAGATGGATATCAAAAGGCTAAGCTCAAATGGTTGCAAGTCGTGACGGGTCAAGAGGCGACAAGAGGGTTGAGGTGGATGCGCGGCGTGAGCTGGTTCAACTACGAAAAGGAGAGAGACTATCGGTTGGTATGGGTGCAACACGGAGAAGAGGGCAAGAACGAAATTTTTGTCAAGTGGATCGAGGCTAAAATGGAGGTGGATAGGCGCAAGCGAGATGCTGGCAAAGGCAAGGCCAAGGGGTTTTGGAAGACACTTTTAGCAAAGTAGACCAATGGAGAGCATGAGATATCTGTATTTGATATCGAGCATGATGAGACAAGTTGTGTTCTGTCCTTTCCAGCGCAAGTGTGCGAACGATCAACTCGACTTGATCCTCTTTTCGTCCTTCCTGAGCGACTCGCTGCAAAAGCGCTTGACCGTCTTACACGCCTCGCTCAACTCGCTCTTCCCGCGCGCCACAAGCAACACCGTCTCGAGCAGCGCCAGCGCCCACACTGCCACCAACAACGCCCAACCCACAAGGCCGCTCACCACCCACCACCTGGCCCATTCATCCACTCTCTCCACTGTGCTGCACTGCCACGTTTTGGCGCTCGGCACCTCGCGCTCGGCATGCTTGACATCGAATGGGAGGTAAGTGTCATCGATTGCCTCGGCAGCGCGCAGACCGGACGCGAAGCCGTCCTCGTGAAAGCCGTAGTTGGTCCAGGCGCCGGCAAAGTAGGCACCGCGCGTGCCTTGGAGTGCTTTCAGCGCGGATTGGGCCAGCACAGTGTCGGGCGTGTAGAGCGGATGTGTGTAACTTTGACGGCGGAGGACGAGATCGGCGCGCGGCGTGTAGGGGGACGATGGATCGGTGGTCGGATTGAGTGTCACCAGCACGGGTCCGTATTCTGTCTCTGGAAGCGACTGCAGCAAGTTCATCCAGTAGGTGAGCGAGACACGATCCACATCCTCCTTGTCCTCCTTGGGCGCATTCGACTTGACCTGCTTGCCGTCCTCGCCACCCTTTGTGGTCGACGACGAATCGATGGATTCGGCGAGAAAGTTCCACGCACTCCACGCTGCTCTGCGCTTTGGCATGAGTCGAGTGTCCGCATGCAACACGGCCGTATTTTCGCTAAACCTGAAGCGCGCCAGCGTCTCGAGCACCTCTTTACCCACACTCAGCCCCTCGGCTTCGCCCTCGAGCAACATCTTGAGCGTATCGTCGGCGTGGCTGGCAAAGATGACACGATCCCACCCGGAGTGCTTTACGCCATCGGCAGTTTTCAGAGTCCACTTGGCATTGCGTCCATCGATCCACGCTGCTACCACCTCGCCCGTTTGGTGGCCTTGATGAAGTCGATGCGCGTCGAGCTTGGAAAGGATGCGATCGACGTAGCTGCGCGAACCGTGTTTGATCGTCAGCCACTGCGGACGGTCGAGGATCTGGAGCAGGTGATGGTTGTGCATGAAGCGCAGCAGTGTCAGCGCGGGGAAGGACGAGAGGGCTGTGTCGGGTGCCGTGGACCAGATGCTCGCCGTCATGGGGATCAGATAGTTTCGTCGAAAGCTCGAGCTGTATCCGCGTTGATCGAGCCATTCTCCAATCGACATCTCTGCTCCCTCAACGGGATGGGCAGCCGAGGTGCGAAGGTATTCGACCGACTGCTGGTTGAACCGTACAATGTCCCAGACCATTCTCCAGTGGGCCGGATTCAGCAGGTTGAGCTTCTGGCAGAACAAGGCGGCAGGCGAACCGCCCGCCCACTCAAACCCACCATACCCACCTAGCGCGCTAACATAGCGTGTCACCGAAAATGACATGTCGCTGTCCAGAATCGCCACTTGGGTCAGCTGCAAGAAGCGTAAGAAATTGGGGTACGTCACCCGATTGAACACGATAAACCCCGTATCGACCGGTGTCGACGCAGCCGAAGCGGGCGACGCGGATGTGGGCGATGTGAAGTTGACCGTATTGGCGTGTCCACCAATCCAGGGTAACGATTCAAAGAGGTGCACTTCATGCGAAGAGTATTCGTTGAGCGCCCAGACGGACGATAGGCCCGAAACGCCGCCTCCGACCACGGCGATCTTCATCTCGTGCAAGGTGACGGTTGCCAGAGAGCTGCTAGAACAAGACGAGTCGGAGGCAAGCAAGCGTCGGAAAGTCCAACTTGACCAAGGGTGGGCTTGCCGCAAGGTGCGTACGAGAGCCAGAACAACTGAGTGGATGGAGGAAGGGAAGCAAGCGAGCAAGGAAGGAAACAAGGAAGCAAGGAAGAATCGAACGTTGCTGAGAGACGGGCTCGTGCACGCATACAATCCCTGCAAATCGGCATTTGCCCGACAAGACTTGCTGATGTTGTGCATCGATGCTCAAATGTAGTTTGTTCCGACATTCTCGTCTCGCTCTTTCTTCCGTCTCTGCTGCTGCTGCTGCTGCTGCTCAGGAACCAGGTCGATGAATTCATTTTCCCACCAAGGCTTGCAGCCCTGTGGCCTGTACCTGTCAAAATGCGTGAAAAGAGGGTCTGTCAAACACGCGCTTACGCAACCATGCACCGCCCAGGGTCTCGTCGCTCTTTGTCCGTCTCGGCGGGACGCTTTCAGGGTTTAAATTGTTCATTCGAAGCCGGGTTCATGGTGGCATTGCCTAAAATGCACGACAAAGCTCCCGAGCAATAGAACAAAATCAACACGCCTACTCATCCCTCCCAGCAATCGCAGGATGCTCTTCCCCCCTCCACAGCTCTGGCACGTCTGGGCTGGGCTCCTCGTCATCCACATTGGCAAACAGGATCCCTCGATACCGCCGACTCCACGCTTTGGCCTGTTGAGCGCTGAGCAGGCGTTCGTATCGGTACTTGCGTTCCTCTTCGGCGTCTCTGGCGGCGGCTGAAGCCTCGGCCTGTTCTTGCTCTGCTGCGTCCGAGCTCTCGGAATGCTCGCTGTATGTCTTTGAGGAGGAAGACCAGATGCTGGACCAGCCAAACAGCGCGCCTAGCAAGCGCAAAGGCATAGGGACGGGCATCACCATAGTGTTCATAAACGCCGAAAGTGCTTCCATCGTCGTGGGTTCCATGAGCGATTGCGAGCCGCTAGCATGGCGTGTGGAGGCAGAACCGCGTTGCAGCAGCGCCGCCTCGGTGAGCCGAAAACCAAGACCGCTGGCATCGCCCAGGTCTTCGCCGTCGACCGGTTTAGAGTTTGAGAAGAGCGGCGAGCTCGAAGGGTCGATGGCGGCGGTGAGTTGGCCCTCCACTTCCGCTTCGTCGTCCAGAGAAGCGTGCATGCGCTCGTGCTCGCCACGACCATCGAGCATCAGCGATAATGTTGGCGAAGAGGTCGCTACTGCAGCAGCACCACCGCACAGTGGAGCGCACGTCAACGGCGCATCTGCCGCCTCAAAAGCGAAGCCCGGACGTGACTGCGTAGGCCTCGAATCCTTTCTGTGCACTCCAGATCGCTGCTGCCTTTCCGCATCCTCTTGCAGGAACGCATCCAGCACCTCGGGCTCCAGATCAAACACCTTTCTCAAAATGGTGCCGATCATGCGTGAAGTCTTAGAGGGATGCTCCTGAATCATTGACGACCGCGGCGTCTCTGCGCCATCAGCATGATGGCGACTCTGGACATGCTGGGCCGATAGGAGGCGCGACTCGTAATCGATGCTGAGAAGAGACTGAGACGTGTTGCTGCGCTTGCTCGAACGACCTGCTGCCGAGCGTCGATGTCTTCGCTTGGGTCGGCGCAGTAACTCGCTGCGGTCGAGATGAGAAAGTCCGGCACTCTGGGCGAGGTTGCTCACAGCAAGATCGGCATCATAGGCAGCGTCAGCAGCAGCACGACGTGCCGTCTCCCGTGTGTGTTCAATGTCGTGACCGTCATTGTCCTCGCGTTCGGATCCGCTTGTGAAAACGACGGGCAAATCAGTCACAGTGCGACGAGAACGACCCATGTGACGACTCGAAAGAGCGCTCGAGTAGAGTTGAGTGGAAGCAGAGGGGCTTTCAGGCACACGTTCCAAGGCATTGCTTCGTCCGAGAAGGGACCAAGCTTTGCTACCGAGCATGTTGCTCTGGGTCTGAGACCTTGCTGCTTGACTGCCATTGTCGTCATCGTCGTCGCTTCCGATGCTGACATGGCTTAGCTTTGACGGTCTCCGACGCGACGCTGTGCGACGAGCACCTCGACGAACTGAACTGCGACTGGGATGGGAGGAAGCGACCGCATCGCTTTCGAAATCGAAATCGGAACCAGAGCCGAAGCCCAATTCCTCATCTGCATCGAGCTGCGAGTCGGTGCCACTGAAGATCGACTCGGGGAAATGGTCGTCAAAGTGACGAGCTTCGGAAAGACGATCTTCGTCGGCTGCACTGTATTGAAGAGTTGTTGCATCAACGGATGCAGCGTCGGTAGAAGAAGGGCTGAGTGGAGAAGCAAGGAATCGACCGGTGCCGTCATGGAGGGGAGGCAGCGTGAGCGCAAGAGGACCAGAATCATCGCTGTGGTCTGCTGATGGGGAGGGCGGCGAACGTGTAAGAGAGAAGTTGGTTTTCTGGACAGGAGAGGCTGGGGTCTCTCGTGAGCGGCCTGGAAAGACGATGCTCCAATCTTGAGGTATTTCTCGCTCGTGTCGATGCTGTGTTGAAGCAAAAGTGGCGGAAGCCGAGTTGTCGAGAGAATCCGGACGATCACGACGCTGCTGGCGCGGCTGATGATGGACAAAGGCCATTTTCGAGAAAGATAAACAATATGCTTGATAGGACCCGAAATGCGTTGGCGTTGAATGCTTGCGAATGCAGATAGGCAACAAGTGGTGGCAATGCCGACGAGAACGACGAAGCGAGACGATGCGATGTGATGTGATGCAGTGAAATGCAGTCGAGTGCGAAAGGCGCAAACAAGAGCAACAACCAGTGTTGCCCGAGTTACGAGTCGGTATAGCTGCTGCAAGTCGAGCGTCAAGACAGTTTGTGCGGCGACTCGGTGGAGGTGTTGCGGATCGAGTTGAGAGCCAGAGTTCCAAGTGCTCTTGTGATCAGCACAGCGTTGCTGAGAGCGAGGTTGAGGATGAAGTGGATGATGGATGCGAGAAGGGAGGTGGTGGCGGTGTCAGTAGCGTGCTACTTTACACTGTATGACTGAGCGAGCGCTCGTCCGATGAGAGACACAGGGTCAGATTATGCACAATCGGTGCAGCTGCAGCCCGAAATGACAGCACGGCGTACACTGGTCCAGCGCCTTGTCCCACCCGAAATCAAGCGCTCTCTCCAACAATAAAGGGTCTCTGATCCAAAAAAAAAAAAATCCCCAAAGCAAATATAAAAAAAGGGACGGCCGTGACTTGATCAGTCGATAGGATCACGAAAGCGACGCTGCTCGAAACGGCCATGCGCGCAGCCATAGCGCAGCTTGTATCACAGGATCCCAAATCGCAAATCGCCGCTGTGAATGGCGAGCTGACGAGCAGGCGAGCTGATGAGCTCCATTTGTGGGCTTATTATCCTTTTCATTTGTCGCTTCGCCTTTTGCCAACGCCTTTTGCCTCGCTTCATCCAGTCGATGCCGAAATGCAGAGCCAAAAGACAGGCTCCGCTTCGACTGTGGTGGACACGGCAAGATCAAGGAAAGCTCGACGAAGCGGCGTCGGCTCGGTCAACTCCTTTTTTTCCTTTACTTTTGGGGTCGGTCATGGCCATCTCGTCTACTGTTCTATTGCGCTGCACCACACGTAAGCTGATTCGATATGCCGGCGGGGGGCCTTTGGGCATGGACCCCAGCCTGTTCTGTTCAAGCTTTTTTTCCGACACTTGTGTTGGATTGACAGCTGGCTAAGCATCCCCATCTGGTTGTTAGCTCAGGGACCGTGAGATCACCAGTGATGCTAAGCTGACAGGGCGTACGAGAGTGAGCGTGCAAAGAAGCTCCCATTTGCGAGCTAGAAAATTAGCCCCTGGCCGATAAGAGCTCTCCAAGGGTTCCTTTCTTATCTTGCCTTTGCTTCCCGCGCCCGACGGAGCAGCATCAGCGCGCGAGATCCCAACTAAAAGATCTGCTCAAATCGCCGCGAACGCACACGCACGCGACCACGCTGACCAAGTTGGCTCTCGTATAAATCAACAAAATATCATCAAAAAAGTTTTGCTCCGTACTGGGCTCGAACCAGTGACCTTCCGTTGTTAATGTAAGAACTCAGACTTGCTGAGGCACCGTGTATTAGACGGATGCGATAATCCAACTACGCTAACGGAGCTCACATACGTGGGTGTCACGGTATTGCGTTTATATACTGTGACAGAGAGTGTCTGATTATGGCATAGTAGCAACCCTTCTGCTCCTGTTCCCCCTGTTCAAGGGTCGATGGTCGTAGAAGGGATCTACGGCAGGCGGCAGGCGAAGGGCCAAGATGGTAGTAGGCTACGAATGCTGCTTACGACGATCTGACAGAGAGGATACGGGGGATCGGCCGCCCAAGGTTGCAGTCCAAGGTTTAGCTAACTATGTCTTTGCGGGTGGAGCGCGAGAGAGGGCCCAGAGGCATCGCCCGAAGGCTCCTTGTCCGGCAGCGGCCGATCGTACCGGGGAAGGGGTGATGCTGGATCGAGCGAGGACAGAGGCAGAGGCAGAGGCGGGAGAATTGGATAGCCGGTTCCCCGCACATACAGACGCAGACAGGCGCACAATGCACTCTCTCGTCTCTGCGCCTTTGGCCTGTGACAGTACAAGCTGCACCGGTCTCTGGTTGGTGAAGGAACAAGCTGAGAATTTGTGGATGAGTCGCCGCCGCCGCCGTCAATTCCTGAGCAATCTCGGTTCGGTCGCTTGGCTAGGTCGCCTTCGAGTGGAGTCAAGCGGGAAAAAGCGACGAAAGGCTCGAAATTCTGTCCGTGCTTGTCCGCTTTGCAATTTGCAGAGAGAGAGAGAGAGGGGCGACGGCGTATTTCCGCTGATGCGCTTCCGCATTTCTCTCACAGGCAGCAAGGTAAGAGAGTGAGGTGTGAAACAGTCGGATTCCAATTGGGTCGTGCTCCAGTTGCGTTTACCCCACGCTGCGAGACAAAATGCGTGTCGGCTCACCCCACACCTACCTGGTCTCGCCTTGCCACAAAGGCTGGATCAATATATACTGTACGTCGCACCAACCATCGGCTTGTCCAGTTACGACCACACCATACGTTGATTATCCCTCCGCCATTGTCTCTGCGTCGATAGTCCGCTGTTTGCCTGCCCGTCTATCATGCTCACATTCGACCAAGTTGCTCAACACAACAACAAGGACTCGTGCTGGGTCATTGTCCATGGCAATGCGTACGACGTGACCGAGTTTCTGCCCGACCATCCTGGTGGAGCAGGCATCATTCTCAAGTATGCCGGCAAAGATGCTACCGAGGAGTACGATCCTATTCACCCACCGGGGACGCTCGAGGAGAACCTGCCCAAGGAGAAATGCCTCGGTCCCGTCGACCCATCGACTATCAAGAAGGAAGACAAGAAGCCTGAAAAGCAGGTGGCTCGTCAGGACGATGGTGGTGTTCCGCCGCTCTCGCAGTGTCTCAACCTGTACGATTTCGAGGTGATTGCCAAGCGCGTGCTCAAGCCTACCGCGTGGGCTTATTACTCGTCGGGTGCCGATGACGAGGTGACGATGCGTGAAAATACGTCGGCGTTTGGCCGTATCTGGTTCCGCCCGCGCATCCTCCGCGATGTCAGCCACGTCGACTACTCGACCTCTCTGCTTGGTCAGAAATCCACGCTGCCCGTCTACATTACCGCCACGGCACTCGGCAAGCTCGGCCACCCGGACGGCGAAAAGAACCTCACCGTCGCCGCCGGCAAGGAAGGCATCATCCAGATGATCCCCACGCTCGCTTCGTGCAGCTTTGACGAGATTGTCGGTGCG
This sequence comes from Mycosarcoma mackinlayi, assembly GCA_928852645.1. Lineage (NCBI taxonomy): Eukaryota > Fungi > Basidiomycota > Ustilaginomycetes > Ustilaginales > Mycosarcoma > Mycosarcoma mackinlayi. The sequence continues at coordinate 117,967 of CAKMXS010000065.1, read as the reverse complement.
CGTGTCAACGATACCCAGGTGCAGTTTATGCAGCTCTACGTCAACTCGAACCGCAAGATTACCGAAAAGATTATCCAAAAGGCCGAAGATGCCGGTGTTAAGGGTCTCTTTGTTACCGTGGATGCACCGCAGTTGGGACGAAGGGAGAAGGACATGCGCATGAAGTTTGACGATGTTGGCTCGGATCAGCAGAACCAGAACAAGGACAAGGTGGATCGCAGTCAGGGTGCAGCGCGTGCCATTTCGTCGTTCATCGACCCTTCATTGAGCTGGGATGATTTGACGTGGCTCCGATCGGTTACCAGGATGCCGATTGTGCTCAAGGGTGTACAGACGTGGGAGGACGCCGTGCGCGCCGCCGAACTCGGCCTCTCGGGCGTTGTCCTCTCCAATCACGGCGGTCGACAGCTCGATTTTGCCAGATCAGGCATCGAGGTGCTCGGCGAGGTCGTCGATGCGCTCAAATCGCGTGGCCTCTTCCCCAACCCCATGTTCCAGATCTTTGTCGATGGTGGTATCCGCCGCGCATCCGACGTGCTAAAAGCCGTCGCAATGGGTGCTACTGCCGTAGGTATCGGACGACCTTTCCTCTACGCTTACTCGGCGTATGGAAGCGATGGTGTAGTTCACGCTATTCAGCTGCTCAAGGCAGAGATGGAGATGAACATGCGTTTGCTCGGCGCCCCTACGCTCAAGGATGTAGTGCCAGAAATGATCGATGCTAGGGCCCTGGGTACCCATGTCAACTTTACACCGATCAGTCATGGCCATCAGATCTACGAGAAGCTCTCGACTGCCGTAGGCATGCCTAACGAGCCAAGTAGCAAGCTCTAGCGCTGTTCTTTTGCCTTCATGTATAGTTTCAATATTTGCCGAACACGAGAGGAATCGCAGACTGTTGTCCATAAGCAGTTTGTGATCAGCGCTGAATGCAAGCACTGTGTATCTTCTTGCACTCGATCTGGCATCTGATGCCCTCCTGAGCTGATTGTGCGTTTACAAGCTAACAATGCGAACCGTGCGATCGAATCCACAGCTGGCAATCTTATCTTCGGCCAAGACGACGACATCTTTGATCATGGTATTTCCGCCTCGGCTCCAACTGGTCGCTGCGGCCTGCTCTGCCTCTACGGCCGTCACGCCGTGAGCAAGCACAGAAGCCCTCGTCCTGCCCTTCAAATCGACTAGGCGCAACACACCGTCTTCGGCGTTGAGCCAGCATCCTCGGCCCGAGGGTAGCCATGCGTGCCTCGGCACCGCATACGAGCTCGTAGCGACTCCAGTAAAGATGGTAGCGGCACGATGCGATGAGAGTGGATGGAGGAGGAGTAGACGCGAGGGCGAATTGAGATGCGAGTGGTCGCCGGTTTGCGCGCAGATGTAGAGCGACGAGGGGTGGAGGGTGAGTGAGAGGAGCGAGTAGGAGACGTGAAGGTCGTGCGGGTCCGGATTGGTGTTGAAACTGTGCAGCGACCAGTCTGGTGCAGAGCAAGAGGTGCTGGAGGAGGAGGAGGAAGGCTTGTCGTCTATCGAGGCCGAAGAGAGATGGTTGCTGAGCCCTGACATGTCGGACATATCGGCAGAGGTGGGGAGAGCAATGTAGTGGATGAAACAGTCGTTGCGGACGGTAAAGCATAGCCAGGTGCGTTTCTGTTTCGCTTCGTGGATCACCAGCTCGTCTGCTGCTCCAGCGTTGCCTCGGCTACTGCTGCTGTCGATGGCTTCTTGCGCTTCGTCCGGGGTCGTGCCGGCTCGAACAAAGAGGATCGCCTCGGGGTTGGTTTGCGTTTCCATCTGGAAAACCTTTTCATATCTAGGACCAGTCAATTCTTGCACACCCTCGTCCTCTTGCTCTGGCTCCTCGACGTTTTCCTTCGAAGCATCGAATCGAGTTTGATTCGTTCTACGATAGACGACCAGCTTCTTGTCGTACCCGATACTCGCCAGATACTCGCCCGTCTCGCTCACTGCCACTTTGACTACAAATTTGCTGTGCTCCTTCAACACCTGCACGGATTTCCTCGTCAAGAGATCCCACACCACGACTCTGGCATCCATTCCGCAGCTGATGAGACATCTCGCATCTATGGGATCTTGTGCGACACTCAGTACAGCCGCCTGATGACCTTCCCTGTCTTCGAGGATCTCTTCAACCTCGCCCGTGTCGGCGTTGGAAAAGACAATCCTTTTGTCGGCCGCCGTGGTTACGAGACACTCTCGGATCGTGTTGACGTAACGTGAAGTGCGAGTGTCAAAGCTTCGTTGTGGGAGTCGAAGGTTAGATACCGAGAGGATGTTGGAAGCGTGCAGAGTTGCATGGGTAGCGGTAAGGCTATAAGCTAAAGTGGACGGTCCTTCGAGGGTTAGGGTGAGTGGGTCGGTGAGCGAACGGGTAGCATGCGTAGCGGCTAGCTGCTTTGCTTTTCTACGACGCTCGTCTGCTCGAATGTTGGAGCGATAGGCTTCGACGAGTTGACGAAGATCGAGCGTTGGCTTACCGGATGCAAGAGGTGGCAGTTGGAGTCCAGAGGTGGCGGCATCGAGGCGTAGTTGCGAGGCGGTGGAAGTGTAGCCTTGCGACAAGAGGAAGTGCTCGACAATGAGGTGCGATGCGAGCGTCAGATCGTATAAGTCTGAGGACGACATGGCTGACACTGGTGCCCGTATTCGCGTCAAGAGGTGAACGAAAGATGGAGATGGATGAGAAAAGTGGTGGTGGCAAGGAGTGATGGTAAGGCGAGCAACGTGCCTAGGCGAGACGAAAGGCGGTATGGCGACTTTCAGGGTCCATGGGTCCATCACGCCCGCAAACAGACAAAAAAGAGAGTTGAGTCGCATTGACGTGTGACCCAGACATGTTGTTCTGGTCCAACAACGCGCTTCCAGTTGTTCCCCTCTTCTCCCTCTCTTGGGCTCATCCGATCGCGAGTCACACGTGTGATCCCACAGATGCTACCGACAAGTGTTTATTACATCTATGTATCAAAAGCAGCAAGTTACTGTACACAAATACGAAGGTCTCCTGTTGCGTCACAACTTGTGAGCATGCGGTCGCAATACGCAAGCCTGAGTCATGCTAGCCACCAGGTGCTGGTTTCGGTCCCACAAGAATGCCTCGGCATAGGTCCTGCACTCGTTGCCCTGAATGGTCTGCATCTCCCTCAAGTGGAAATCGTTCATATCGGGAACAGCATGGTAACGGAGAGCGCAATCCAGCGACGATACGGCACTTGCATCCACCAACGACATTTTCGAAAAGGTCAGAGGGATAAATGACAGCGCACCGTCCATGAGAAATGCGACGAGAGCCGCATTGGCCGATGCCGAAGAGACCGAGAGGGGTGCGGCTACATCACTGTAATTGGATGGCTGCAGGGAGGAAGCGGCAGGTGGCGGTGGTGGAGATGAGAGATCCTGTCGTGATTTAGCCCAGTCGACCGAGAAGCGCTGCGGAAGTGCGGCCGAGTGCTGTTCAGATTCGGCGAGCGGATCCAGACCCATGACATTCTGCGCATGCAGGCCCTGAGGCGGAAAGACGTTGGTGATGGTTTTGACGCCGAGTGCAAAGACGGTATTCTCGAGGTAGTCGGCTGCGGCCCGATCCACTTTTCCCTCCTGCACTTTGCGCAGAACAATGTCTCTCATCGAGGGCAACTGCTCTGGTGGGGCATACTGCATCTTTGGTTTGCGACTGTATCGTGTAAAGGGTGCTCCAGCTTTGGATGTGTCGATCTTGTTGGGTGCTGTAAAATCAATGGTTGCAACAAACGTGTTTCGCTCGCTTCCATCGTCGAAAAGTTGACTGGCAACGACGAATCGAGTGGCAAAGGAGCGGGTGTTGCGGATGTCGGTCACGGTCAGCTTAACTTTGCGATCGGCTAGGGTGGGGCCGAGGTAAGTTCCAAGAAGAGAATGGATCTCAAAATTGAGCATCTGTTTGGATATCTCGATCGATTTAAAGGCAGCAATGACCGAGAGAGCTTGGACACAACCGCCATAGGCAATGTCGGCTGGATTGCCCATCTTTTCGGGATTGCAAGACGAGATAAAGACGTTGGGTTGCGAGGTAGCGCGCAATCGCACGAGCTCGACAAAGTTAGCCGCCATGATGGCAAATATGCCGCCGTTGCTGGCGAGGAACAAGGTTGGTGGTGATGACGGTTGGGATGAAGGGGCTCCCAAACGCGGCGCGATCAGAGACGGAGGTGGTGATGATCCGAGTCGAGCGGATGAAATGGTGGGATGATAAAGCAGCGGTGGATCCAGACCGGGTACGGGTTGGCAACCAAGGCAACGAAGGGCAAAGGAGCGGAGCTGCAAATCACTTGTCTGCTCAAAAGTCGGACGGGGAGGAGAGACCATGCCTCGCTGCAAATTCCGTGTTTCGGGAGCGTCAATTTACTCTTAGCCGGAGCCTTTTTTCACCCTTCGTCCTCGGATGCAATTTTCACGGAGCAGAGTAAGCGGATTGCATGTCGGTCACCGTGAGACAGCCACGGCGTCGTGTGTCGAGGCTACATCATGCCGAACAAGCAAGCCCACAATTGCAGCAGAGATTCGTCTCACGAGCAACCAGGGTCCATGAGTGCTGAACAGATCCAAGGTGCCCGCTGCAGCAGAGACATGCTTGGCAGACCAAGCTCTCTTTCGAGAAGCAAGTGATCTGCGGAAAGCTTTGCTTTGCATTTGCAGATGCACATCTGCAGCCCGGCAAGCCTATTTATCCGGCGAGCGCAGCTGTTTGCTGTGTAACCGTGTAACTGTCTAACTCGACCGTGTAACAGAATTTTAACTTTTCTCAGTGTCAGTGAGGACCAATCGCAACGTGTTGGCTCTCCGCCCTCTTCCCAGCAATTCGGCCGGTGTGACCTTTGGCGCCGTACATTCACAAGCGTTGCTTGTTCCTGACTTCCTCGGAGCCCTGCTTTGAAATTCGTCGGTCGTTTTCATCACCCAAGGAAAAGCCGCGTTCTGAGCCTTTGAGTTTCCGAATGAAAACAAAATCTCGGGAGAGGGAAGTCGAGTTTGATTTCGCCCGACTCGCCGCCGGAAGATTGAGCGCGAGTGTGTTTGTCTGTTGGTCTCGCCAAAGCCGTCTTGTGCTCCACCTGGTTCGTCAGCATCAAGGTGCACAAGGTGGTCTCTGCATAGGCCACATCCCACATGCCTGGGCGATACGAACCTATCTACGCTTACCAAGCCACTAGATCTGCAGCTCGACGTAATCACGCCATCCTTCGTCTCGTTGCTCTGCTGTTCTTTGTCGCTGTTTCTTCCGTCGTCTTCTTATCTCTGACCGATCACGTGCATTGGAGACAGACCCAACCTCGACTTTACAAGTTAGAGACAACAACGGCGTCGACAAACACTTCTACGGAACAAGCTCATTCCGTGACCATGACTATCACGTCGAATCACACAGCCAGCGACGCCAAGTCACCAACCTTGGACGAGTACCTGGTGCAGGCCAAGCAAGATGCATTCACCCATCTCAAACAAGCAAGCACCTCGCAAAGCAAGCTCACCATCATCATGGGCAACGAGGCCGCAGATCTCGATTCTGCAGCTTGTGCCATTGGGCTCAGCTACCTTTTATCCCGCTTTGGATCTCCATCAGGTCACAATCTGCCACCCTCGACCTATGTACCTTTGATACAGAGCATGCACACCGACGACGTGCTTCGCCCCGAGAACACGGCTGCGTTCCGCGCATCGGGAATCACGCCCCAACACATCTTTTACCTCGATGACCTGGGAGAGACGCTCGATCTCAAACTCGATTCGGATGCGTTCGCGCCTTCAGCAAACGTGGCGATTGGGTTGGTCGATCATCCGTCCTTGACGGGGCCGTGGGGTGGCGCAAATGCGGCAAACAGACAGGTTGACCTTGTCATTGATCATCACGAAGACGTTGGTGATCATCCCGATGCAGCATTGAGGATCATCAAGTCGCCTTCCAACGACCCCGTAGGAAGCTGTAGCAGCTTGGTCGCCGCCTTGTTTGCAGACAAGTTCTACCCCGCATCTTCCTCCGATGTGGGCCTGCGCCAGGTAGCCGACCTCTTGATCAGCGCCATCATTATCGACACGGACAATCTTCGAGCAGCACCGCGTGGCAAAGCGACACAGTCCGATTTCGATGCCGTCAAGACGCTCTTTCCCGCCTCCTCCTTTGGCCATCCCAGCTCGGCAGATCAGATCCGAGAAACTGCTCTATCCCATTCTCCCCTCAACAACGCGCCAGCAGCATCTCTTGAACCAATTCAATCAATCAGTCCGTCTACAGACATCGACGCGGCGACCCACAGCGCCAAAATCATCCTTGCGCCCTTTTGGCAGATTCTCTCGACATCCAAGCAAGCCGTCGCGCATCTTAGCGGTCGAGACCTGCTACGTCGCGATTACAAGGAGCTCGATTTCACCGACGAGGCTCAGGCCGATCTCACGCTCAAACTCGGATTTGCCTCGGTGCCCATCAGCATCGCCGAATGGCTTCACAAGGATCGTCCGCACCCTCTGCTTTCCAATGCGGCAGATCCCAAGCTCGAAGTGAAACAAGCATGGGCAGCATGGTGGAAGACGCTAGATGAATTTATGTCGGAACGAAAGATTGATATTGCTGTCATGACTGGTTCGTTCCGCGTGCCAGAGGGCGAGGTGGATGCAGGAAAGCACAAGCGAGAACTCGTCTTGGCCTTCGCTCCTCGCTCAATGCAGCCCAGCAAAGCCGAGAAGCTGTGGGACCAACTGCGAAAGGGGTTGGAAGCAGACGCGCACGTCGAACAGGATCAAGTCGACCGACGTCTTATGCTCGAAGAACCGTGGAAAGGCCAAAGGCTGCCCGAAAGCGCTGGCGGCAAGAAGGAGAGGGTTAAAGGGGTCGATGACCAAGGAAAGAGGGATTCATCAACGGAACAGCAACCGAGATGGGCCAAGGTGTACAAGCAGGCGAATGCCAGGGCTAACCGCAAGATTGTGCTTCCTGCCGTCACGACGATCCTTCGAGCGGCGGTGAGAAAGTTGTAGTAACAGATTTATGCTCGGACGTAATCAATCCATTCATAGACCAGGAATCGTGTCGTGGAGGCTGTGTCTAGTGTCTATACCCTAGCGAGCCTCAGTGTCGAATGGGCGTTGGAAGCGAGTCACGAGCCATCAGCAAGCATATTGTATCTCCCGGCGGCCACAACCGACCCAATCCGATTCCGCGGAATGAAGCCAAGAAACCCCCATATGGCGGCGCCTCCCTGCGACGAGTTGTTATCGACCCTGATATGGGTGGATACTGTCACCACACTGTGTGGCATTGGTGGTGCTAGCGGCTGCCGGACCAAAAGTCTTGGCTCCGGCCTAGACTGCAGCCTGACGGGGTCATTCTTTTGCTTGGCGTTGATCGAGGTTCTGCCAACAACCCTGATCCTGCACGATCAAGCGTCCGGTGACACCCGAAGTCGGTCTGTCAAGGGCTGTGCAGAGTCGACTGTTCTGTGCATGTAAGACCAACGCCATGTTATAAACACCCGAGGTCTTTGCATCCTCAAAAGGGGAGAGGCGAAGGTGGTCTGACGTAGTGGCATGCCGTGGTTTCATTCATGCGAACCCGAAATCGGTTGCTCACTCGCCTGCGGACTTCGGGGCATTTCGGCCAATCCGACGTAGTCCTTCTCTTATGACTGTCCAGCTGCAAGGGAAGGAGTGATTTCGGTCGTGTTCGGAATGCACGTTGAGAGCAGGGTGCCAGGAGGATGAGGCGGGGAGAAAGAGGGCGCTAGGGTTGAGCAGAGAACATGATGGGCTGCTAGGTCATACTCAAGCGGACGAAAGAGATCCGCATTCCCCCGCACAGGGTTCGACGTCGCCTGGTGTTGATCTGATTCCGTACGTTACAGTATCGATGCACTGGCTGCTCTCCAGTCCAGACAAGACCAAAAGGCAGTACTTCGAGGCGAGACACAAGGGAACAACCTCGTACAAAAGGCCTAGGCGAGCGGCACGATGCCCTGGTGTGCTTCTCGGCTACAAAGCGACTCTGCCGGTCAGACGAGAGAGACATCTTAGAGAAGCGGAACAGCCACAAATGAGTCGCTGCGATTGTTCATTGTCGAACGGGCCCTTTCTTTTTGGCTATTCCGAGAGTGTGGATGTGTCGCTGAAAAAGGCACCCGGCAGGGACTGGTGGGGAATTAAGCGAGTTGAGGCGGGGGAGAAACAGGCACGAGACCTGTCAGATGGTCCGAGGACGTCGATGCCGAGAAATCCACTTTCTTTTTTTTGTTTTCCAGATGCAGCTCAAGCCGCGCTCAGATCGCTGCAGGAAAAAACTCCGCTTGGCGCTGCCCTCCGCTGCGCACAATGCCTCCGCTCCACTTAGCTCAGCTTTTGCGTCCCCACCGCTCCTCACCTGCTCCGGATACATCTCCTCACTCTGTTCGACCCTGTCCGTCGAAAAGCATATATACAGCACCCTTGCGATCAGCTGAAGACAGACTCGCTCCATCATTTTTCCACCATCGGCGCTACCAACCCTCCTCGCCCCGACTCTAGACGCGAAAAGCTCGAACACACTCCACCTCGTCCCTCTTCTCTGTAACCATGTCTGAGCTGGGACAGGACACGCTCCCCTCGGGCTCGTATAACGGCGACGCTGCTGCCAAGAAGCCAGCCATGGCCAGCTCGGCCGCTCCCGTCTCTAATGGAGGCGGTCTCGTGACGGTACAGCCCCTTCGACGCGCTGAGATGCAGCCCTCGTACAAGCAGAACCTCGGCCTGGACACGGTCGAGCACGGCTTTTACGGGTCCCTTATCAACGGCATCGGCGCTGTTGCAGGCTTCTTCGGACAGATTCCTTGCTGCATCTGCTGCCCTAATCCTTACAAGGAGATTGAACAGGGCAGCGTCGGACTGGTCTCGCGATTTGGACAGTTCTATAGGAGCGAGGATCCAGGTCTTACTCAGATTAACCCATGCTCAGAGTCGCTAAGACGAGTAGATGTCAGGATTACAACGAGCCCGATAGGCCAACAATCCGTCATTACTAGGGATTCTGTGTCGGTGATGGTGGATTCCGTTATCTTTTGGCACATCTCCAACCCGTACAGAGCGTCATTCGGTATCAACGATGTGCGAACGGCGCTCATCGAACGAGCGCAGACCACGCTGCGGAATGTGGTTGGTGGGCGCGTTCTGCAGTCGCTCGTCACGGAGCGAGAGCAAGTGGCGCTCGAGGTGCAAGAGATTGTGGGCGACGTCGCTGACCGCTGGGGTGTTCAGGTGGAAAGCATCCTAATCAAGGACATCATCTTCTCCAAGGAGCTGCAGGACTCGCTCAGCTCGGCGGCCAAGCAGAGGCGCATCGGTGAATCCAAAGTCATTGCCGCCCAGGCCGAAGTCGACGCGGCTCGTCTCATGCGACAGGCTGCCGACATCTTGGCCTCCAAGAGCGCCATGCAGATCCGCGCGCTCGAGAGTCTACAGGCGATGGCCAAGACGGCCAACAGTAAGGTCATCTTTGTGCCCATGAACCTCAACGACCTTTCGGGCAACGATAGTCTGCCGCCCGGAGGCACAGGTCCGGGCGCCAATGTGCCGCCTGCTGCGTCGACTTCGGGCTCGGGCTCGACGGGCGGCGGGAACATGATCCCCACCGCAGCTCTGGCTCAGCTTGCTGACATGTAGGACTGTCGAGCGTCTTTATCTGGTTTTGGCGCTAATTTGACTTTCACCGGCTCGTTGTTGCGTCCCATCTGACAGCTGCAGAGAGACGCTTTGACGTGGCTGCATGCCGTCGATGCGCAGTATATACAACAAATGAAACGAAAGGTACTTCGCTTTGACTACACCTGTACATCCGATGCTTCCCAACAGTCTCTTGCTTTGCAGGCAGACCAGCTTGTCATACCCTCATCAAGATAGCAATGATACCTGTGTGTTTCTCCTTCTCGTCTGCGTCGATGGTCTGGAAGAGTCGTTGGACCTCGAAATAGAAAAAGAAAAAGGATAGGCAAGTAGGGTATGATACAGTATATTTTTGGCTAGAAATGCATCACAGACATCTGCGGCCATAGAATCTTGAAAGCACCGCATCCCGTCCGATCTGCGAAGTTAAGCAAGATATCGCCTAGTCAGTACTGCGGTGGGGGACCACGCGGGAATCCTGGGTGCTGCAGTTCTACCTTCTTTTTTTTCTTCGCTTTTGGGCGCTTTTGGTGGCTGTTGTGAGTTAGAAAACTTTCTTCCGTTTTTGTGTCGAGTTGCAAAAGGGCACGAGGAACTGTAAAGCGCACACGCCGCACGGCACAGATTCTCTACTGATTGCGGAGCACGTTTGGACGAAAAGCCGACCGGTAAGCCGTTCGAATTCTAGGAGTTGGCAAGAGCTTTGCTGCGTTTGGCGAACCAGATAGGCTCTGGAGACAAGCTTGATTGCTCCGCCAGGAGGAAGCTCTGAACAAGTCAAACGTGAGGTCGAGGGTGCGCGTGAGGGTGGACGGGACAGAAGACGCGGAATCTGATTCGCCAGGGTCGAGATTAGATCTCTTTCAACATGGCCATCGCCGGTGTCAAGCCGTCGTTCATCTCCCCAGACCTCTCGTCTGGTCTGGTCTCCTCTCCTCGGACAATAGCCGTCTTGATATGCAACTTGTTATTTTTACCGTCGCAGTCGAGCATAGCGATCTCTGTTTTTGAAAACCACAGTCGCGCCGTTATAGACACTATCGGCAGTTGCTTTGCTGATCATGGCAAGGGGAGAGAGAGAGAAAGGCAAGCCCACCTGCGGGCCAGTCTGCGCATCTGATTCGACTCCACGCCAGCGTTTGCTTCTTGCGATGTGATGTGGAAACGGTCATCGCCGACGATCCAATCACATCGCAGGAGCTCATCATCATCATCTTCATCATCAGCAGACAACAGAGTCCAGAGCGTTCAGAGAGCTTCAACTCCCAGCTTCAACTTGAAAGTGTGACTCGTTTCGTTTTGCGTTTTTTCTTCTTCTTGCACACGCCTTGCAAGAAGAAAAGGGGAAGAAAAAGAAGAACAAAAAGTAATTACGCATCGGAGTGGGACTTTGTTTTTTGTAATAGCCGTATACAAAATGCCAAGGTGAGTTTTGTATTTCGAGAAGAATTGGTCCAGATGCGAGCCAGCCATCACGAGTGAGAAAGAAAGATTTTCCTTTATTTTAAGTGGACGAATGACAAGGCGCAGGAAAGAGTCACACACACACACCTACACTGCAGCCTTTTGCAGCAGCAGCAAGGCAGGATCTGTCACCCATTCATTCACACATACAGCGAGCGACTGGTTGGCTCTGCGTCGTCCTGAAATGCCCGCTCCGCCTCCGGGACAGCAGGCAAGAGAGAGAGTGTGTGTGTGGGTGGGTGTGGGTGGGTGCAAGTGTAAAGTGTAAGGGAAGAACGAGCAATTCTTCCTGCGCTCTCTCCGCCTGGCAGGCCGCCCCCACTGCCCTTGTCACGAGCAGCTGCACTCTAGCCACACTCTAGCCACACACTTCTTCGCGGCCTCGGCTTCTGCCCCGTTTCCACTCTGTCTGCACTGTCCGCTCAACTCGACCCGTGTAGGATTCTGTTCTTCCAACTGTCCCATTCTTCCTCTTCTTTTCATTCCATCACCACCATCATCCCTCAGAATTAGCTCGCACCTCCCGCGCCGTCTATACACAGAAATGAACGCCAACGTTGCACGCACCGCCCTCCGGGCCGCCACTCGCTCCGCCTCTCGCCGTGGTGTTGCCGGCGCTGCACGATCGCTCTCGGTCGCTGCTACCGCCCGCCCTTCGCTCACCAAGATGGTTTCGGCCGCTGCCAAGCCTTCGCTCGCCCGTGGTCTCAAGACCATCGAGTTCAGCGAGGGTATCCCAGAGAAGGTCTACGAGCGCGAAGACTGGCCTCTCGAGAAGCTCCAGGACTACTTTAAGAACGAGACTTTTGCCATTCTCGGTTACGGTTCGCAAGGTCACGGTCAGGGTCTCAAGTAAGTTTTCACCTCTTGTTCTCACTCTACCCATGGTTCGCAGCGCTGTGCAGTGCATTGGCGTTGGAGCTGCGGGCCAACAGTGCTCTCGTGTCTCAAATGGTGGCCGTTTGGAACTGCTTTCGACGCACAAGTGCCGATAGCTGCGGCTCAAAACGCGCTGCTTGAGTTCCCGCCAGACGGAAAGGTCGACTGAGAACATTTGCTGACTGACATTCTCTCACCCATTTGTTTGAACACAGCCTCCGTGACAACGGCATGAACGTCATTGTCGGTGTCCGAAAGGACGGCGCTTCGTGGAAGGAGGCCATCGAGGACGGCTGGCAACCCGGCAAGAACCTCTTCTCGATTGAGGAGGCTGCCGAGAAGGCCACCATTGCCATGCTTCTGCTTTCCGACGCTGCCTGCGCCCAGGTCTACGCTTCCGTCAAGGACAAGATGCCCAACACCCACACGCTCTACTTCTCGCACGGCTTCCAGATCACCTACCAGAAAGAGACTGGCTTTGAAGCTCCCAAGGACAAGGACATCATCCTCTGTGCCCCCAAGGGTTCGGGCCGTACCGTCCGATCTCTCTTCCTCGAGTCGCGAGGTATCAACGGCTCCATTGCTGTCTTCCAAGACGTGAGCGGCAAGGCATTCGAAAAGGTCTCGGCGATGGGTGTTGCCGTCGGATGCGGTTACCTCTACGAGACCACCTTCGAGCGCGAGGTGTACTCGGACCTGTACGGTGAGCGTGCCTGCCTCATGGGTGGTATTCAGGGTCTGTTCAAGGCTCAGTACGATGTGCTCCGTGCCAACGGCCACTCGCCCTCGGAGGCTTTCAACGAAACTTGCGAGGAGGCTCTCCAGTCGCTCTACCCTCTGGTCGGTGCCAACGGCATGGACTACATGTACAAGGCTTGCTCCACCACCGCCCGTCGTGGTGCCCTGGACTGGGCTCCCGAGTTTGAGAAGGCCTGCAAGCCCGTTCTCGAGAAGCTGTACGAGTCGGTGCGCAACGGCAGCGAGACGCGACGAGCGCTCGAGTTTGGTAACCGCAAGACCTACCGTGAGGACTTTGACAAGGAGACCGACGCCATCGCCGCCCAGGAGATGTGGAAGGTCGGCCACAAGGTCCGTGCTCTCCGCCCCGAGAACGCCGCCAAGGGCCTCTAAACCTTTATTTCAGGGCACATTAGTCTGAAGCTCTCGGGGTTTTTCACCTCCTATCAAAAGCACACAAGATGCGGCCGTGTCGCCTTCGCCTCAGCTTGAAGTGATACGCCATGCCGAATGTACATTTACGACCCTCTGTTTTCCATTGTGACACAGTTTCTATTTCTCTTTTGTCCTGTTTCCAGTCTCTTTCTCTCGTTGCGCTTAGAAATGCATCATCATGGCTTTGCTTGACCTCTTGTTGCTGTGTTGGGCATGCTGTAACTTGGAGAGCGGAATGGCTCGAGTTGGGCTACGAAGGCACCTTTTCACACCAATGGAGGTACGAAATGCTCAGATCGGTGGTCAGGCGGAACTCTGCTAGGACGCTGTTGATGAAGCCGGCGCCGGTGAGGAGTCTGTACAAAGCGACTGGTGGGAAATTGAGTTGGGGTCTTATGCCTACGAGATCGGTGTGCGGGCCGGGTTTCAACTGGTAGGTTTGCATGAGGTTGTGGACTTCGCGCGGGGTGACGTAGAGACGGTGGTCGTGTGCGTCGCCCTGCATGGCTTTGAGTAGATCTTGGAGGATGTAGATGGTGAGGTAGTACGAGGTGGGGGTGCGGTTGATGGTGTCAAACGAGAAAAAAGCGTTGGGTTTGAGGACGCGAGAGATGGATTCGAAAGCACGCGGGAGGTCAAAGAGGTGTTCGAGCACGTCGGAACAGATAATGGCGTCGATCGATTGCGCCTCGAACGGTAGAGCGTAAATGTCACCGACGAGGTAGTCGATGTGCATCGATTTGGCTTTGGCGCGCTGTCGAGCTGTCTCGATAGACCGTGTCGACACATCAATGCCGATCAACTTCAACGTCAGAGTTCCATCAACCAGTCCCTCTTCTGTTATCTTGATACAAGGCGAGGATTTGACCAGAGCAGCATGGATAGCTTCCATTGCAAGCCCGGCTCCACAGCCCAAATCCAAAATCGTAATCGTCCGTTGACTCTGACAGTCGAGCGTGGAAAGATAGCGTTCAAGCTTGTCGATAAAATAGCCTACACGTGCAGGGTTGAGAAGCTCCAAACCCGAACGAGACCAATCAAACGACTGTGTGTTATAGATCTCATTGTCGATCGTGCTCTCGGCTGGGTCGAGCGCAGCTAGCCGGTCCGGGAAAGCCTGTGGCACCAAAGGGACCAATCGAAGCGAGGCGAGCGCTTCAAAGATGCGTCCGACAATGTAGCCGAGAGTGATAGTCATGGTGCAAGGACGGGTGAGCCAGTGGTCATGCGATGGATCAGCCTATCAACCTAGGCGTAGAGGTGTATCATGCTGATTGCTCGGTCGACGAGTATGGGTGGCCAAGTTGGACATGCGTGGCGAGAGAAGGAATGAATCATGTGCGTCAGACTGCAGAGTGTGCAGTGATCTGCAATTCCGATCCGCGCACAGTGACAGTGCGTCTCTGGCTTTTCATTTAGCTGTCGAGCCGCCTTTACCTTTCTCCTCTTTGCTCCAGGTCGGTGCATGGCGACACACTCACTCGCACGCCACGCACAAACCATCCCCCCGCATTTTATTCTAGGTCACTTGTCCTTCACTCCACCAACCCAACATTGTCAAACATTATCACCACACACACTTTCACACCTGTCGATCCTCAAATTTTACAACCATGTCCACCGCCGCAGACGTACCCAAAGCCACGCTCTATACGTTTGACGGCTCCGTCTGGGCTTCGGCTCCACGCCTCGCGCTCGTCGAAAAGGGCTACTCTCCCACCGACCTCGAAGTCAAGATCGTGGATCTCGTCAAGGCCGAAAATTTTGACCCTTCGTATCTCCGCATCAACTCCAAGGGAACCGTACCCACCCTTGTCGTTCCACTGCTCGAAACCACCTCGTCCGAAGTCGCCACCAAGTTCCGCGCCATCAACGATACCAAGTCCATCCTCGAGTTTCTCGACAAATCGCGCAGCTCCAACACGCTTTCGGCAGTCGCGGCAGATCAGTCTGAGCAGAAACCAGCGCCGATCTTGGCACCCGCTACCATCGAGGGCAAAGCAGTCAGTGATGAAATCATTGCGCTGGTGCATGATGCGGCTGTCGACCCTAACTTTTTGCTCCTCGGTGCGAGGAATCAGGCAGAACTAGAGGCTGCTAAACGTGCATTGCCTGGCACCTTTGTCAAGAACCGCAACGACGCGCTGCTAGCTCACCAAAAGAGTCTAGAAGCTACACCCGTAGACGCTAACCCAAAGGCAGCAGCGGTGCAGGTCAACTTGAAAAAATGGTACGCCGACAAACTCGAGTCCCAGTCGCTCCTCACCCGCGCCTACGTCGACAATGACAACCAAGCCGTACAACAGCTCATCCAGTTGACCAACACATCGTGGAAAGCAGTCGGCGAGACACTCGCAAAATTGGAAGCCAAGTTACAAGGTCCCCTTGCATTGGGTGACCAGATCAGTCTCGCCGATCTACACGTGATTCCTTGGCTGGCAAGGTTGGGTGCGGTTAGTACTGGCTTGGTCGGCAACAAGGATGCGCTCGACTCGCTGCATGCCGTGGTAAGCCCAAGCGGTGGCAAGGTGGGCGACAAGGTCAAGGCCTTGTGGGCAGCCTTTGCCGAGCGTGCGAGTTTCAAGGCTGTGTACGGGGATGGCTTGCATTGATGCGATCGCTTGCTATACCGCGTCCCTGTGTCGGCGTACAGCTGCACGACTGGGCAACCTCAGGCTTGTTAAACCAGTGTATCCAAATCGTTCGAACAAAGCAACAGCAACACTCAGCAATCGCCCTTCACCCAATTTCAACAATCCATCCCAAGTGACAAACCAATTCATTCAATCACACCGTTGAGCCTGCTGAGCTCGATGCTCAAGAGAGAATGACAATGTCAAATGTGCAAATTGTAGATGATGCGCTCCTGACATGATGCAATGCTGCTGAGATAGAGACGCGCCAGCCTACGACCCGAGATCAGGCTGCCACGCAGCCCTCTCGCTATCCGTGTGCTGTCGTTCCAGATACCGCCTGCAGGCAGCCTCGACATCCACCACTTCCTTGGGTGCGCTCGCCGACAACACAATGTTGCACTCGTCCCGCACCGCAATATCGTCCTCGACCCGGATGCCGATGCCCTGGAAATGCTTCGGGAACGCATCGTCAAACGGCACATAAACGCCGGGCTCGATGGTCACCACCACGCCCTCCTCCAACTTGGCCGTGCGTTCGACGCTGGCACAATCGTGCAGATCAATCCCCAACCAATGTCCGATGTAGTGTGGGTAGAGCACGCGTTCGAGCGAGCCGCCGCTGAGGTGGAAGCCAATTTGCTTGAGTTCCTGGCGCAAAAAGTCGACAGAGCGTCGATGCAGGTCGGCTAGAGTGTAGCATTGGTTTTCGGTGGCTAGCGCGGTGCATGCTTTGAGGACGTTGAGCACGGCAGTGTAGAGGTCTTTTTGAGGTTCGGAGAATGTACCGTTGGCATTGGAGGGGAAGGCACGGGTGATGTCGGATGCGTAGCCGTCCAGCTCGCCACCAGCGTCGATACAGACCAGCTGATCGGGGCCCACGAGACAGTCGTTGTTAACATAGTGGATGGTCAGCGCGTTGGCGCCAGAGGCAACGACCGGTACATAGGCCGGACGTTGCGATCCACCAAGGTTGCAGTGATATTCAAACACAGCTTGCAGCTGTGCTTCAGAAACACCAGGGCGAACGAACCCCATGGTCTCGGCCATAGCTTCACCACTGACCCGTCCGGCGCGCTTCATCACCCGAATCTCGTTGAGCGACTTCTTGAATCGCAGCCGTTCCACCTCGCGCGCCAAAGAATGACACTTGCGCGTATCGCCGAGCAGCTTGATCACGGCTTCAAAGTCGGTCTTTTTCGAAAACAGATCCAACGAGGTGGTGCTGGGTGGACTGAGGTAGTTGAGAATGTTGCCTGCCTTGGTAGCTGCCGTAGTGCCGCGCCGAGGCGTGCTGGGCTGGTTGGGTGGTTCGACGTAGATGTGCGTATACTTGGGCAAGATGTGCTTGAGGTGATTCAACAGAATCGCCGGGTCCAACTCGAAGCTCTCATCGGCACCGAAAACATCGACAGCTCCATCGAGCCCCGTCCTGGGCCCGTTCCACGTCTCGTTGTGCTCGTCGCGCTTCTGCACAAACATTGTCATCTTGTACCCCTTTGAACTGCTCGGATATTTTTCCAAGATGACAGCCGAATCAGGTTCCTGAAAGCCGGTGAGGTACCAAAAATTGGTCTCCTGGCGAAACTTGTAAAAGATGTTCCCGCTCATACTCTTGACTCGACCGGACATGGCGATGACGACACTGTTGTCGGGTAGACGGTCCATGAGGTCTTTGCGTCGTTGTTCGTATTCGGATTTGGGGATACCAGGTGTGAGTTGTTCGGTTGCGACAATTCCGTTGCCGTCATCGTAGAGAGAAGCCGAAGGGAGCCTATCGCCAGGTCGGAGGACGGCATCTTCGGAGCCAAGAACTCCGCGTCGCGGGAACAAGTGGGGATGTGAGTGCGGGAGCGGTTGCCCGTAGGTCCTTTTGCGATCGCCTGGCCCATTGAGGTTGGACTTTGAGGAAGCTAAGCGTGACGAAGAGGCAGAGTATGGATCGACGTCGTCGGTGGGTCTTGCTGCTGCTGCCGAGGAGGCCGCTCGCCTGCCGATGCTGCTGCTACTACTGTTGCTGCTGCTGCTTCCGCGCGGTAGCAGGGCCAGCAGACTACGAGAGCTTCTGCTCCAGCTGACAGCCATTGTCATCGATACTACAGAGGTTGTCGGTGGAGCTGTTGGGCAATGGGCCAAACGTTGATGGAGCAGGCCGCAGGGCAGCTGTCCAATTTTGGATTGGCGGCAAATGATGCAACCGCGCTCAACTTTCTAGACCGTCGAAGGGTCCGATATTATCTCATGCTTAATAAGCAGCCCAAACTTCACTGTGAGGGTTTTTCGTGCGATTTCACCACGCCATTGAAGGCAGGCCGAAGTCGTGATGCCTCGTCCTTCCGTCCTGTCAGTTGCGCGACCGCCAGGTGGCAGAGACAAAGGCATGGCCACCAAGACGCTCAGCACTTCGGCAAGGCACGCAATGGTCCTCGGCGCCAAGCAAGTTTGCCAACTGACGTGGCGAACACCACGGTCCTCCAGCCAGTCCGGCCGGGCGGTTTGACCTCGACCTCGCTTGTGCCGTTTGCGAGCTGAGAATGGAAACAAATTTGGGCCTAAGCGACGTCTGGGTGGCCGAAGACAAACGCTCGGCTAGGTATTAGTGCTTCGCAACCCGAACGGGAAATTACATCATGTACCCATCAGCTCTCCGTGTCTCGGATTGGCCAGCTGGTATCTTGCAGTACCGACATCGCGTCAATCATCGGTTGAGATATGCTTCGGAATTGGGTTCTGCTGTCCGAGACATCAGGAAGATGCGACTGGCGACCCTGGGGAAACATTGATCGCCGCTAAGCGCCCCAGGATGTCGCCGCAGCTGAGGCATTCCCCTTGCGGCTGATATGAGGTCGGGAGAGAGTGAAACTTGACGAATCAGCCACCTCTGTCCCACACCGTCGAAGATAGCGTGGTTCGCATTGTCAACTCTGCAGAACGATGCGCCGCTCCTACTCTGCATGTGACGTCTGACAACAAAGTTCTTATTGTGACTTGGAGGAGATCCTCTACGTTCATGGTCACAGCAATAGCGGAGTGGGCTCAGCCACACTGTGAGTCGAAGGGAAAAGGTCGAATGGGTGCCATTGGTGGGTCGGCGGGCCAAATCCTACCATAGATCACAGATTTCTGTCCGATAAGGTCGGTCTGTCTGGTTGACACGGTCGCGCCACCTCCCTTGGAACTGCCTCCACAACGCTGTGATGAACGACGTGGCTTGCACACAATACATGTCGCTTTCGTCTGACTTGCTCTCGAACACTGTTCGTACGAAGACAACCAAAGCCACCTCGCTTCTCCTACAATCTGAGTCGAATCCTAGCGTTGCGACGACCAATCAGCAGCCACTGTTTGTCGGGACGATCCTACTTTCCCTACAACAACATCATTTCCTACAATATTGTACGTACTTCATCTTTGCAGTGGCCACTGTTGCTCTACTCCAAACTCCGATCCTTAGAGAATGCAGCTATCAAGCCATGCATTGGCTGCAAATAGGTGTGTTTTGAGCCTCTGTTGCACAGCATCGCACCAACTGTTATGGGTGTGACGCTGCTGCTGCTGCTGCTGCTGCTGCTGCTGCTGCTGCTGCTGCTGCTGAGATATCACTTCTCTTGAAACTTATTCAACGTCTTCAACGTGCAGGGAGGCACATTCGGTTGACTTAATTTGGCAGACACGGGACGGAAAGATTGACGGACTCGCCGTTAATTGGTTGCGAAAATTCGAACTGTCCAGAAAGCGAATTTGGCTGATCTGTGCCTAACTCATTTCTTTCTATCTCAGCCACAGAAGATCAATCAGTAACTCAGAGGGTCTGTGCTCTCTCTCGTCTTACTCTCGAGTCGGGCTCGTTGTCGAAACGATAGCAAGCTATCAGCGTTTGCCCCGCGGTGCCGGTACAACGCTGCGACTGGTGTGTGTATCGGCAGTCCAGAGTGCCTCAGTTGCAGGCACATGCTCTGTACTGCGAGGAGCGTTTTTGTCTTTTGCCCCGCACTGCGTTGCGCTGTGCAGAGAGGGCGCGCGCCGCCTTGAGCTAGCTTTTCGCTATCGTCTTGAATTCTTGCTTTCTGGGGCTGCCTGCGAGCTCGTGTCGTAGCGACAGGATCTTGCAGGCGAGCGGTGTCGGTATCTCGTTACTCTCTGCACCCAGGCTCCGCCACCGTTCGAACAGCAGCACGATTTCTCGGCTACGCTACCACACAAACTTCGGCAGTGGCAGTCCGGCCTTCGCATGCGAGCGGGGGGCCCCTTGCCTCTGCACAACTGCCCCGACTGGCTCAAGGCTGCCGAGCCCGCCACACGCGTCGCTGCTTGAAATTCCTCGACCACAAGTTTCTCCTCCAAACCTGTGCTTTGCAGCACCGCTTGGGTGTCTCAGAGTCGATGCACACTCCGCTGCACTCCACGAGACTTCTCCACCCTGCAGTCCGGAGCCCCCTTTCTCTTTTTTTTTCTTAGTTTCTATCAATAGCAAACGGGCGAAATATTCATTCCTGGCTCACGGCTTGCTGCAGCAAACTGTGCTTAGCCGCCCGGCTGTCACTTATCAGTCTTCTGCCGCTGACTTACTGTCAGGATGGACGACAGGCGCTTTCGCTCCTTTATGTTGGTGAGAAGGTCCGTTTGATATATACAACCTTTGATAACGCACCTTGCCCTCCTCTCCGGCACCATGTACTGATTGAGTCTCTCCATCAGGCGCAACCTTCCCATTTCTCGACAGTGATCGCTCAGTCCTCCTCACAGTATCCACAACGCTTTGGGTAAACTTGGCTTTACCACCACTGCGATCATCGCCAGCTTCACTATCTCAGATTTGTCTCATCTTGCCGGCATGGTTTCTCACACATACTCTGCACCAGCACTGTCTCTCGGCGATGATCCCATCTTTGTACGAACTCACTTTCTGGGCCGTGTCGCCTCGGATGGTTCGGGTCTCGAGTATCGGCACGAGCTGCTGAAGCGACGCAGCAGTCGACACAGCGACTTCAATCGCTGGACCGCCAATTGGCTCACACCTGTGCACCAACCAATGGACTACGACAGCGACGACACCAGCGATACGGATGACGATGTCTTGCGCAGCGATGTGAAATTCACCGACCCAAAGTCCACCGCTGCTCCCCACGCTCGTAGCCGATCTTCGACGCTGCCGCTCGCCGAGATCTCGAGCTCGGCCGGTCCCATCGAGGTGGCTCGCGCCCGCTCCATGACATCACCTATCACCTCTACTTCTTCCTCCCAGTCTCGCTCTCTGCACACCACCAGGTCTGCTGTCGAGGCTGGATCTCGACTTCTGCCTGCGCGACCGCTCAGCATCGACACTGCTCAGCCTCTTCGTCTCCCTTCTCTAAACGTCTCCAACCTGACCAAGGTCGAGTCATCTCTACAGGTCAATATGCCTTCGCCCATGGCAGCGGTTGCGCCGTCGCCGAAAACAAGCAGCCCGCCTGTGGTACGCATCGAGTGCTCCGAGTCCGACGGCTCTTGCCACGGGGATGCTGGAGACCAGGATCCCGAAGCTCAACTTGCTGCGGGCATCATCCGTCTTCGCGAACAGCGCCGCTGTAGTGCCGCGTCCAAATCACAGCGGCGCATCGGTGCTAAGCGCCGGTCGCCTGCCCCGTCTCCTCGATGCTCGCCCGAAACCGAGCTCAAGCTTCTTGAGGATGATGTCGACTCGGACGATGCCCAGTCTCGGGTCATCCGAAAGCACGGCGGAAACTTTGTATTGCGACTGGCCGAAAGAATGCTGGACTTGGGATCCTCTGCTCTCGAGAAGCTCGTTGTCTCGAGCAGCGAAGACTCGTTGGACACCAGCATGGTCTACGCTAAGCAATCTCCTCTCGAGCCGCGTCGCCGTTCATCGACAACGCCCAAGGAGCTCTCTGCCGAAGCAGGCGAGCTTTTACGGCGTCGCCGAGAACGTGCTGGATCTGTCACGCCCAGCGACTCGGCATCCGACAACGACAACGCTGCCAAGGTTGTCTTGACACGATCATGGTCCGTACCCAAGCTGCTCAGTCTGCATTTCTTCCATCCCTCTGCCTCGCTTCAAGCACTCTCGGCTACCACGGCCTCGACTCCGTCCACACCCTCGGTCCGATCCGCTCACCTGCATCCCAACTTTGGCTTCACTCCTTCGAACAAGCCGTCCAAGCACCGAGAGCTCAACGGCTTTGACGACGTCGCCGCTTGCCTGAGTCGACGAAGCGAGCATGCTTCCGAACTTGTGGATTTGAAGAAGGATGGCGTGTCTCCTCTCTGGAGGGAGTAAAGCCGTCATTACGTTCATGTCTCTATCACGTTGTTTTACGAATCCCGCGCTTAGCTCGCTTATCATTCACGTCAGAACGAAGGGTTCTTAGCATATTCCCCTTGTACTTGTATCTCACCGGGCACTCTCATGTTATGGACTCAATTGCATCTCCAATCTCTTTTCCCTTGAACGTTGTACATCGATTTTGGCCTGAGCCAAACAAAATGAGCCGTTCCATGAAATGATACGCTGTGTGTGCGAGAGACGAGCGTCCGCGCCTGAAAGGCAGCTGCAGGTTGAGTATCCGACTCCACATAATTTTGCCAATATGCAGGCGCACCCTCTTTTGATTCTTTTGCTCACCCACCATCTAATCGCGATCAGCTCCCGTATCTGAACACACACTAACACATACACACACATCGACAGCAGCGTCCACGACCTATTGCGTTTCCGTTCAAAGCTATCGCATATTGGCAAAAGAAATAATCAGTCACTCACACTGCGCTTTACACGACCCGCAAGCATCAAGCAGGATGGGCGCAACCAGCTCGAAAGGTCCAAAGATTACACCGCACGATCGGGCTGTTCTGGAGTGAGTCTGCATCGTTGCGCCGCTTCATCGGCAACAATATTCCAGGCCACGCTTACTCAACCCTTGCTGCTCGACACTTGTTATCATTTAGCCTCAAACTCCAACGAGACCGCATCAAGCAGTATCAGAAGAAGGTGAGGCTTTCCTACGTGCCTGGCACCTATCTGAGCTTGCCGGATTTTGCTGACACTTTGCCAACCGATCATTGGTGTATTGATCATTGGTATATTGAACCTACCTACAGATCCAAGTCATCCTTGATCGCGAACAAGAGATTGCTCGACAATGTTTGGCCAAGGGCGACAAGACGAAAGCTCTGACTGCGTTGCGGAGGAGAAAGTACCAGGAGAGCTTGATACAAAAGACCGATTCTCAACTTGAGACCTTGGAGGGTCTTGTAAGTACAGTGCGTTGGATGATAATGTCGTCCCGAAGCTGTCTGCTAACGATTGTCATATCAATATTTGCGCTACAGGTCTCTTCGATCGAGGTTTCACAGATCCAACAAAGCGTCATGCTCGGCTTACAACAGGGCAATGCGGTTCTCAAGGAGATTCACAAGGAGATGAACCCGGAATCCGTCGAGAGGCTGCTTGAAGAGACAGCCGAGGCACAAGCATACCAACGCGTGCGTACTACAATCTCTTCCTCCTCCTCTCATCCCAATGGTGCGCTGACCCACATCCTTATGACCATCCCGATGTGTTCTATTTTTCGTAGGAGATCGACGAGATGCTGGCAACACAGATGACCGCCGAAGAGGAAGATGCTGTCCAGTCCGAACTCGAAGCTCTCGAGCGCGAGGCAGGTATCAGAATCGACGAGCCGCAAGTATCTTTGCCGTCAGCACCACGAACCGAACCCGTCACTCAGGAGCAAGAGGCACAACCGGAACGACAACCTGAGGAAGCACAACCAGCCGAGAGGCAAGCCGTGCTGGCCTAAGATAATTCGAGCACATGTGTCACTCAGTGCCTTGGAAAGGGATTGATTGCATTCTCGATGCTCAACGAGCAATTTTGGAAATGAGCGAAGCCGCTCGTTCGACGTAACGCGACAAGGACATTCCACCGTCAGCGCCGGCTAATGAGCCCATCTCACGCACGAGGCGAATGGCCGTAGCTAGGGCCCTTGCACTAGTCGCTATGGATTGCTTATCCCGTGGTCCGTATTCGAGACGGTCGAGCAGAGAGCTAAAGATGATAATCCACGCCGTAGTATTCGGCGAGTGCAATGTCTGCGGGAGTACACCTTCGCCCTTGAGGACGGACGATGCAAAGGGTCCCAACCGTCGTGATGGGTCCGACACCGGAGCTCGAAGCAGCATGTCGTCGATAAGGTCCATGGCTCGAGTGAAGGCGGCTTGATCCGTGTGCGTGCTGCACAGCCCTTCGATGAGGTAGCGGAACGTCGTCGGAGTGGGTGGCAGCCCGCGCGTTTTCATGTGCTCGAGCAAAAGCAACGACAGGGAGACCTGTGGCGATGCTTGCAACCAGTCTTTCACGGTCTGAAAATTCTCTCCGAGGCGATGCAGAGGTTTCGGATGCACGCAATAACGGCTTGGCACTACGTTGGTAGCAAATGCATGTGCAACTGCGTCCGGGTTCTGCAAACACCCTCCGATAAGAGCGCTGTATGTGATTTCGGAAGGTGCCACTTTGGCCGTGATCATCCGATCAAGCAGCTCCAGGGCCGCCTCGATGCGCACCTCTTCGGTGGGATGCCGCTGTCTCTTTTGCTCTGCTGAGTTGCCAAAGAGACTCTGCGATGCCAAATCCAATTGAGATGCTTCTGCACCCACCAGACAAGCCTTGATCATGGCCGTGTACGTGACGACGTTGGGCTGCACGCCCATGCTGCTCATGATGTCCAAGGTCCTGACCACCGAGTCCGTTGCCGACTCGCCGCCTTTGCGAAGCAGAGCATCGAGGATGGTTGTGAAGGTCACCACATCCGGTGTGAGTTTGATTTTTGCGGCAAGGCGGAGGGTGGACACCAAGGACTCGAGGTCTCCAATCCGTGCGTTTGCTCGAAGAAACGTGTTGATGGTGCCGATATTGGGTGCCGGACCTTTGGAAAGCATCTGGTCCAAGAGACTCTGCGCTTGTTCTCGTTTTCTGTTCAGAAACAGTCCGTGCAATACAGCGTTGAAAGTCTCAGCTTGGACACGCAATTGACCTCCGTGTCGGTCGCTCTTGCTCATCAAGTCCGAGAAGAGAGCCATGGCCTGGTCGACCTCCTGTGCGCGAAAATGGATGTCGATCATGGTGGTGTACATTCTCTCGTCTGGCACGAGCGATGTGGTTGAGGGGTTGAGACTAGCTTCTTTCAGTGCTGCTGACCAGGTCTGTTTTGCAGCGCTGTGATTCTTGGCACGTCCATATCCGTCGAGCAAGGAATTCCAGATGTGTGATGTTGGGATGAGCCGTCGCTGCTGAAAATTGGTCCAGACATCCATGGCGAGTTCGGTGCGTCTCGCGGCAATCAAGTTGGAGAGACAAACCGACCAGCAGCTCTCGGTCCATTGAGCTCTGGAAGGAAGCGGAACGGTGGATAAAATCTCGTGAGGCATCTGGAGTGTGAGCCATGGATTGGAGCCAGACGAGGCTCGCATAGCTGCGCTGAAAATGGCGTGCGCTTCTTCGATCTGATGCATTTGAAATAGAGAGCCAAGAAGCCTCGCAATGCGTTGAGGACCGCCAGAATCGGACGACAGACCGCGGGCAAGCTCCACCTCCCATAATAGGGCTTGCATCGCATCCCAGTCCTTGAGCTTGGACGAGCTGGAGACGGACACTGAAGCAAAGAGACGTTTGGCGCGAGACATGTTGAAGAAGAGTCGAAAAGGGGATCCGAACTCGAGCTTGTCGAAGAGGTCTGCAAAGTCAGAAGCACGGCTGGAATGTGCACTCGCAAAGGCTACAAGGCATACCATGTCGTGGATATCGACTCGGTCGCCGTTGCTTGACACGTCGAGTCGAACAAATTTCTCGTCAATTGAACTTGGAGTTGACATAGATTCCGGACTTTCGTCTTGGGATTTTGCCAAATCAGTCCCATAAGCGAGGCGTGTATCGACAACCATTTGCCAAAGATTGACCACATCCTCGGCTTGTCCGTTTGTGAAGAGAACTTGGAACCAGCCAGAGATCAAGTCGACATCGCCAGTGAGGCAAGCAGCGCTGGCAAGATCTTGGAAGCAAGACTGGAAGCTCGTGGCTTTCTGTACATCTCGAAGGCTAGAAGCGAAGGATGTGCAGAGCCGGAGAAGCTTGTGATGTTCGGCTGGAACGAGTAGGTGGACGCCATCATCAAGGTCTTTCCAAGCTGAGAGTATGCCGGCCATGTCTTGGCCATCGATGGCCTTCTGTAGCGCTATCAACTGAGGGTTCTCCGAGTCTCCTGACGCTCGTGACTTTGATGTCGAAGTTTGCTGTGCATGGCTTGATTTCAGGGCGAGAATGCGCTGGGTCCGAGTCGAATAAGGGGATGTGGTTGAGCTCGGCGAACTGCGTGAAACTTTTTTGGCGTGCGTCGAGCGGCCATCACGTTGCTTGTTGGTTGCCGCTTGTTGTGACTTGGTGCGTTTGACAGCCTTCGGAACGTGAATAGCGAAAGACGATTCGGCAGTGCTGTAGTCTTTGCCAGCCAGAGTGTTTGCGAATCTCTGTTTTAAGCCAGCTTGGGTTGCTCGGCGAGCAGCACCAACTGCAGTGATAGCACTGATGCGCAGCATCCCCCTTCGCAGCTTCTTCGTACCACCAACTGCTCGATCGCGGACAGAGGATGAAGCGGAGACAAGTGAGGGCTTTACGAGGACACATTGTTACTCTACTTTCAGAAGAAACAAAAGTGTCATCAGTCCCACATGTCCAAAAAAGCTTCCCGAGTTCCGATCCGTCTGCCATAATAGAACAGTGTTAGATCTATTTGTATCTGCATCATGTCATTTGTAGCCGTTTATTTCAGCCGCGCAAAGTATGCCCGATGCAAGGTACGGCACACGCACAGCCAGCAAGCACGCATTCACATCAGATTAGCAGACGAGACGCGGTGCAGCACAGCAACTGCACTGTAGTCTAACTCACAGTGGAAAAGCACATTGCCGCCACAAAATTATGCTC
The DNA here is from genome assembly GCA_928852645.1 of Mycosarcoma mackinlayi. NCBI lineage: Eukaryota > Fungi > Basidiomycota > Ustilaginomycetes > Ustilaginales > Mycosarcoma > Mycosarcoma mackinlayi. The sequence continues at coordinate 91,165 of CAKMXS010000065.1, read as the reverse complement.
AGCCGAGTGTTCGGCGACGAGGTTCCGACAGCACATCCTGTCACAAGAGCCTCGCTCACTTGATCCCGTCTCGATACTCTCTCACAGACCACCAACACCACCATCATCTGGTATCCACTCCGATTTCCGCAATCTGCCCTTGCGCAGACCGATCCTTCGGCTTTGCACGGCCACACGCAATCATGGATAGCACACGTCACTCGATGGATCGAGACCAGCAGCCTCTTCTCGATGGCGATGCTGCTGAGCTCGACAACCGCTTTGCAATCGATGACGATCTAGCTGAAACGCAACCAACCTTGAACACATCCTCTTCAAAGTACCCACCGCTTCCGCCGTCATACGACGACACGATCCGCGTCGATACACGCGCCCAACCCAAATGGAATCCTGCCGCCTGGTTCTCCATCTCTCGTACCACCAAGGAGCACATCCAAGCATGCTTTCCTCGCACCAGCCAAGGCGAGCTCTTGACCTTCTCCACTGCCTTTTCGGGCTGCTACAAGGGTGCAACGCGTTGCTGGCCCACCAACCGCTTCGCACAGGCTAGTGTCTTTATCATTGGCCTCTGGATTCTCGTACTGTTCACCGGTCCAGCGCTCACCCAATCAGCGAGCGATAACATTGGCGCAGGCCTTCACCAGGACTGGGACTATTCTCAGATTCCTTCGGTCAAACCAGCGCCGCTTCACGAGGATGGCCACATTGTCCAAGAAGCACAGTGGCAATGGCACAATTGTGCCTCTATCAAGGGGACCAACCGGGTGCAGTGCACCGAATCCACCAGCTTTCTTCTCAACCCCCACAAGTCCAAAGACAGCTTCGCCACCACCGAGTCCATCTTCGTCGACGTCGATCCCCTCCGAAATGATCGACCACAACCTGCTGGCAGCGTGCCAGGTACCATCACTGTCGTCCACAGCACCGACGATGTACCAGCCGATGAGAAGGATCTCGTCAAGGTTGACATCACCGTCCGTTACGACGAAGCATACAAAAAGCTTTTCGACACCAGCCTCGTTGCGAAGATGAAGCGAGGTCTCTACGACGAGGGTGTCGAGATTCTCACCTATGCCAAGGCGGTCTCGACCGACGAGAGCCCGCTCATCTACGATGTCAAGATCATCATTCCACCGGGCGTCAATGTTCCCACCCTTTCCATAGATGCCGGTGCTTCCAACATTGACCTTTTCCAGCCTTCGTCGGCTTTCAAGAGGGCTCTCACCGCTCCAAGCCTGCAGATCCGCGATGCGCCGCCAACACCAGCCAATTACTTTGGAAAGCTGCATGCGCGTACACAAGTTGGCAGGTTGCGGTCGGCTTCCATCCACGCCCTCGCAGACATCCATCTCACAACCACCAACGGCAGGCTCCACATTGGCGGATCCTTCGACGCGCAGTCCTTGGAATTCAAGACGGTCAACGGTCATCTCGACATTGACCAAAACTCGAGGCTTGAGGCTGCTTACGACCTCACTCTCCAGACGCAGAACGGCCACATCCGCGTTGGACAGCACACCAGCCTTCGTGGAACCACTTTGCGCTCGGAATCGCTCAACGGGGGCATCATTGCCGACAGCGCCGTCTTCAACGTCAACCACACCCTCTCCTTGAAGTCGCAGACTGGCAGGATCGAGGCGGCCGTCAACGTCGAGAAGCCGGATCTTGAAAGGCTGGATGCTCCCGGTCTCGGAAAGACCGAGCTTGTCACTGTGGACTCGCAGTCCCAGACAGGCTCCATTCAGCTCGACTTTGTTGGGCATCAATCTGCGGTGCCCCTTCGCTGCCATGCCTCGAGCGAGGTGGCACCAGTGTCGGTCTCGCTGCATCCTGAATTCCAGGGCAACTGGGAACTTCGAGGCGCCACCCACTCGCGCTACCGGGGCGCTGGCTCCAAGGACGGCGAAAAGAGCGACCGCGGTGTTCGCCGCTTTGTCATTGACGAAGACAGTTTCGGCTGGATTAACCGCCTTACCCGAGGGCGCACCTGGTGGGAGGTGGCCGGAAAGCCAGACATTCTTCCCAAGAATGCTGAAGTCAACATCGCCACGCAGGTCGGCCTAGCTCTTCTCACGTTCAATTAGTCCGTTCCTCCACAACCAATCACCGCTCTTCTTCGTCTCAAGCACTTGTCCTTCTTCCTTGCATCGCCGCATCATGCACTTCAGATCTCGACTCTCTCCTTTCTTTACTGTTGCTCATTCCACTCAGTCTGCTCCCTTCTCGCTCTCTGTGAAATCAATGGCCATGGACCTTCTGCAAATCTTCAGACCAGATGGCCCAAGCTCTGGTACGTGTGTGTCATGTTGCGCTCGCCTTTCAGTCTGCTGAGACAGACGTGTGTCTGGATCCTGGCCGTCAAAGATGGCGTTGCGCTTTGCACCTCAGCTCAGCCGCACAAGTGAGCGCGCATGTCAAGGCAGCTCTCCGGACACAGAATTCGGGAGCTGATTCAAGGCATTGCATTGAGGGAGCCGTTGCGTGCGTACGAGTATGGACCTATGATTGAGGCATCACGTATTGTGAAAATGGAAAGTGATACGAGAGCAGCTGCTATCGGAGCGCGGTGAAGGTCAACGGCGGAGGCCAAACTGAATGCTGAGGTCCAGGCAGAGCAAGTTAGAGCCATCCTGGTTTTCGCCGGTGATGTGTACGTTGAACTTGCCAGGTGGGATCTCACGAGGCAGAGCGACGGTGTGCTCGAGCTCGTACTCGCCAGCGGACAATGGGCACTGGAGGTCGGCGTTGTTGGCTCTCGCTTCCTCGCAAACATCGAATCGACGGGCTAGCAATCGAATGAAGCCGAGCTTCACAATGACGTCTGCGAATGTACCGTCCTGTCGAAGCCAAGAATACAATCAAGTTGCATGTCAGTAATCTGTGAAATCGTGATTGGACATGTTGCGGGTGCGAAAACTCAAGTGATGGTGGCACTTACGCTGACTTCGTCCTTGGTAGTTCCCTTGGCGCGAACGGTGAGATTCTGGCCAGGGACGGGTGGGTCAGGGCTAACGACGATGCTGTCGATGTCCACAATCTCGTCGCCGGTTCCACAGCTGGCCCATTGCCAGCCTTGTCCCGGGGTAGGATCCAGAGTGAGCGACTTGGCCTTGTTGCTGTAGATGTCAGAGTCAGAAGCCGAGAAAGAGACCTGATTCGCGGCTTGGTTGCAGTCCTGACCGATGCAACCCCAAGCCATCGCCTGAGAGGCAAAGGTAAGGGACGCAAGAGCGATGGCAACAAATCTGGTGTGCATGATGGGCGGTGGAGATGTGAAGCGTTGACGCAGCAAGAGTGTGCGTCGTTTATCCCTTGAAGAAGTGTTCCGAGATAGAGACGGATTGAATGGTCGACGCCCAAGCTGCAGTGATGAATGGTCGCAAGGGGTCAAGCACTGCACAGAGTTGATCACGACGATGTGAGCAACTCAGCCGAATGCATCTACAAGCGGGCGATTGCCAAGGGTTTGGATGTTGGAACACCGATATACTGCCCTGGTGACGCAAGTGGAGTGTAATTTGCGTCTGCTTGTCTGCGGTCGGTGCTGCAGACTGCAATGGCAAAAGTGAAACCCTCTCGTTGGATCAACCACGCGCTCTGCTGCATCTAAGAATTTGGGCCCCCCTTTTCGAGCCTGTTTATGCTGTCATGCAATGGAGCAGACAGGATATCGCCCATCAGCAAGTAGCTCCCCGCTGCTTTTTAGATGTGCGTGAAGCTGCTCTAACACATTGATGCTTTGTTCGCAAGATGAGCGAGCGTGTGGAGTATAGAAGCAAAAAGGAGAGGAAGAAAAATCAAGCTTCCTCCTTCAGGGTCCTCTGCTGTGCTGCCTAGTTGATTCAGTCCGGCTCAAAAGGTTCAAAATTTCTTGAAAGCTTCGCTTCGCTCGATGAACTTCCTTTCCTTCCAGCGCTCGGTACTAGGCACAACCCACCATCACCACCTCGGATACCCTCATCAGGATAGCTCCAGTCGCTGGAAGCATCCTTACGCAAGCTAGCCCATCATGAGGCTCGACGCAACCGATTTGCGTTACATCACCAGTCAGGAGTTCCGAGTCCTGACTGCCGTCGAAATGGGTTCCAAAAACCACGAAGTCGTCCCCTCATCGCTTGCCGCCCAGATCTGCGGTCTCCATCACTCGGGTATCAACAAGCTGCTCGGGTCGCTCGCAAAGCGCAATCTCATCGCCCGTGTGCAAAACACCAAATACGACGGTTATCGGCTCACCTACGGAGGTTACGACTATCTCGCCCTCCGCGCATTCTCCAAACGTGACAGTGTCGCCGCTGTCGGCAGGCGGATCGGCGTCGGAAAGGAGAGTGACATCATGATTGTTTCGTCACCCGACCAGGAGCAGCGCGTTCTCAAAATCCATCGTCTCGGTCGCATCAGTTTCAGAGCCATCAAGGAGAAGCGTGACTACATGGGCAAGCGCAAGAGCGCCAGCTGGATGTACATGAGTCGCTTGGCCGCAGCAAAGGAGTACGCTTTCATGAAAATTTTGCACGAGCACGGCTTTCCAGTGCCGCAACCCATCGATCAGGCTCGCCACTGTATCGTCATGTCGTATATCGACGCATTTCCACTCCGCCAAATCGCAGTCCTTCCGCCAGATCAGATCCCGTTGCTCTACTCGGCTCTGATGAAGCTCATCGTCCGTCTGGCACGAGCCGGCCTCATCCATGGCGATTTCAACGAATTCAACCTGCTGATCCGTGAAGTCACCAATCCGAGCGACGATGAGTACGAGTCTGACCCCGGCAGAGCAGCTCCTACAAAGGATTCACAGCCAAAGAGCAGTAGCATACGGGGACTCGACCAGGCGGCGCATCAACAGAATGACGCTGATCTCGAAGCAGAGCTGGCAGACGGACAGCAAATCGAGCATGGCAAAGGCTTTGAGAGAATTATTGCACCAGCATCCCTGCAAAGAGTAGAAGAGCAAGAGCAATCAGATCCCGAAGAGGAAGAGGAAAACGACAGTGACGACGATGGTGATGCTGATGCCACAGAAGGTCAGGTTCATCTGGGCGACGACGTGACCGTCGAACCCATCTTGATCGACTTTCCGCAAATGGTCAGCATCAACCATGAAAACGCAGAATAGTAAGTGCAGAGCATCCCGCGACATCCGCTTCGTCACATTCATCACAGGCAAGACAGCAACTGACTTGTTTCTTTTGCCACATTACCAGCTACTTTGACAGAGATGTCGAGTGCGTCCGTAGATTCTTCCGAAAACGCTTCAGGTACCTTTCGGACGAATTCCCTCGCTTCCAAGATGTCGTCCCGGAATATGCCCGAAAGCAGACCAAGCTGTCAAAGACAACAACGGAGGTCGAAAATGTTAATGAGGACGGTACCACAACCATAGACGCTGGCGACGTTCGTCTTGACCTTCTTGCCAAGGCTAGTGGTTTCGGCGGCTCAAAACAAGATCGCGAACTCGAACAGGTAAGTGCATTAGTTCAAGGTGATCGGGTGATGATGTGCGAAGTACAATTAGAAAGCAGGCGTGACTGACAGTTCATGCTCCCTTTTCCGCAACGCAGTACATGTCCTCTCTGCGTCTGAGCACCACCGAGGGCATGATCGATGTCGCCGACTCAGCTGACGAGGATGAGGGCGAGGACAGCTCCTTGGATGACGATGACGATGACCGCCACCAAGAGGGTGACGACGAGGATACTGACGACCAGGACGATGACACTGCCGAAGTCACTAGCGGGGAAGAAGACGACGACGGCTTGACCAGGAAGGAACGCAAAGCTGCTAAGGCCGCCGCTGCCAACACCGTCAAACCTTCCCGCGGAGCTGCTCGCAAGGCTTTGCTTGACGGCGATGACTCCAAGATTGCTCAACTCGTAGCCTCTGATCGTGCCAAAGCTGCTCGTCGCACCGAGAAGCACCACGGACGCAAGGCGCATGCTGGCAAGGGCGGCAGGGCTCACGCTGGCGGCAAGGCCAAGACAGGAAAGGCACGCATGATCAGCGACTCCATGGACTTCTGAGATTGAGCGTCTCATGTAACACTAGCATACAATTCACTCTTTTCTTTTTATGCGGCGTCCATGAACATGCGAACCTTGTTTTGAACTGTGTCCGTCCGGATAAAAGATGTCACGAGCTGGTGGCACAGCAATGGTACCCCAGTACATGGGGGTAAACCTTGTGTGTCAAGATAATCTTTGAACCCTCGATGAAACACTGTCTGAGACATAATAGAGAGTTCCGGAAGACGATTGTCTCAAAAATGTGGTTCGCGAGTTATGTCGGAAATCATTTTTGCTCCAAAACAATACAAGACAAGGGTACGTTAGCTGCTGCTGCGATTAAATAATTAGCGTCAAGGTCCAAAAATTCAAAATAGTAAGGATGAAACATCGTCAGCCAGACAGAAATGACGGAATCAGAAGTCAAGCACATTCAAGTCTACTATGAAATATAGCTTTCTGTGACGGCCTAGATCGGAGCGACATCTACGAGGTGAGCAATTGCATATCAGCCCGAGAGGATCGAACCAATGCAATGATCGCATTCGACAATTGCGTATGGATGACGAGGACGTGACAAAGGGACATTGACCAATAAATCGTTGACGTTTGGAAACAATGACTCCTGAAAAATTTGCGAGTGCAGTTAATAACACATCAGCCGTTGACGTTTGTAGCTCTTCAAGAATAAATTCCTCCCAGAGGCGATAATCAATTGAAGTGGGGAGTATTTTCGTGACTTCAGTGAGACAACTTCCCCCATACAGCAATTGTGATAAATTTGACAATATCTGCAATACTCATTACATACCCTCTCACGTTCAACTGTAGAAATCGGGCGGGAACTCAAATGTGAGCAACCCAGTGCAAAAAAGGCATTGCCATCCCCCACTTGATTATGTAAATTGAAGGTCTTAGTCGGAACGAAAGTCTCGAGTGAATTGTGTGTCTCAAACAAATGTGACATTGAGAAGAGTTAAATGCTCCGAAGATCTAGTACGTTGTGCAAATTCTTTAGGATTTGCGTGTTTCACACAAAGCCCTAACCGCGATGTGTTAAAGAATATACGATTTGTCGACTTGAGCCGAAAGTTGAGCCGCAAAACTTGTCACAGTGCAGTTGAGTTGCAACGCGCATCTGGACCGTTGCACAGTACTCATGCAAAATCTCATTGCATAGCCTTGGGTGTGGCAAATGAATCATTTGTCTCCCTGATCTTTCGTCAGAGTCATGGCACTTCGGACCATTGAAACACAGTCTCGGTCAATCTGCGACAACAGCAGGTCATCGATTTTGACATCTGCAAACATTTTTCTAACCGCTTTGTCACGAATCAATCTCCAGAGCAGCTCAAAACATTGCGTGCCTTACACCTTATCGCTCGAAGTTGATCTGTAGCCAATCCATCCTGGCCTTTTCCGTGTAAGCCAATTAGCGTGCCATGTTACCTCGTGACGTTGCGCTTTGCCTTTACCGTGACAGGTCCAGACCGTCCTGACGAAAAACATATGCGCTTGAGTGCAACTGTGGACTATGCGTTATCTGAAGTGCTGCTCGCTGGTCGTAGGTCGTCAGCTGCTGAAATGTTTAGATCTGCGTGGGCAGCCGCGCAATTGCGGACCAGTGTCGCCAGACGTCTTTGTCGAGCTAAGCGAGGGCGGGCAAAATTTCTGGAAGGATCTGTGCCGTCAGAGCTGGCTGCACGTGAACGTCACGATCGGCGCGAAGCGTGATAGTGAGTCCATGGACGACCTCAACAGCGAAGGAGTGGCGACGAAAGGGCCAGAGATGAGTTACGTGCTAGCTGGGAAGTTAACATCTTATCGCGAACGGGAACACAGCATGTCTTTACACGCCGGCTCATCACGGTCCGCCAGAAGGGACACGTTTTGTAGCAGCAAGGTCGAATGCATGGCGGCGCCAGTTGAAGCACGCACAGGATGGAGAAGGAAAGGCCCATCCAAGCTCTTTAAGGCCTCATTGAGACTCTCCAGAACTGCTATTCGAGCATCGCCTTGCATCACTTGGGTCGTCGTCCCCGCTCCAGTCTTGCGTCAGATCTGCTCAGCTCACCGTGCCTTGTCCCATTCCTTCGAGTTACTTAGAAAGCCCTTCGCGACTGCAAAAGTGGTAAGGTGCGGATGAGCAAGGATCGGGTCTCAGTCAAGCTCAGCCCAGTTGCCCAGCGTACTCCTGAGAAAGCACCCGGGTGATCCACAGAGCGCGATCCAACAAGCACAATTGAGACACAGGCTTGCAAACTCTACGAGTAGAAACAGGGTATGGTGGTAGTACTGGAACAAGAAGGTGTGCGGGAACAGCATAGATTGATGTATCGAGACCCGCGATCAGCGCAATTTTGCTATCTCAGAAGGTTGGGAATACGACAAGACCAGAGGACCTAGAAGCGAAGCGAATTGCGACTGTTGAAACTGCGAGAAGCTCGGCTGGCGCCTGAAGCCCTTGACGTATTCTGGTTCGTGTTTGAGTAGACTGCCTCCACAAGACTCGAATCGCCGATCTGTTCGACATAGTCGTCTTCCTGCATCGCTGCCTTTTTCCGTAGCTTGCGCTTCTTCTTTGGCGTCACTGTCTCCTCCACGACCATGCTGGCATCGCTCAAATCGGTCAATGCTCCAGCCTGGTCGAGGATGGAAGCGTCTCGGGAAGAGGCGCGGGACTTGTTGGAGGAGCGGCGTGCACGAGCAGTGGCAGTGCTGCCACTGCTGCCACGCGCGGCATTGCCGTTGGCGCCGCTTGCCCGGCCGGATTTCCTTCGTGTAGCTGCGGACCTGTCTTCTTCTTCGCTTTCAGAAGCAAAATCTACATCGTCAAAGGAGGAGTCGGAATCCTGAGGAAGGCGAGAAGAGCTTGCGATGGAGCTGAGGCTGTCATCAGGTGCGCTGGCGAGGATCTCGACAAAGGCCTGCGTTTCGCCTCGTTCGGCTGCGCGTCTGCTGCTGTTAGCCTCGTCCTCTTCTTCTGTGTCGCCGTCGCTCTCGCTGGCGTAGCTCTCGTTGCCGTCCTCCTCATCTCCTGCAGCGCTCAGAGCCGAAGACATGTTGCTCTCCTGATCGCTGATCGAACCAGCGTCGGAGTCAGTCTCCTCTCCCGACTCGGACCCAGATTCCAGTTCAGACTGAGAGACATCTTCGTTCGGTCCAGAGAGCGAGTCCTCCGAGGACACATACTTTGCATGTCTTGTTGATTCGCGCTTGAGCGTTCTTCCTGGCCCAAGAACAGCAGATTCTTCGTCGACGGATTGTTCGTCTGCAGACTCCTCGTCGACAGCCAGGGAGTCCGAGACTTCGCCCTCGGTTGCATCGTCAAAAATGCTCTCGCCACCGCTGACCACGCTCATACTGCGATCGAAGCGACGGTGGTTGGAGGCAAGCGTGCCTTCGACCTCCGCCTCGTCATGGCCCGACTCGTAATGCTCGTCATCGCTCATGCTGGCATCGGACAGCTGTCTGTCGACACTGCTGTCGGCATAGAGCTCGGGTTCGTTGCGAGCGTTGGTGCTGACGAGTAGGTCGATCTTGCGGTTGGTGAAGTGGTCGTTCTGTTCGGCGTCGTTGATCATTCTGTTGTTGTAGTATTCCTGCATCTCTACGAGCCTCTGTTCGAATTCGTCGGCCATCTCCTGTCGCACTTGAGCTTCGATGGTAGCGCAGCGAAGTTCGGCAGCGTAGAGCTTTTCTCGGAGCTCCTCGTGCTTCTCGACGAGCATGTCAACGAACGAGTCGTGATTCTCGTCATCAGAATCTTCATCGTCCTCGATGATCGTGACGTCTGCACTCGCTTCGCTGTCCGACGCGACCACGCTGAGGCTCGATTTTGACTTTGGAAGCGATCGAGGGCCGGATATGCGCTCCTCTTTGTGCGGCGGTAGTGGAGGCAACAACTTTGTGATCGGACCCATGGAACGCGGCACAGCGACCTCCTTGGCAATGGCGCTAAATTTCATGACGTGCGAGTTCTCGTCGAAACCCGTATCGTAAGGGTTCGCATTGACAATCATGACCGCTTTGCCCTCGCCGACAAAGAAGCTCTGGAAGAGCTCGGTAAGTTTCGAGTGACGGAAGGGCACGATACTGACACGTCGCTTGACGGTGGCAGCCTGCCCATTTTCGGTGGTGCCCGTGAGTCGTACCTGATTCTTGCGCAGGGTTTCGAGACACTGACCGAGACACATCAAGCTCTTGTTGATGTTGCCGGCCTCTTTGAGGCGATCGCCACTGGCAAGACCGGTGTTGGCGACGCGCTCGCTGCCTGCGAGGTCGACGATGCTAAGACGAGCGGTAGTGAAGGATTCGAGGTCATCGTCAGACAGATTCGTGAGACCTCCATGGTGACGAATGACCTTTATGGTGAAGATGCCGTGACTTCGTGAACTTGCTCGGTTAGCCATGGTGCCAAAGACGGCGCGGTTCTCCTGCCCTCGGTGGAGAAGGTCGCGAGCCTCTTGAGCTGAGGCGACCTTGACCTCGCGCAGACCGGCGACGTACTTGCCGCCATTATCGTGATTGTTCTTGAGACTGAGTGGCTTGCGATTGAGAGTGATGCTCGCACTAGCAGGGATGGAGCTGGGAGCAGCATTGGCCATGTTGGCGAGGCTCCAGTTGGAGCCGCGAACGGATTCGGAGCGGCCGAGCGTGGAACCGGGCGAGACGTCGAGGAGGTCAAAGAGCTTTTCGTTGTAGATCTCAACGTAGCTGACAAAGACGCTGTAGCGGAGGTTGCGGTCGACAGCCACCTTGGTATCATCGTGCTCGATGAGCTTTGCAGGCTTTGCGGCACGTGCGGGAGCCTCTACGAGCAGTCTGCGCGAAATGCTGGGAATCATGAATGGGTTGACACCAAAAGCGGAGGCGGAGTCGGCTTGCGCCGACTGCTTGTCTGCGCGTTGAATGCCAGAGAGACCTACAGGCTGAATGCTGGCCGAGCTTTCGAGACCTTTGATGCTGTTGAAGATGACATCGAGCGATCGAGGAAGAATGCCCGCACCACCGGGTGAGCTGTTGCCCATCACAGTGTGACTCTTGCCGGAGTTAGTGACACCATATGTAAACATGAGACCGCTCTCGCCTTGGAGAAGGGCTTCGACGAGGGGCAAGGTTGTGTGCTGGAAGAAGGCGGACTGCGACATGTCCTGCTCGGTGCCGGAAGACGAGGTAGCTTGGCTGCCAAAGACCTTGCTGAAGATGTATTTTGTGGGTGGAACGATGCTGGCGGTCCTAGACCTGACGCCGGGAAGAGCGCTGCTGTAGGCGGGCTGAGCGGGTGGATGCATGAGGACTTCGGTCTCGCTGACGACCTCGATGTAAGGACGAGCGGATTCCTTGGGTGCATCTTGCGAGGGAGGACGGATGCGGAGGTATGCTTTGACAGGCTCAATGTCTCCCGATCTGGACGTGTCTTCGCTAGACGAGGAAGCAGAAGTGAGCCTGGAAAGGTCGCTGACGGATTGCATCTTGCGCATTTCGGATGCCCTGTCTACGAAGGCCCTGGGACGAGGTGTGACGGTAGCTGGCTCGGCATCGGTGCGCTTGCGCCTCGGCTGCGGAGTAGCGCTGGAAGCAAGAGAGCCGCGCATGGTGGATTTGAGCAAATCGGAGGGGCGTGTGGGCTTGGTTGCGGACTGGACTTGGGCTGGAAGAATGCGCTTTGATGATGCTACGGAGTTTGTGATGTTGGTCATGCTGCTGCGCGAAGACAAAAGCTGTGCAGATTTGGGACGGGGGGTGGCGAGACTTGGATCGTTCTCGCCATCGGGAGTAGCGTGCCTCGAGGCAGCCTTGGCCATGATGAAAGGATCGACGTGACGAGTCGGTGATGATCCGATCGATGATGGTGATGGGAGAGGAAGAGTGGAGAGCGGATGCGGCAACATGTGCTATGCAGTGAGCGAAACTGCGCCTACATCAGATCAGGTCACGCGCAAAAGACTCCACCGAGAGCAACACGGATTGCCCGATACACTTGAAGGCTGAACAGGGGTTCGACAGCTGCTGTGTTGCGTGTGTGTCTGTATGTTTTTTTGGAAGCTTGCTGAGCTGTCCCTCTCTTTTTGGCATGTCACCGCGTTTCCATGCTATAGGAGCGCGTTTCTGGACAAGAAAAAAGTGTTGTTCTTGTCTCGACTGCTCGACTCTGTGACTGCAGACTGCAGAAAGAACTACCGCTCTCGCTTAGCAAATGACACACTCATGTCGGGTCCTCAGCACCCCACACGTCGCTGCTGTCTCACTGTGGTCCGATTGTCTCGAGGTGAAGCAGCTTTCAACGACAAACAGGAAAGATAGGCAGGACAGCGGTCCAGCGCGACGTCATGGCGTGGCCATGTGCAGGTTCCGCGAGCTTGCAGACATCGTTTTAGTGAGCACGAGCGTCCTTTTGGCTGTTCACTGAAACCCCACATACAACTAAGCTTTCTCTTCGCGTCCCAAGTGCACGTTCGTTGTGGTCACGTGTTGTTTTCTCTTGTTAAGCCTAAGCAATTTCTGTCTCGATTTGGAGCCTGTCAAGAATTGTCGGCAAGGGCGTGCGTCGGTCGGCACGCCCGAAAAAAATTGGCCGTTCAGCATTTGAGAAATGAAAGAAAATGACTCGCTCACTCAAGAGGTGTTCCCCGCAGCTTTGATCCTCGCTTCTCTTGCCTGTCATCGTCATTCATCATCATCGTCAACACCACAGCAACGGAGCAGGTCCAAGCAGAACTGCTATCACGTCATCATGTCGCAGAACGCAATCGTGTCCACCGATCTGCCCCTCACACTCATCGCCAAGGGCAAGGTCCGCGATGTCTACGATGCCGGTCTCACCCAAGGTCCTCATGCAGGTGCTATCCTCTTTGTCGCCACCGATCGAATCTCAGCCTTTGATATCATTCTCCAGAACGGCATTCCCAACAAAGGAAAACTTCTGCACGCTCTCTCGACCTTCTGGTTCGGTCTTTTGACGCCATCGCTGATCGAATCGCACATCATCGCTACAGACTATGCTCAATTCCCCGAGGAGCTCAAGCAGAAGCTCGACAGCGTCAAGAACCAGGTCGAGGGTCGATCGATGCTCGTCAAACGAGCCAAAGTACTGCCCATCGAGGCTATTGTGCGAGGCTATATCACTGGAAGCGGGTGGGCAGAGTACAAGCGTACCGGCACCGTCCACGGCATCAAACTGCCTGAAGGCCTGCAAGAGAGTCAAGAGATTCCCAACGGTCCTCTTTTCACTCCTAGTACCAAAGCAGAGCAGGGCGAGCACGACGAAAACATCCATCCGGACAAAGTTGACGAGATCATTGGCGCCGATCTTTCGAAACGCATGTCCGACGCTGCCGTTGCCCTCTACTCGAAAGCGGCGGCCCACGCAAAGTCGCGCGGGATTATCTTGGCAGACACTAAGTTTGAATTCGGCGTCGTTGGCGACGATCAAATGATCCTGGTGGACGAAGTGCTCACGCCGGACAGCTCGCGTTTCTGGTCAGCTGACAAATACGCCGTCGGACGAGGGCAGGATAGCTTTGACAAGCAGTATGTGCGAGACTGGTTGAAGGCAAACGGCCTCGATAAGGCGGCGGATCAGGGCGTGCCGGTTACCTTGCCAGAGGACGTGGTCAAGAGGACAGAGGAGAAGTACAGAGAGGCGTATGAGCTCATTACCGGGCAAAAGTATGGTCCTTGAGGGGGTTCGGCAGCTTTCGATGATAAGCAATCCAATGTAAATTATTTAGTCTTCGCTAAACCGTAATCTGTGATGACATAGACGCTCCAGCGGGATGGCAAACCATAGTGTCAGACCCCGTCTCGAACCTTCGTGGCAGCGGTCATCCTGCTTCCTGACGCGGATGCTTGACCGTTCCGCTAGCGACGTTCTCTCGTCTTGAAAGCTCTGGCGTCACACACCGCCCACTCGACGTCGTTGCAGAGACTGGTATAGAAATTTCATAAGCATCCTAGGGAAGAAAAAAAACGAGAACTGGTTCTAGTACACAACGAGGGATACAGATACACAATGCAAACGGGGGCAGTCGCTGCAAAGTACTTCCACACGGGAGTGAGGGATCCTTTCAGATAAGGCGACCGCATGTAAAAAGGAATGTAGAGGGGGAAGAAAGAAACACTCGAGAACAGCGGACGGTGGAAGAACGGCCTACGACCTGGCGCGCTTGCTGACGGGCAGCGCAGTAGCAGTGAGCTTGTTCTTCGCACTTCGCGATTTGGGCAGTGCTGATGCGGGTTCGACGACAACGGCCGCTTTGATGGCCAAGTCTTGTTCGTTGGACGTCGAGATGGGCAGGTTCGAGTGTCCAAAGGGCAATTCTCGGAGGGGTCGAGCCGAGGATTGCTGTTGGGTTGCGTGGGCCGATGCTTCAAAGGGTTGTGGTGGTGGTGAGGTTGAGGTGTCGAGGGGAATCGCGATTTCGACGCTGACGTCTGCTGAGCTAGTGGGTGCCTGTAGCTCGGCTTCGGACGAGGGCTGGATATCCAGCTCGGAATTGAACACCTCGTCGGTGCCCCCCGCAGCACCGAGCGCAGATGAGGGCAACAGGGTATCTACCACCTTTCTCCCCGCTTCGATTGCATCCTCTCGGTTGCCAGAAACGAGCGTCCAACGCCCGGGCAACTTCCACACCCTTTTCTGCGGGGTGGAACCGGTGCTCTTGTCCTCCCTAAACTTGCCGGCCAGCAAAGCGTTCGAGTCAGTCGACAACGCCTTCAGCCCGGCATCCACTTGGTCTGTCCAGCCCTTGACTGTTTCACCACGCTCGTCCACCAACATACCAACTTGCTTGACGGCCTCACCGATCTCTTCGGACGACGATTGAAGATTCGAAGTGATTGAATCAAATGTCTCGGTGAGCTTGGTGTTGGACGCCTTGATCTTGGCAGATTGCGTCTTGGTGCGCGAGTCGATCTCTTCGCGCGCCTTGCTGGTGAGCGACGAGATCTCCTCGTGTCCGCGCGAGGCAGCGTGCGTGGTCGAGGAGAGATCGTCCTCGATTGCCGAGGCGAAGGCGTCCATTTTGGTACCGAGTTCTCCGCTGGCTTCCGAGACGTCTTTGCTGATGATGCTGGCTTGTTCGACGAGCGAGGTTTGGGACTTCTCGAGCTCGAGGGCTGTCTCGTGGGTGTTGGCTGAGAGCGAATCGAGCCGCGAAGTTTGTTCGGCGGCGTGAGATTCGCACGCGGCGGTGGAACGCGAGACGAGCGCCTGAGCCGAACTGATGGATGTCGACACGGTCGTCTCGTGCTGGTCCGTGAACCGGTCCAAGAGCTTCCCAAAGTCGGCCATGAGATCGGCTTTGAGCCCAACATTGTTCCTCTTCATCTCGTCGACGGTCGCCGCCAGCAGTGCGTTCTGCTCCCTCAAATTAGCCAATTCTTGCACATTGGCGGCTTCGGCGGCCGTTTTGATCTGCGCAATTTGTTGCTGACTCGACACGTTGATATCTGTCACATGCCGCAGGGTTGCAACGTGGGACTGGACCATGGAGTCCAATGACGCAGCAACCTGAGCAAAACGCTGTGTGTTGGCGAGCACGACATCGTTGATGGCCCCACGGCAGGTCTGTTTGAGCGAACCAAGATTGGCCTCGCTGCAAGACTGCATTTCGGTTACAGTAGCATCAAGCTCGCCGAGCAACGCGGTGAGGATATCCTTGGACTCCATCTGTCCGGATCGAACTTCGCGGAGAGACGTAGAAATCTTTTTCAGACGTGCTTGCAGGAATTGCTGTTGCTCCTCGTGACGTGCTTGCGAGCTGGTGACCAGCGTTTCCAGGCTGGATTGCAGGGTAGCGTGGAATTCGCCTTCTGCAGAGTGGAAGTTGGTCAAACTCGATTCGAGTTCACTCGCTCTTTGCGAAACGGCTTTTCTGCATTCAGCGACCAAAGCGCGATTCGCATTCTCGACGGCGGTTTTGCGTTCAAGCTTGTCAAAGAGACCTTGGACATCGGCGGTGCTCTGGTGGACGAGGTCAGCCAGCGAAGTAGCGGCTTGGTTGAGATGCGCTTCGCTCGCCATGTACGCCTTTCGCAGGGCGACCTCTTGCTCGACGGTCAGCTCGAGCGAGTTTGCTTTAGCAATCATGGCCTCGAGCTCGGCGAGTTTATCGGCACACTCTGATTTGGCCACTTTGACCTCGTTGTCGCGCTTGACGAGCAACTGCATGTTTTGCTCGAACTGCTCCTTGAGACTGTTGAGCTTGCTCTCGGTGACTTCGGCGTTGCGCTTGAGCGTTTCGGCGAGCGTCTTGCGTTCTTCGTGCTCCGAGTGCATGGTATTCCAGGAATCCTCGGTTAGGTAGATGCCGTTCTGGTCGCGAGAGGCTTGAAGATCGCCTTTGAGGCGTTCAATCTCAAAGACGTACTCTTTGATCAGGGCGGATCGGGTCATTCGGGTATTGAGTTCTGGACGGTTCTTGATGGATTTGGCACGGAGAGCATAGTCGAGCGTTGAGAGGGTCTCTTCGATGTTGGCGCGTTCTTGCGAGACAGTGGCAATGATGCACGTCTTGGTACGTCCACCGAGCGATTCCTGCAAGAGGCGAGTAAGTTTGGACTCGCGGTAAGGAATGTGGCCGTTCTTTTCGACCAAGGCGTTGATGACACGGCCGAGGGTGAGAAGACTCTGGTTGATCATACCGGCTTCTCTGGCACGTTTGTTCTCTGCACCGGATCTTCCAATGTTTTCAGAGCCGGCCAAATCGACGAGGTTGAGTTTGCCAATCTTGAGCACGTCTTCACCTCGCGAGCCCTTGTCCTTGATAAAGACAGTCATGGTAAAGACACTATGCGATCTGCTCGACTGCTCGTTGCAGTTGGTGGCTGCGATCTGCCTCTTTTGACTTCCGCGTCTGAGCACGGTGAGACCGTGGGCAGCGTCCTTGAGCGCAACTTCCTCGAGACCTTGAATAACGACACCCTTGCCGCGAGCATCGTCGTACATTCGAAGAGCGTGCTGTGCGTCCTTGGTAGCTGTGACGGAAGAGGAAGCTTCGGCTGACGAGGCGGATGAATCGAGGCTAAGCAAGTCACGGAGCTCTTCATTGTAGAGCTCGATGAAAGTGGCCTTGACCGAGTAATCTTCTTTGGAGAGTTCCAAGGTGTGAAAGAGACGATAGAGGGAGCGAGGGATGATACCAGCCTCGGAGCTATAGGTGCCCATCTGGGAAGTCAAATCACCTTCCATGGTATGTGTTTTGCCGGTTCCGGTCTGACCGTAAGCAAAGATGGTACAGTTGTAGCCGGACATGACCTCTTCGAGAATGGGGCCAACGACGTCCTGGTAGACCATGCCCTGATCAGCCTCGGGGCCAAAGACTTGGTCGAAATGGTAGCTCTTTTGGCGCGTTGAGGACTCTTGTACGAGGTTGGAAGAGGAGGCCGTGACGGAGGAGGAAGAGATCGGAGGAGGCTCGATGGCAACGTCGATCTGCTGACATCGTGGACCAGAGGTTGTGAGGATGCCTGGTGTTGTGCGTTTGGGCTCGTGGGGAGCTTGGCCTCGAACACGAACTACGACTTGGATGTTGGATTCGCCTGCCTCGGAACGTTTCCGATCTGAGTCGTTGGCGGTGTTGGAGGCGGAGGAAGCCGAACGGGCGGCGGTCTGAGGTGGGCCATTGGCGGTGAGTCTTCTGGCCGCCCCTGCCGATGATACTGGTGGAGCGACGCTTGGTGCTCTTGACCGCGGCTGCACTGGTCGTGTGAGGCTGGAAGACGACGGTTGTCGTCGAAGGGAGGAAGAGCTCGACATGGCTGCGAGCGGGTCTAGCGCAGAAAGGCGCGCTTGACGATGATGCGACTACGAAGACGAAACAGAGCAAGATGAAAGATCAATATGATGATGGAGTTGATGATGATGGCGGTGATGACGACGACGACGACGACGACGACGACGATGGTGAGCATTCGCAGTTGATGCAAGCTGCGAGCGGTGCAACACTGGAAAAGATGCGGCTTTGCTTGCAGCTGAAATGGCAATTCCCAACACCCGAATAAAGATCAACACGCTTTGCTTCTCTCACTTTTCCGACTCGACGCGCCAATTTGCAAGCAAACCCACTCTTTGGACGATACTGCACGTGATGCAAACCAAGGACCAAAAACAAAGACGCTGTACTTTTACTTTTTCCCATGTTAGCGGCACTGATCTCAACAGAAATATATACCTCTAAAAACGGCTTAGCCAAGCTGCACTTTCCAAAGGAAAAAGCAGACGCCGAATTTGAAAAATCAACAAGATGGGCCGACTTTGACAGAGAGAGACACTACGAAGGATGTGATTCTGCATGACACAAACCCGCATCGCGCATCTGCAAATGACAGTGACAGCTGAGAGTGACATGTGGAGGAGGAGGACAGCAATAGATGTGCGGCTTTCCCTCTTCCTCCTCCTCCTCCTCCTCCTCCTGCTCCTCCGCCTCTTCGACTTTGACAATTCCGTTTGTGTCATTTTACGCTCTCGAGCATTCATCCACCCCGCTTGTCCTCTCACCTCCATCATCGCAAGTCCATCCATCCTCAACGCATCAAAGCCGAGTGGAATATCCCTCTTAAAAATCGTCCATCATGGTGGGCACCGCTTCCGATTGGGCTCACGCTGCCCTCGACCCGAACACCCACTTGTACCCTGCCATCCGTTCCTTTTACCCGGCTTTTACCGCCTACTTCCGCAACACCAAGACGCTCACCAACCTTGCTACCTACAAGGCCTACTATGCTGATGCAGACCCGTTCCACTCTGCGATGGCCTTCTGCGCCGTCGTTAGCTTCTACGTCTGGATCATGGAAAAGATCACCGGCAACGCTTCTCAAGTCGACGGTCTTTGGACCTTCCTCCCTCTCATCTACTCGGTCCACTTTACCGTGCACAAGTACTTTACCTACCAGCCTGCAAAGCTCACTCTCTTCCATGGAGTCGAGCACCCTTCCATCTGGGACAAGGTTGAACCCAGGTTGGCACTCATGACCACCCTCTCGCTCATGTGGTGCATTCGACTCACCTACAACGCCTACAGGAGGGGCATGTTCAAACCTGGCGAGGAAGACTACCGCTGGCCTCTTCTCCGTAAAACCATGTCGCGTCCCGTCTGGGAAATTTTCTCCATCTTCTTCATCGCCATTGCGCAGAACATTCTGCTGGCCATCACCGCGCTGCCCAACTACCTTTTGCTCACCACCACCTCGGTCAAGCACACCACCGAGCCCGTTCCCCGACCGGTCAACAAGCTCATCCTGGGTGACTATGTCCTGGCTGCACTCTTTGTGCTCAACCTCACCACCCAATTCATCGCAGATCAGCAGCAATGGAACTACCAGAACTACAAGCGAGGCAAGGACCCACAAGAGAAGCCACTCCCAAATGCTATGGTCGACCCCGTCACCAAGCTTCCCCTCCAGAATCAGAATGTCACGCCCTACGCCACACCCCAAGATGCTCAGCGTGGCTTTGTCACAAAGGGCCTCTGGGCTTGGAGCCGTCATCCCAATTTCGCCTGCGAACAGACCACCTGGTGGATCCTCTACGCCTTTGTCCCGCTTACCT
The DNA here is from genome assembly GCA_928852645.1 of Mycosarcoma mackinlayi. NCBI lineage: Eukaryota > Fungi > Basidiomycota > Ustilaginomycetes > Ustilaginales > Mycosarcoma > Mycosarcoma mackinlayi. The sequence continues at coordinate 71,614 of CAKMXS010000065.1, read as the reverse complement.
TTTGGCCCGCTGATCTGGATTACACCAAAGCTCACTGGTCGCAATTCCTCAACTACGCCATCCTCGCTCCTCTGGCCATGAACGCGCTCTTCTTGCCTAGCACCCGCTACTCGGAGCAGGTCTCGGCGGAAAAGTACCCAGAGTACAAGGATTACCAGAAGAGGGTGGGCATGTTTTTGCCCATCGACACGCTGCTCAGGACCATCTACTACAACGTGATTGCCAAGAAGGAGCACAAGCATCGCGTCGAAGCCAACGTCTGGGGTAAGAGCCAGATCAACAAGAAAAAAAGTCAGTGATATCTTTTGCCGCAATCCGAGTGCGTTGCCGATAAGCCGCAGCGAATGTTTCAGCTTCAATCGACGAGCTCTCCACATCAAGTGCAGATCAATCAACAATTCTATTTTTCCCTTCTACTGTTACAAAGGCCAAGAATGTTTGTGCGCTTGTGTGGCTGACTTTGCCTAGCCTTGCGCTATCTGGCTCGTTGAGTTTGCTTTGGCAAAGTACCACAGCTTGACCGAGTTTTCAGGCTCTACTGTTGCCGTCGCGACAATGCTCGCTGTCGGATGCACTGCCACTGCCACCACCACGTCCTTGTGCGCCTGCCACTGCGTCAGCACCTCTCTGGACTGAACATCCCACATGGTGACTTTACCTTGTTCGTCCCCGCAGATCACCGCTGCTGCTGCTTCTGCCGCATCGACATGTACGTCTGCCAAACTCGAGGTGGGAGATTGGGGATGGAACTGCGCAAGCTTCGCTGTGATTGCAATCTTGGTGTTGGAGTGTGCCGTGTATGTCTTGACAATCTTGGAGTTGTAGACGTCCCACATTCGAATCGTGTTGTCCAGGCTAGTGCAGATCAACTGTGCACCAGAGGGAGTGAACAGGACGCCTCCTAGTGGAGATTGATCTTTGTGCACCAAAGTTTTGAGACATGCACCGGTGGTGGTATCCCATAGACGGATCGAGCCGTCGTACGAGCACGAGACGATCATGGTACCGTCGCTGTTGAAGGCGACGCCTGTCACGGCTTCCGAATGCGCGCTGATGACACGATGACACTTGTTGCGCGTCACATTCCACAGTCGCACCGTTTCGTCAAACGAGCCGGACACCAAGAGCGTTGACTGCGGATTGTACGCTAGACATAGCACGTACGAGGTATGTTCCGCAAAAGAGCGCACGAGTTGTTGCGTCACCAGGTTGAAGATCTTGATGGAGCGATCGTCGGATGCCGAAGCGAGGTAGAGGCTATCGCATGACCAGCTGAGGTCGTTGATCCCCGACGTGTGTGAAGCGAACGTGTGAACGAGCGCGCCTGAGGCGACAGAGTAGATTTTGATGGTGCAATCGGCGGAGGCTGTGGCGATGAGTTGGCCGCAGGGCGAGATGGAAACGCTGGTGACGGACTTGGTGTGCCCGGAAAGCTTGTATATCAGGTCCGGGGAGGAGGTACTTGGGAAAGAGGTGGTCGAGGATGCTGCCACAACCGATGTAGAGGCGATAGCGGTGGACGCATCGTGGCCATCGTGACCATTTGCCAGCTCGATGGTCATGTTGGCATCACGTCGGAATCGCTCTGCTATGAGACGGAGCGAGGGGCAATGGGAATGGTGGTGTGTGAGCGCGAAAGAGTTGATTCAACGTGGCCTTTTGGCCTCACTTTCAGGGTCCAATTGAATGCAAAACGGGTGTGCCGATTTGGGCCCGATTTTCAAGCTCGGATCATCCGAGTCCCGCGGTGGCTTCTCAAAAGCTCTTCGCATTTGCGCCATATCGCTCTGATTGAGCTCTTTCGTTTCTTCTCAACCCTTTGCCTCTGCTTCATTACATCTCACACCACCCTGCATATTCAGCATTACGCTGCCCTCGTCATTAGCCGTCCATCCGCATACCAGGAGTAGCACCAGCTCTAACGACGACGAAGGCCGGATCTTCCGCCTCTGCCTCGACCCCAAAGCTACTTGGACTTTGACCGGTCTTCCATCAAATTTTGCTGACAGGCCAGCGAAACGGGAACTAATCACAACACTCGGCATCTCTCCGCGCAGAGTCTGAAAATCTCACACATCATGTCAGCACACGAACTAGGCCGCGACCGCCGTCACAGAGGCATGATTGAGGACGAAGATGCTGCCATCGGCAAACTCGGTACAGGTGCGCTTCTGCTTGGTTTCCCTCTTCCACATCTCAATCCTTTACCCAGCCTCCTATCTTCTGCTATCCGAACGGCTGTTCTGACTCCATCTTCCCAGCGCTTCTTGCTGTTCTTTCTAACTCGAAACAGAATTCGAAGACGCGGGATGTCTGCTCATCTCGGAAGTAGAGCTGGTCTTTTCACAACCCGACTCGCTCGGATCTCTAGCAAACGAAGCTGGAGCCGGTGCAAGGGACGAGGTTGCCACTGCGTGAGTATATGCCCTCTACCTCATCTTGATCGCTTTCACGAATAGAAAGGCATACTGACGACCGTTTTGCTTCTTTGACCTTTGGCATCTGGCAGCGTCTTTTCAAAGACCAAAGACTACGTCTCCGAATTCTCACGTTACAAGGACCCCAACACGATCCGTGAGATCCGAGAGTGAGTTTTGCTTGAACCTTCTTTCCCCGGTCCAATTCTCGCATCCCTGTCCCTGACACCTTGACATTCCACTCCGCTTCCTTTCTTCCCCGGCAGACTGCTCCTCAAACACGCAAAGCTGGACGACAAGCTGGTCGATGAAGACGGCAATGAATTGCCCGAAGACGAAGCCAGCCAAGGCTTGCAACTCACCCAATTCGAGATGGCACAATTGGCCAATCTGTGCATCACTGAGGTGGACGAGGCCAAAGCGTTGATCCCGACGCTGGCGACGAGGGACGATGCGTTGCTGGATAGTTTGCTGCAGGAGTTGGACAACATTCGAAGGTTTTCCTGATGCTAATGGAGCGGTGGGGGTAGTGTACTTTTACAACCTTTGATTGGCTGATACAGGTTTGAAAGGGCGTTGTCTATGAGCAGTAATCGGCAAGTCCGAGCGAGAATTCCTTTTGAGGTAAAGCGTCTCTGCGGAAGATCCCAAGCTTGTTGTCGGAACCATGCCGACATGTACGTTTGCTTTTGCTGCAGTGTTCAGATTCGGAGCTACGAGGAGGACAGTCCATCTGCCAAGTATCGACTATCTTGCACTGCTCTCCTTCCCACCTTTGGCTCCTCCGACATCGAGTTTGAGCTTCGCATCGATGAGCCGGCGTGACTACCGCTCCATCTTCGCCGCTAATCTCATCCTCTCCACCAAGACCTCTTTCAACTTTACCCACGCCTCGGCCCCACCATACCAGTACATCCATCCAAAAGCGGCACCCCCTAGATGCGCCCAGTGATCAAACATCCTCCAGCGCAGCAGCACGCCCGCTACATCGGCTGCTACCAAACATGCCACACCCATCCCGATCGGCACTGTGACAAATGGCAAGAAGATGATGCCCAACTTGGCATCTGGGAAAGCGCAGGCGGACATGACCAGCGCAGCGTACACTGCGCCACTGGAGCCGAGACTTGCTTGACGGCCGACGGTTTCGCGCGCAATGGCGAGACCGTGTAGTGCAGCAATGCGTTTGAATCGGATCGCCGAGACGACGTGCGAGAGGGTTGCGGCGAACACTCCAGCTGAAGCAAAGAATGCCAGAAAGTGCGGAGTGGGCGATGCTTCCGCACCATTCTTCGGTAGGCCATGCACAGCGACGATGAGTGCAGATCCGCCAATCGACCAGAGCGCTACATTGTTGAACAAAAAGTGCACAAAGCTCTGATGGCTAAAGACCGACGTCACCATGGTTCGGGATCGATTGCTGCTCGGACGATGGACAAAGTTGTTGGTCATCCACCGCCACATTCCCCCGCCTCTACGCAAAGACGCAACACTCCACAATGCATACACAACAGCATTGAGTGCTACCACGGGCACAACGACTTGTTGCGACGGTGAAAGATCCAGATACTTTTCCGCAACGATGAGATAGCTTCGGCCGATCACCTCGGTGAGGGAGGCGGGCAGATGAAGCTGATCACACCATCCCATGAGCCACTGCATCCGCAGACCCAGTCGCGTAGCCGTCTCGTGCTTTTTAGCTGCCATCAAGCGGCGGTCGGAGATGCCTGCTCCCCACGCTTCGGTCTTGGAGGCAGTATCGGTGAAGTAGGAGGAGATGCTGGCGAACACATCTTGAGAGTTGCCTAGCTCGGACGCAATGCGTTTTGTATCGAGGAGTGAGTAGTAGGCAGCTCCTGTGAAGGAGAGGGTGGAGAAGCCGAGCAGGAACAGGATGGCACGAGAGATGGATGGTTGTCGTGCGTCTGATGGCGGTGGTGGAAGGTCGGAAAAGAGAAGATCAGGTTCGCGTTCTGATGGACGTCGTGGACGATCGATTGCTTCTCTTCGGCGCGCGATGGGTGCCAGTCGGGCAAGGATATTGCTCGAGGTGGATAGCGTTCGATGTGAATGCAGGTTAGCACCGTTCGCGAACCTTGTAACTGGAAGGCTGTACGAAGATGCAAAGCCGTAACGAAAAGTCTTTGTTGCAATCGCTGCAGGAGTGGCTGTCCGCCATACAGATGATGTCGTCCTCGCTTGCAAACTAGATCGAAAAGAGGCCGTCCATCCTGGTGACAGCATGATGCCTGCCGCTCCTGTATCATGTACCGGCTAGTCTGGCCGATGTACTCTTTTCGCTTAAAAGATGGTGCTCTATGTCGTCGAGGTCAGCGTAATCGCAAGGTTGAGTCGGTACGCAGCAGGGATAAAGGTCAGGCTTTGGACCCTTGAAAGCGCAAGCCAGCGCAGCTCAGCGCAGTCTTGACTTGTCCTCCACACGGCAGCGCACTTTTTCCCAGTTGAAACGTGCGAGCACAGCTTTAAATTTTCGCGACGTGCCGAATTCCGAGCCGCAAACCTTGCCGAGGTTTTTTGGTTTGACGTGGAAGTCTTCGCACAAGAAGACGATCTTGCTTTGCGACATCGACATCGACATCGACTACCGGTGCATCAACAATCACCAGAGCATACGTCCTCGACGGCAATATGACTCGTGGCTGAATGCGGGCATGGTGTAGAGGCAAATCCACACTTTCCACTGTTCATAAACACGACCGAGGAAAACGGGTTCAATCCTTGCATCGACTATGGTAGCTGCTGCGAGGACCGGTGCGACTGCACCCTTCGAAAGAAGAGCGACACGCTGCAACCGTGGAGTCGCGTATAATCTACTTAAGCCGATCTTGATTCTCGCATTCGCACTGCTTCACATTGCCTACCAATTGGTGCTGCTTACACGACAGACCATTCGTGCGACAAGGAAAGCGGTTCAACGACAACCAGCCCGACCGCCAGCATCCTTCACCAGCCTCCAAGAGCTCCTCTCTTCACACCAACAATCCCCAGATTCAGTCCGTATCCCAAATCACCTAGCATGTGTCCTTGCCGATGCAGCACCCTCGTCAATACGACTCTACCTCTCGACGCTGTTGACGCGTCTGCGTCAATCCAGCGACACTGCGCAGCGGAAAGACCCGTGGCACGACTTCAGAGGCACATACGAAGCAGCGGTCGAGGCGAAGAGGATCACAGATGTGGCTGCCATGGTGCACTTTGCCAGGATCAGTGGGATCAAGCAGCTCAGCGTGTATTCTTCCGAGCCCTTGTCGAGAGCGGCGCTGCAGGAGCTGGATAGGATGCTGCAGTTGGGGTACAAGACCAAGGCCATTTTTCAGCATGATCAAGCGGATGAGGACATGTCAGCTGGAGTCGAAGACGAACGGGAACTATGGTCGAGATCTGCTGGTCTGAGGAAAAGAACAGGTGTATCAAAGGATAGCAATTCTTCTACGCCAAGTTCGCCTGGTTCGCCAGCCTCGAGCGACTCGGAGGCGGGACCCTCGTCGCTGGATGAGACGCTCGCTTCTTCGTACACCGCCGAGCACGAGGCCCAGGATGCCATCGACGCCACAGTCAGTATCCGCATTGGACTCGAGCCGCTTGCTTCGAAAGACGATCCAACACGGATCCTCCAAGTCACACTTCTCAGCCGTCACGACGGCCAATCGCGACTTGCAAGCATCGTCAGCACGCACATTGCAGATCGTGCCAGCGCCTACCTCTCTTCCGTCCTGCTACCGGACATTGCTACATCCATCTCGTCAGGCAAACGCTTCTCGTCCTCCTCGCTGCGCAAATCGTGGCTAGCTAAACGACCATCGTTCATCTCGGAACTAACGGTATCGCAGCTCGATCAAGTCTTGTTGCAAGCAGGTTATATGGACGAACCGGATCTGTTAGTGGTATTTGGCCAACGCGCACGCGTCAGCAAGCTGTACGGGTTTCCAGCGTGGCCGTTGAGGGTGACGGATCTGTTCTATGACGACACGGACAGTGGGAGGAGGCCTTATGGGAGTGAGGACTTTGTGGCTGCGCTGAGAAAGCTGGGCAAGATGGAGCAGAGGTATGGTCGATAGAGGTGGTCTTGTAGCTGCACTTCTTTCGCCTCTCAATTGCAAGCAATCTTTTACGAATTGCGTGACTAGCATTCGCTTTGGAATGCTGCTCGACTACCGATGCTCCTGAAGGAGCGCGGGGATCAGCCGCCGCCGAGGTCGTGTGCACCGTCGGAAAGCTGGCCGATCCGACATGGATCATCACTATCGGCAGACCCGCTTCATGTTCGGATTCTCGCTCCGATTTCCTCTTACCAGTCCTGACATCGGCCGCGAATCGGCGATGAATCCTCGTTCGATGATGCCATGCCCATCCTGAAGAGCTTTCTTATTCTTATTCGATACACATGAGGAAAGGTAAGCAGCTCGACGGCGGAAGCGCGAGACCAAGGCTTGGCGATCGTCGTAGCCTTTTGGCCAGCTCGTCTGCATGATCAACAATCTCTGGCTTGTTTGCGCGCCTCAATGCCAGGGTAGATTGAAGTGCTGTGTGCTGGGTGTATACGTCTACGGCAACTGTGAAACTGTACCAAGAAGCTTGGCTATTGTCTTTGTGAAGCCGGCACGTGCCGTGTGGTATGACGGAAGGTTCCTGATGAAGAGCTGTGCCGAAGTGCAAGAGCGAGACGGGAGACGGATTGGCACGGCTTTTGCGTTGGCACCAAGTATTGGCAAGAGGGAAACCCGACCCAGGATCTAGGGATTCGCTTCAACACACATACAGTACACAGACACACACTTACACACCAGACGAGGTAATGGTTGATGGTCAGCTCCGCGGAAAAAAAAGCCCCGCATTTCTTTGTTGTAAGCTTGCAGCTTTACTCAACCGTTTACTCTCAGCTCTGTCGACTAAGCCGTGCTCCTGCTGTTGCACGACTTCCGACACACACAGACACACCTTGTTCGCGGTAGCCAAATCTGACGATGCTGCCTTTACAGGCACAGAACAGACACAGACACAATGCCAAGCAAAAAGAGTGAGCTAATTCAACGAGCAGACGCAGCCCCCAGAAATTACACCATTTTCGCGCCTCCACCTTCCCCCCCCCGCACGTCTTGCTTTTTCGCGCAATGAGATGAGTCGCAGGCAACGAGACAATTCGAGCTGTGCAAATATTCTCTCTCCATATTCATGCACGCACGTTTTGCAATCCAGACGCACTCGTGACCCCACCTACCCATCTATGCAAGGATGGAAATCTTTGCGCCAAGATGGACGCGGGTGACACCTGACCTACTCGTTGTCGTGTCCGACATTCTGGCGAATGCGCGCGCGTTGCGAGGTGCTCTCGTGGCCATTCTGGAGTATCATTCCAGTGGATTGGAAGCACGCAATGCGAGGCGTGGGACGAAAGCTTTTGCTTGTTGCCAAGTGATTGGTGAGTGCAGAGAGGTCTGGTCGGCATTCAGGTGCAGCGGTGCACAGTACGCGCAATGGCGCCACCGCTGCTTTTTTTGAGCTTGAGCTTGGTAAGCATGCATCGAAAGACAAGCTTTGGCAAGATTTTGGTCTAGTCTTGCACTGCCGAATTGACGTTTGCTACTGATACTTGGACTGCAGATGCGATGCGAAAGATGGTCATGGCAAGAGCAGCAAGCCATCGAGGCATTACGAACATAGGGTTGCTCCGATGCCCGATTCACCCGGAGAGATGGCCTAGCTACACTGAGTTTTGGATAAATGGCAGAGTCACGCTTGTCGACGGAGGACAAGTCGGCGTTTGACGGGTCGACAACCGGAATCCAGATGGCAGTTTGCTTTCTCAAACAAGTGAAAGCTGCTCGAGGCTGCTTTTGCTCGTCTGTCAATTTCTTCGGTCCATAGCGCCAGGTTTGGGATCTTCGCGAAAAGCAGGACCATTCCATCTCGGCAGCAGTCAAGCCATTCGGCACTCGGCCTCGTCTCCTCGCCAAATTTTGCTCTTCTCTCGCTTCAAACTTGTGTATTGAAGATGATGAACAAAGCGCACAGCCTTGCGTATCCCAGTCAAAAAGCGACATGCTGCTGTTGCTAGTGCTCGCCAAGAGACCGCTCATTCGCGGTCGATCTTTGTGTCCTCATCGTGTTCTCCTCTTGTTCTTCAGCCAAGTTTTCGGCGAGAAAGAGAGAGAGAGAGGGAGAGACGAGCGGAACAAGGTAGTAAATAATAATAATGAATATAATCAGCAGCATCTGGACCCTCTTGCACCATTTCTGGGCTGGGGTGGCAGCATTGATTGACCCGCCTTATTGGGCGTTCTTGCTTGCTTCGTTTAAAGAGAAAGAAATGAAAGAGAGAGAGAGAGAGAAGGCGAGCGAAGCGAGATCTTGAAAAGCGCATTTGCGAGCGCTTTCGCGAATTTGGCGGCTTGTTCCTTGTTTGACACCTTTCAGTCGTGTCTCAGCGCCCTTCCAACACTGCCTTTGCGGCGGTGGGCTAGCCGGCTCCGGGCTTTGCGCTGGTTTTCCTGTATGCTTACCAAGCCAAACGAGCATGCTTGCGTGCTTGGCTTTTGTGACGTGGGAAACATGCCTGATTTGTTGCGACCGGCAACAACAGAATTGCCTAGACCTCTGCTCCCTCTCTCTTGGGAGCTTTGGGCCAAGATGGGCGGGGGGATTGGATTGCAGGCAATTGAGCTCGACCACTGAAATGCTTGGCCTTTTAGGTCTGGGTGTAAGCGCTCGAGCCTCCATCACGAGCTACGAGGTGTTTGCACTCCTGTAGCACTCTTTGTTGCTTGCTTTGGAGCGAGACATGGCGGCAAGAGGCCTTCATCTGGGGCACGACTCCTTGCGTGCTTGGGCCTCGAAATGAATCGATGGATGCTGCCGTTCATCAGAGCGAATTGAGCGTTTGGCTTTTCGATCCGCAGTCGGCAGCCTGTCTCGCTCAACAGGCGCCATGACGTTTGTCCTGTTCATTCAAATCAATAGGAGAGTCGAGCGCTCGACGCTGCCGGTAGATGAACTCGAAGCAGACGTCCGAGAGTTCACTTGCCGAAACTCAATATAAGACTCGTTTGATTGTCCATATCTCCCGCTCAGCCCCATCTGTCTCACTGTTTCCCTCGCTTTCCCCACCTCTCCGTCTAACTTATACACGTTTCGACGCCAATCAGCCATCCCCTTGCAACCTTTCGCCGCGAAAAATGAAGTTTCTCGCCGCCCTCACCGTCGCGCTTTCGGCTACTGCTGGAGCATTTGCCCAAGACAGCGGCAACGCCACCGCATTTGCTGAGGGCCTGTTGAGCGCTCTTCGCGCCAACAACCTTTCGCGTCTGGCCGATGCGGTAGGCAACAATTCTCAGGCGCTGCTGGGCGCTCTGCAGGGCGGCAACAAAACGGTGCTGGCGCCTTCGAACCAGGCGTTCCAGGCACTTGGCAACAACGTGGATAACCAAACGCTCGTGGCTACTATCGCGTACCATGGTGAGTTGTATGTGCTCAAGATGATCAACGATGCTGCTGCTCGTTATGCTGACATGTTTTATTTTGGCTCGACACTGTTCAATTTTGGATGTTGCGCCGCGGTGACAGTGCTCAATGGATCAATCAGCAACAGCCAGCTTGGCACCAACAACAAGACGATTGCTGCCTCGGCGCTCAACTCGTCGGAATTTGTCACGCTTCCTCGCAACCGCAGTCAGGTTGTGGTGCTCTCTAAGCATGCCAACAACAACACGGCGTATGTGCAGCTACCTACGGGCAACGTTTCGTTTGCTCTGACGCAGGATGGACCTCAGTACCAAAACATTCGGGTGCAGCCGATTGAGCAGGTGCTCACCATTCCGCCCAATGTGACGGGTGTGGCGGGTGCGTTGGGAGCGTCGCAGCTGGCCGAACTGCTCGACAATGCCGATCTGGTTGATGCGCTGGATGGCTCGATTGTGACTGTATTTGCTCCGACCAACGAGGCGATCCAGCAGGTGCAGGAGACAGTGCAGAGCGCAACCGACGAACAGCGCACAGCAGTGCTGCTCAACCACGTGCTTAACGGCACGGTCGTCTACTCAACCAGCCTCGCCAGCACGCCCAATGCTATCAGCGCTGCTGGCAACCAGCTCACGTTTGTCGCCAACTCGACCGGCGCATTTGTCACATCGGGCAACGTGACGGCTAGGATTGTGCAGAGCGACTACGTGGCCAAGAACGGCGTAGTGCATGTGATTGATCGCGTGCTGCTCAATACGACGCAAAACACACAAGCAGCTGCATCGGCCTACAGCTCGGCGACGGCGGCAGCGGCCACCCAGACCTCGGCTCCCGGTGTCGGTAGTGGCTCGGGCAGCGGCAGTGGTTCTGGTTCTGGTGGAGGCTCCGGAAGCGGCGGAAGCGGTAATGGTGCAGCTGCGATCAAGGTCAGCGGTGCAGCAGCGGCTATGGCTGCCCTTCTCGGCTCTGGTTTCTGGTTGCTGGCTTGATCGGATACGATGGTTCGGCCTCGTGTTGCTATCTCGCCTCTTTCGTTGGGTTGGGGGTAGACCTACTGCTAAGGCCGATTCTTATTGTTGCACTTGACAGCCTTTTGTCGAAGCAAGCGCGAGAGCGCAACAAAGCTAGCTCTGTCCAGAACACAGTCTTCCTACTCGCTCGCCCGCTTTCAAATCTTCCTTCATGACACTTGTTGGCCCCCGCTTTCTAACCCCACACATGCCGGCTTGTTTTCAGCGTTGGCAATGTCAATCGTTTCCCCGCGTCCCTGACACGACAAGTATGTGCTCCGTCTTGGGATTGAGGGTGTGCAGAGTAGCGTTTCAAGCAGTGAGCGCGGCGTGAACAAGTTACCTCAAGGGTCGAGATACGCTGATCTGATTGAGCAAAAATGTAAGAAGTACGTTTGGCGTTGATTACTCTCGATATTGATGGGCAAGCAGAAGCACGCGTTAGAGAGGAACAAACTCTGCCCTGGCTGCGAATACAAGTCCGCGGAATCCCCCCACTTTGGATTTCGACAGGGCGGGCGCAGCGTTGAGCGAGCGCTTTTTGACAGGTGAGAAGCAGCCGACTTTGTTCGTTGGCACCATACAATTGTGCATGATTTGGTGGTGGGATGGCGTTATCTCCGGATTCAGGGCTGGCTTGAATTCGCTCATCTGTTTCTGGTTTGCTCCTTGCTTGTGCTCTTTGCACACATACAAGGCTTCGTTACGCAGCGCAAGCCTTGCCCTTTTCTCGCTTCTCACCATCACCACGATTCAGACAGCATAATCTCGTTTCATAAAGGACAATACACGATTAAAGTTAGCTAGTCAAACCATGGCGTCAAACAAGCTGCTGCTCTACACGGCCAAAGTGTGTCCGTACGCCGCACGCGCCGAACTCGCATTGGAGTTGGCCGGTCTCGAGCACGAGACTTTTGAAGTGGATCTACTCAACAAGCCGGTCTGGTATGCAGACAAGGTCAACAAGGCTTCCAAAGGTATGTGCACCTGCATCCGTGCCTCTTTCTGAGGATTCCTCTTTCTCTTTTTCAAGGCTGACCCGGGTTGCGAGACTTTCTTAAATCCACAGTGCCGGTGCTAGTCACAAAGCAAGACGGACAAGACGAGTTTATCCTGCCCGAGTCATTGGTGATTGTCGACTACATTGTCGACCTTGTTGGAGCCGACACGTTCTTCGCTTCCACCAGTCCGCGATTCAAGGCTTCGTCAAAGTACATTGTGGAGCGCTACATCCAGCTAGTGCAGTCGCACTACTACGCCAGCGCTATCGGAAGGGATGCATCTGCCTTGGCCAAGCTGCGCCAGGGTTTGGTTGAGTTCAATTCGCTCCTGCACAACTTTGATGCTGCTGCTGGAAATGAGCGTGGCGGGTTTGTGTTGGGAGCAGACAGGTTTGGGTATGCCGATCTGGGCATTGCACCGTTTGTCGCGAGGATTCTCAGCATTAGTCGGCACGGGCTGAACCCAGAATCGCACGAAGTGAGACCTATTCATGAAGAGGTAGAGCAGGGTGTCGAGGGCCTCGAGAGGGTCAAGGAGTGGTGGGACGCTGTGCAGGGTGTCGAGGCTTGGAACAAGGTTTGGGTGGAAGAAAAGTACATTGAGACGCTCAAAAAGCGTTTGCCTGCCAAACAATAGTGGCAGCAATCGACCAGTGCAATCCCAACTCTTCTCCCCCTATTTCTTCTTCTTGCCTCGCTTTCTCCAAGTTGCCCCCAAAAGTGTCTACCTCCTCTTCACTTGTTGTTGGCGGCTACAATAATCTGCTTGTCCTTCTTGAGCTGTTCGACGAGCGACTGGCTCACATTGAGCTGCTTGGCAGCTACGCTGGCGGGGAGCAGCGCCAGCCACTGGGTCAAGCTGAAATCGTCAAAGCGCACCTTGTCGCCGAAATTGGCGCCGCGAAAGATCTCGATGAATTCTAGCGGTTCGTCGCCAATGTTCTGGATGTAGTGGCCGTAGCTGATTTGTATGCAAGATTCACAGGAAAGATTGCGGGAAAAAGTCAGTAAAAACTCATGAGGCAGCAACAGGCGAGATGACAAAAGAAACGGGAGAGGGGGGGGGTGGGCACTCACTTTGTTGGAAACACCCAGCTGTCTCCGGCCTGGAGTTCAAACGTTCGAGCCGTGGCTCCACCAGCGAAAGCGGTAGCTCGGGCTTTTCCACGCACGATATAGCCCCATTCGGCGTTTTTGTGCCAGTGCAGCTCGCGCAAGCCACCCTTTTCCACATGAACGTACGCCGAGGCGAGCGTGGGCGAAGCCGCAAAACTGGTGTAATCGGTGATCTTGACCCAGCCGCCGCCGCCGGGGGCGATTGTGCGGTTCTGCTGCGAGAGCGCGTAGACGTAGGGCGACTCGGTTTCACCCGCCGGGTTGGCCGTGATGGCTTTCCGTGCGTCCGAGAGCGAGAGCCAGCTTTCGTTTTTCGATGCAGGCACAATGTATGGATCGGGCGTGGGGATCGAGGAAAACACCGAGGGGTCCCAGCCAAAGTTTTCGGCGAGAACGTCTTTGGGAGTATGTGCGATCCAGTCGTCGAGCGCAAACGTCGTTCCTGCTGCGTCAAAGTCGCCATCGTCAAACACGAGCAGGTACTCTGCTCCTTCGGGTCCTGCCTGCAGTGTGTGAGGTACCCCGTGCGGGAAGGACCACAGATCGCCCTGGTGCGCATCGCCGACATAGTTGCGGTTCTCTTCATCGTTGGCTGTGATTCGAACTGTGCCGTTAAGCACCAGCCCCCACTCGGCAACGCGATGCCAGTGCAGCTCGCGATACGCGTACGGCGATAAACGCTGCTCGGCCGCAGCTACGCTGGGGGAAGAAGGCAGATCGGTGACCGTCTGTTCGCGCACCCATCCGCCCGAGAGAAGCTTCGAGTGCGAGAGCGAGAAGGACCATTTGAGGTTGGGGATGTTGCCCGCGTCGGTGGTGGGCGGCGAGAGGTAGTCGATGTTTTGCTCGTCAATCGGCCTGTTGGACGTGTGGAGGAAAGGGGCACCTTTGGAGCCGCGGATGGGTTGAGGTGCGGAGCCGTTAAAGTTGGTGATGCCACCATTGTCGGTCTGTTGGCGACGGACGAGGTGAGAGGAATCCGGTCGAATGTGACGAGCGACACGTCGGTGCAGGACGCTCTCTGCGGCTGAAGAGAGCGAGTCGGATCGCGGCTCAAGGGCAGGCATCGCGACCGAGCTGCGTGCATACGGGGCTGCTTCGAACGGGAGCACCCTTGCGTGCGACAAAGATGTCCAGGATGCCACCAGCACAAGTGCTAGCGAGAGGAAAGCGTGAGTGAGCCTCATGATCGTCTTGACCGATGCTTTGTTGCTTTGGTACTTGCTCCTTTATGACGGTTGGGTCAAGAGGGAGATGCTGCTTGCACCGCTCTATATATACCTTTAGCTTGCACTGTAGCCTCTTGTTTTGGTGGTCAAAATCTGCTTGGTGGAGTGATAGGTTCGCTTTGTCGAATGTCTGTGCGAGTCGAAGCAAAATACGGCGACAGGGTGCTTTCACACTCCTGCTTCGGCAATTGACGCAGCTCGTGGTGGCGATGGATGGCGATCACGGATATTGCTCTGACACCATGCGGGTGTTTTCCAAATGCCGTGTCTGTATCGCTTCGCCCTGTGAGAGACACTGCCTACTTCTTATGAGTCAGCATCCGAGAACGTCGACAACGCCCAAGATGATGTGATACAACAACACCGAGGCAGCTTTACGAAAAACATGCATTCGTCAGGGTGGTGCGACCAGCCTCCTATGGCCAAAGACGCCAAGACTTGGCGGCTCTTGCTTGACAGCATCCGCCATTCGCCGACAGCACACAACTCTTGACGCTGGACCCTGGGCTCTTTCCCAACCGCTCTCTGTTCCCGCCGGCATTGAGCGGCTGAAAAGTGCAGATCGAGATGCAATACAATGATGCCTTGCCACAAACTCAGCACGTCTTTGCCGCTCAAAACCAGAACTGTCAGACACCGACAAAGCGACCAAGACCCTGCAGCGCGCCGTCAAAGTGCCAAGAACAGCTCGTTTAGATCTGAACTCCCTTCGGAACGGCGAATCACAAGCGAGCCGACGGACGGCAAAGAGTGGTTAGACAAAGCGGAGATTAGACAGAAAGCTGCATTCGCTATTGTCCCTTTGGAGGCAATGTCTCAGAGAGAAAAGATCTTGTTCGATGATTTCCGATGTATCTATGTGTGTGTGATTTTAGCGCGGTTTGTGTGATTTGCGTCGAGGATGATGTAAATTTAGCACGCCGAGTGACACATAGCTTTCGAATTTGGATACATTGTTTGAAGAAAAGGGTGTAACATTCAGCCACTCAAGACAGGAAAGGACGGTGATGAAGCTTTTGAGCTCTCATCAAAGGCTAGACCTCGACAACACACTCGAGTTGACGACCAGCTAGCTGATTCTGAGCGATGCAAGGACAACGCTTGGTTGGCTGAATAGACGTTTGATGATGACATTTGTTACATGGTTCAAATCCGTACATCTTCGTTGACAAACCCGTTGAGCACGGCCTCGTTCCACGTGACAAAAGCACCTTGACCACCGAGTCCCTTGCCATCGCCGCCCTTTGGCTCATCCCTGGTGCCTTTTGTTGCTAGGCTGACAATGGTAAATGCCGGCTGTTCGGGTCTGAGCAGCTTTCCCTCCTTGTGCATGGTCAAGAACCTCTCGATCTCTGACTGTTTCATTGCCTCTGCACCGTTGGATCGGAGTAGTGTCTGCATATCGGTATCTACCACACCTGGGCGCACTGCAAACACGGCGATACTCTCCTCTTCGTTGGCCAGTGTGCGAGCGATGGCGTTCATGCCGGCTTTCGAGGCATTGTACGCCGCCCAACCCGCAATGTTGCCCGTCGCTGCACCGGAAGAGACAAACACCACCGTTGCGAGTGACGACTTGCGCAGCTCGGGCAGAGACGCAGCGAGCGTGGTGACGAGTGAGACCGTATTGATGTTGAGCATTTCGGCAAAGCTTTCCGGTTTGAGAGAAGCGATGCGCTCAGTAGACACGATCCCTGCGTTCAGAATCACCGAATCCAGCCGCCCAAACTTGTCCACGGCCGCAGATACCGCTTCGGCATTGGTGGAGCTCGACGTGACATCTCCCTGAATGCAGATCAGATCCGAAGCGTTTGACGATTGAAGCGATGAAAGCTCATCTGAAAGCGTTCGTGATATGGTCACCACGCGGGATGGCGGAAACGTGGCCGAGGAGGATGATGGTGAGCCGGACAAAAGCAGCTTGAGGATGGCGAGTCCTAGTCCACGAGATGCGCCGGTGAGAAGGACAACAGGCTTGTCTGACATGGTGTTCGCGCTTCAATAGTCGATGCGATCTCGATTTAGATGGAAGAGAGGCGAGCGAGGGAGAGAGCAGATAGGGTCTTGTAGCAGGTCAAGCAGGTCAAGAAGAAGAAGAGGAAGAAAAAGGAAGGATTGCTGATGTAGTTCCCTCGCACCAAAAAAAGGCGGCGAAGTTGCTGCTCTGCGCACGGGCAATTGACACAAATCAATCCGAAAGAATTTGATTGTGGAGGCAGAAAAAAGCGACGGCTCCGTTCGCACTATCATTATTCTCTAAGCGAGATGCTCTTCCAGCTCTCAGATGTTGTTTACAGTACGGTAGCACGGCAGGTCAAGCCGAGCAGAATGTATACCGTGTTTCAATGCTACTAGTGGTACAAAGTCCATCATGGAGAGCGAGAGCGGCGTCGATCGTCCTCCTTGCGGCCGCTCGAGCGGTGACGCGGAGAGGAAGCGGTGGGATGGGACCTTCCTTCTTCTCGTCGGTGACGGCGGTATGCCTCCCTATCACGGTCTCGACCGCTGCGGTCTTCGTGGTATCGAGATGAGCGTGGCGGTGTGCGGGACTGTGAGCGGGAGCGAGGCCGCGACAAGGAATACCTCGCTGCGTCTGAACCTCGATCCGTGTCGAGGACGCTGCGAGATTTCTTCATAGATTCGTTGCGTTTGACGCCTTCGTTCTCGCTGTGTCGATCCGCGTCGTCATCCTTCCGTCTTTCCGTGCGATCGTTGCGATGGGATCGATGCCTTTTACTGTCTCGGTCGTGCTCTTCCCTATGTTCGCTGCGATGATTTGTGGTGCTATGCCGATGGCGGTCCGAGCCGGTTAAGGGATGTCTCGAACGCCTCTCTTCCCTTTCCGCTCGTATCCTTGCCCTTTCTTCCTTTCTTCGTCGCTTCTCTTCTCTCTCGTCGACATGGTCATGCTTGCTCTTCCCCTGTTCTTCGCGTTTCAGCCGCTGAAAATAGGCGGCCATTGGATCTTCGAGATCTCCCTGGTCTTCATCCACCTCGTCCACAGCCGCATCACCGCTCAATCCGAGCTCGGGCGGAGCAGCATTGAAGCTCTTGACATCAGCATCGACCCTGTTGCCCTCGTCGTCGGTCACTTTGGGCTGCTTGTAGCTGGCCACGTGATCCACCCTCAGCGTCCTGCCCAGCACCTGTGCTCCGTTCAGATTATCGACGGCCAGCACGGTCGATCTCTGGTCTCCATACATGAGAAACCCGAATCCTCGATGTTTGCCCTTGCCCACCGGTTTGGGTTGCTGTTGCTGCTGTGACGACGAGCCTGCGCCGCTGAAGGTACCGTTGCGATCGTTGTTCTCGTTCGAGTTGGAATTGGCGCGCGGCAGATTGACATCGACGACCTCGCCATACTGCGAGAAGATGGTGACGACATCTCCCTCGGTGAGATCGTAGGGTAGGCCACCGATAAAAATGTAGGCGGAATCGTTGTACTGTTGATGCCACGAGGCCGAAGGGGATTTGATGGCAATGTCGAGCTCAGTTTGGTTGATGCGGCTGATCTCGCGCACTACATTCATGGTGGGTCGAGCCTCGGATTGCTACGCCGTGTCGCTGCTAATGATGAGGATTTGCAGCGGCGATGGTGTTGGGAGTAGACATTGCAGTCACTCTCGAGGACGACGAAGGGATTGGGCGACAAGGTGTTGGTCGCCTGACTTTGAGAGGCTTTGGTGAATTTTGCAAGAAGAAATCAATTCAATTTTATCTGACGGAAAAAGAAAAAGAAAAAGAAATAGCAAAATTGGTCACCAAAAAAGCAACGTTCGTGGAGGCTGCGGATGCAGAAAGGTTTTCAGGGCAGCACACAGCGATCAATTGGATTTGACCCCTGACTGGATTGGCAGCTGCGCTTCTGCTTTCTGTCTCTTATTGAGTGCGGTCGAGCCACGCGTTATTTTCCCCACTCGCAAAGCAGAGATGGAGAGAGAGAAAGAGAGAGAGCGCAAGTAGATCGTCATCCTCTCGTATCTCTATCATTACCTCGTCCCATCATCGCCCGCGCCATACATCGCAATCGCCGTATTAAGTAAGCGCTGTCGAATAGCACTACGTACAAGCCTGAGGACAAAGGACGACACCTCACATACCCAATCATCACCTCGTATAGTCACTTTTCAGCGGCGACATCTTTATTCCCCTCACAACCTGGTCACACACAACAGCCAAGATGCCGTCCGATCTGGCGTACTGGATCATCTCGGTGCCATTGGAGGACTCGGATCCGCACCGAATGTTCTCCGAGCTCGGCAGCAAACTCCTCTCCGATGGTGGATCTGCATCAAACGATTTCGGCCAGCTCTCGTTCCCACCGCTCAAGACTGGAACGCTCGAGTCGCTCATCTCTCTCAGCGAAGATCTGCCCAAACTCGATGGGCAATACACCCAGATTGTCGCCAAGATCATCGACACGCTTCGTGCTCTGCTCAATAACGACGAGGCTGCGCTCGCCCAGCACGTGTTGGTCAACGAGCAGAGTTTGGACGATTACATGTTGAGTTGGGCATGGAATACGGGCAAGTACCGTGCCGATCGAGGGTTGAGGGAGACGGTCGAGGCGTTGGGCAAGGAGCTCAACAGCATTGATAGCGTCATGAAGCAGAAGCTGGCCAACTACAATGCGGCCAAGGGGCAACTGCAGCAGTTGCAGAGGAAGAAGCAGGGCAACCTCTCGCAGCGCTCGTTGGCAGACGTGGTTCACAAGGAAGACTTTGTCGATGCTGGCTCCGAGTACCTCGAGACGCTGTTGGTGGCGGTGCCAAAGAACAACGTCAAGGACTGGCAGACGCGCTACGAAAGGTTGACGTCGATGGTGGTCCCACGCTCGTCGAACAAGATCTCGGCCGATGAAGAGTATGCGCTGTTCAACGTGACCGTTTTCAAAAAGGTCAAGGACGAATTTGTGCAAAAGTGCCGAGAGAACAAGTTTGTCGTTCGGACCGACTTTGCCTGGGACGACGAATTGGTCTCACGTCAAAGACAGGAGTTGGAAGAGGCCGGCGATAGCGAAAAGGAGCTCTGGACTGAATTGCTCCGGCTGGCGAGGACCAATTTTAGCGAGGCTTATCAGGCGTTGGCGCACTTGAAGGTGGTGCGTACGTTTGTGGAAAGCGTGCTGCGGTATGGTCTGCCCGCCGACTACTTTGCCGTCAGCATCCGACCCAACGCCAAGAGGACCAAGGCGTTGATGGCGACGCTGCAAAACCACTATGCATACCTCGAGAGCTATAATCAGAGCGGCAAGGACAAGGGCAGGAACAAGAAGAACAAGGCGAGCGAGGCGAATGCAGGCGATGCGCCTGGTGAATACGCTCAGCTTTTGGAAGAAGAGCAGTTTCCCTTTGTTCTCACAGAGCAGTACATGGTGGCTGCTTGAAGCGCGGTGCACCTCGTCAATCAGCAGGCGACGTTGGATTCGTTTTTCCGGGTCTGGCGCCTGTCTCTTTATGGATCGTGGGTTCGAAATCTCATATATATATGGCATATCGCATTCGACTGTCGCTTTCGGAATGATCTGCCGATGAGACGTGTGAACAACACTGTGATGCATGATGCTCTGACAGCACGGCCACTCTTGAACACAAAGATCGTTCCCACGCGCTTTGCACAAGACCGCAGTCGTCGAATGCAGCTCAATCGGCGCATCCGTTCTCGAACAGCACATACGCAATTGGCGAGATTTGTCAAGATTCTTTCTCTGTCTATGCATGTATTCTATTTGAATGGCTGGGTACCTATAATGCAGATGTGCAAGCGATTCTCTATGCATGCGTCTGCTTGTGCTTGAGCTCGAGGATGTGTTGGTTGATAAAGTACTTGGAGAGCGTTTGTGGTGAAATCGAGTGAGCGCCATCGATCTTGCCGAGACAGTGGGTTGAGGAGCCACATGCGCAATCAAAGGGTTGCATCATTTGCCATTCGGTGCTTGGGTAGACTGTCGAAACGCCAGGTAAAATGACAAAAGCCAAGTCAGCAATTGGGGTTGGTCTAGATGCTAGAGCATGAGAGAATGAGCGAGGATTTGTACTTACAAAAGGTCAAAATGTCGCCCTTCTTGATGTCCTTTTCCGCGCGAGCCTTCCAAGTCGACTTGTCCTTTGCATCGCCAATCACAAAAGCCACATTGGGATCGC
Organism: Mycosarcoma mackinlayi; assembly: GCA_928852645.1. Lineage (NCBI taxonomy): Eukaryota > Fungi > Basidiomycota > Ustilaginomycetes > Ustilaginales > Mycosarcoma > Mycosarcoma mackinlayi. Next base: position 51,222 of record CAKMXS010000065.1, on the reverse strand, counting down.
AAGAGTGGTTGCAATAGAGCAGATCCGAGTTGAGTTCAATGTGTGTGTTCTCTCCCGTTTGAACAGTCGAGTAGCTCTTTGTCGAAGCAAAGTCGGCATGTGGAGCAAACGGCGTGATGAGGTCTCCTCGAGAAAAGTTTTGCAACGAGATGAGGTGCGAGTTGTACGAGCCATTGTTGAAGACCACTTGAACCAAAGACGGGTGCGTGGGCTTGTGAAGTCGCGAGGCGAGCATTCCGTCGCCGGCGGTGAGGTGGCCTTGGTAGGTGGCGGGAGAGGTGGGGTTAGAGGTCATCATCTTGTGCAATGCGGATCCAAGAGGACTGCGGATGAACCAAAAAACGGGGACAAGCGGTTGAATGTGGAAGTGGAAGAAGGGAAGGAAAGTCTAGGGGACGCGGACAAGCGGAGGCGGAGGCGGAGGCGGGGGCGGGGGAATGCCAAACTTCCAAGGCGTTGCTTGACGAGTTGAAAGTCAACGCGAAGAAGGCGTCGGAGGCGGCGGCGACTTGGGCTTCCACGAGGCGATGCGGAAATGAGAACAAGCGGCAGCCTAACGTAGACACATGCACACAGGCCCATCCGCGTCCTTGTAGCAGCTTGCCTTGATGCCTGACGATCCTCCGCCTCCCTCCGCATCTCGGCTAGCGAGCCCGACTTACAACAAACACACAAAGAAACAGCTCCGTCCGCTCGCTCCACTGAGGATTCTGTCACCCGACACAATTTGCCCTTTTGCTCATCACAGGCGTTTGCTTTCACATGACCACCCCGAGACAGCCGTAGAAACGATCTGTGATGAGACTCAAAAGGTGTGACCAAGACAGCCTATAGCACATGGGGGATGTCGTGCGTTGCGGGTGCAAAGCATGGGAACACTGCCGCTCTTGTCAAGTCCGAGTTGCAAAGGGGTTGGCCCGGCCAAGCAATCTCGCCGCTTCCGGAAGAGCCGGTGAGTGAAAGCGAGTCAAGTCGGATCCAAATGAAAAGCGCACAGACACGCTTTCTTCTAGCCGCACGAGTCACACACACACATAACCTCGAACCTTTACCAATGTGAGATCTACTATCGCAGTATTCACATTGACTCAAAAAAACCACCTCCACCACTTTGTTTCTTGTTCGACGGGTTCTTCTTGATTGCTTCTCGCCGTGGCTCAGCTTTGTTTGCAGTCCCATCAACTGGATACACACGTTCGCTGTCCTAGCACAGAACTTTTTTCAGATGTCATCAACAGAACAGAGCGTAGATTCAGTAGCTCAGCAAGCGTCACCGACCGCCTCAGGCTCGGCAGACGCTGCAACGCCGGGCGTCAACCTCGAACGAAAAGCGCGCAAAGAAGCGCAAAAGGCACTCAAGGCGCAACAAGCTGCTGAGAAGAAGGCAGCCTCGGCAGCTGCCAGAGCTGCACAAGACCAAGCATCTTGTTCCTCCACCTCTGGAAACAAGGCTTCGAAGGATAGATTGCAACGCAGGCCTCAATCCAATCAAGAACTGCTCTCGCGAGCGCTAGCCTACATTCTACGACACGGTGCCGAGAAGGAAGGGCTGACGATCCGCGCGGATGGGTACATCTTGCTCGAGGACGTGTTGGATCGGCCGAGGGTCAAGAGTATCAACATGGCCGAGATCGAGGGACAGAAGAGACGACCCGGGCTGGAGGATGTGCAGAAAATTGTAGAGAGCAACGACAAGAAACGGTTCGAGCTGAAGCAGGAGGATAGCACGTGGTGGGTGAGAGCCGTTCAGGGACATTCGTTGAAGAACGTGGTGGAGCTGGAGCATGTTCTGCTGACATCGAAGAATCTGCACCTGCTCAAGGCGAGACAGTGGCGGGGGGAAGAGCAAGATCAAGACGAAGATGGATTGGCCGAGGAGATGGATGCCAAGCTCGGGGGGTTGGAGATCAATGATCATGACCACGGTCCAGTGCAAGTGATCCATGGAACGTACGCACCAGCATGGCAACTCATCCTCGCATCTGGCGGCCTGAAACCCATGACTCGCAACCACATTCACCTTGCCAAAGGCAAGTTGGGCGACAAGCAAGTGATCTCGGGCATGCGCAAATCGGCCAACCGGTTGATCTACATTGACATCGAGAGGGCGATTGAGGATGGGATCGAGTTCTTCTTGTCTTCTAATGGTGTGGTGCTCACTGCGGGGGACAAGGAGAGCGGCAAATTGGGTGTCGAGTACTTCACCCGCGTAGAAGACCAAAAGGGCCAAGTGGTGTGGTCTCCATCATCGACTGCAACGGAAACAGAATGAAATGGCAATGTACACTTGTATCGTGACGAACCGTCTCATGCTGGACTACGGTTTGTAGTTGCATCGTGCATAGGTTGGTGAGAGTTGTGCGATTCAGGGTCCAACCACCTCATTTCTTCTTGAACCAAACTTTTTTGTTTCTTCTTTGTGTGTGTGTTTTAAGCCTATTTTCAAGTTTCCTCCACCTTTTTAGCTTTTTGGTTTTGCATCACCATCACCATCATCCTCCGCCAACGCCCCTACCCGACGAGGTTGACACTCAGACAATCATGTCCGGTGCACCATCGACACCACCTCGCGCACCTTCGGCATCCACATCCTCGCCCCTCACACCAGCATCTACTCGCACACCCGCAACACCCTCGTTCGATCTACAACAAGACCTTGACGACCCCACAGCCACACCCAGCGCCTACATCCGTTCCAACGCTAGCACCTCGAAATCTTCCCAGTCTGCTCCACCCGCAGCAGACGATTCAGACGCCGAAGATGAAGCGCCTGACTACCTCCGCTTGCTCTCGACGCTCAACTCGAAATCCAAAACCTCGACGGGCAACACTAGTGGAATCGTCATCCCCAAACGCGGAGAAAAGGACTTTGAGCCAACTGGATTCGGTGGACAATCCAAGCTGCTAGAGCGGAGCAGAGAGGCTATGTTCACGGCCGTCTCTGGCCAACGCACAATTGGGTCTAGATCATTGGTTCGAGCTACCTGGGATGCACGGACGAGAAGAGCGAGGTTGTTGGACGTCCAAGGGAAGATTTTCGAAACCGTCGGAGTGATTCGACGAGAACAGGTGTGGGATGAAAAGGCGGGCAAATCCGTGACAAAGGCATTGAATGAGCTGTTGCCCGAAGAGGCGCTTTTCTTGGCCGAAAGAGGCACTTTGCAGATCTACCAAGTCGCAGAGCAACACGATCTGGTACCCATGTCTCTGCAGCAGGCGTTTGCCATGCTTATGCTGCCTCCGACCGCCGAGGATCACACGGTGCAGCAAGACGAACCATTGACAAGAGAGGCTTATCTCATCTATGCCCATCTCAAGCGCTTAGGGTACGTGGTGCAAAGGAGCAGCATTGTAGACGCTGTACGAGCCGCACCTATCTCTGCTTCGGCGCTTGCAAAGTCAAACAGCAGCAACAGCGACAGCCAAATCGGACAAGCATCTTCGACGACGACCAGCAAGGATGGTGTCAAGATGCAGGGGATTATTGCGGATCCGCAGCGTCCGATCAAGCTCGCTACGATTTGGGATCTTTTGCTCTACATCCCGCGGCGGGTGATGCAGCTTGCAGGGGATGGCGCGAGATTGATGGTGAGGTGTCTGCAGCGGATTTGGCGCGACATTGTGGTTAGATTGGGTCAGTGGGTGGCGGCGGTGGGCAAGCGTAGTGGTGTGACAGGCCGTAAAGCCAGCGTCGGCAGTCTTGGGCTCGGGTTGGGATTGCATAGACAACATCAGGACGGACGAAGATTCCTGGGTGACAAGGGTAGCGTTGAATGGGATAGCTACGATGCCGTTTTCAGCTCGCTGCAAATCGTCCCTTCGGGACACGATTTTTGGCTTCCGTCCGACTCGGCGTCGACCCCGAACGCCGACACTTCTGCGCCCACCACGGTCCAGCACGCACCCAAGTCTGCAGCGAGACCATCTCATAACCACCTCAAACCCTTCTACTACGCCTGGAGACCGGCCACGCTGTATCGCAAATCGCACCCGCCGCCGCCCGAGTTCCGCATCGTGATCCTCAACGCGCGCACCACCCCAGTCCCCTCGGTGTGGCAGTTTGAATCGATCTTTGCACAGATTCCCATTCCCGGATCGGATCAAGAGCTCTTTGGCGCTGCATCAACTGCTGACGGCGCAACAAGTGTGGAAAAGCCTCTTAGCCAGCAAGAAATTCGAGAGCGGGTAGAGTATGAAAAGCAACTCAAAGCTTGCAACGAGGCCAAGAATCGCGCGGCGTATGGCAAGTTTTCGGACGGCAAGCAAAAGTTCCTGCGTGAAAAGGCGGCAGCGAGACAGCAGGCGGCTGCTCAACGGGCCAAGCAAAACGAGTCGACGGGTGGATGGGTCAAGAGGCTGCGATATACACGGGTGGGAAAGATAATATTCAAAGTGGTTCTGCTCGATTTCGCATTGGTAAAAGGATTAGCAAGACTGTTCCGACACAGTCCAGGATGTTGGACCGTTGCTGCCGTACGACACAACAGCGGCAGACCAGGTGCCGGCGGGGGAAAATTCAGACCTCGCAACGCTCCGCGTGATGGTGGCAATGGAAGAGGAAGCACAGGCAATCCCTTCCCTCCACTCAAAGCGGGCAGGAGAAGCGTCGTGGTGGCCGTGGTGGATGGGAGCATTACGACACTTCTCAGATTTGGCGAGGCAGAGTTTGCGCATTGGTCGTTGTATGGTTTGGCGCAAGCAGAGCAAGGTGGCAAGGAGGCGCAGGCAAAGGCGCAGCCCGAGTCGGCGGAGGCGTCCCAGGAGCACAAGTGACAATTTCTACGCAACGACAGGTGTTGTTACACACACGATTCAAAATTACGAACGATGATAAGCAAGTGCAGGCGATGCATCTATTGCAAAAGCGAGAGAAGAACCGTCCGATCCTGATGACCAACCGGCTCGCTTTACTTTTTCGAGAAGAGATAATGTCCAACTCCCCATTCGTTGCCACCGTTGGTAGCAAAGAACTCTGCACAGGCCAGGTAGAAGATGCGGAACCTGTAAAACGTCTTTTCGCCCTCAATCTCCTTGTTGCCCTTCTTGGCCGCATCTTTGCGTAGCATCTTGACCTGGTCATTTTTGCTCTGGTTGGCATCTTGAGTTTTGAGCCAGTCCTCGCACGTCCTTGCATAGTGGTTGCCATTGATCCACCAACTGTCTTGGAGCGTTACGTGCTGTTGAAAGTGCTGAAAGAGGTCAAAACTGGGCATGGTGCCACCGCTGAAGAAGTTCTGCGCCATCCAGCCATCGTCCTCCTCGAAATGGTAGGGTGTGGTACGGTGGCAGAAGATGTGGATGAAGAGACGCGACTCGGAACCATCCTTGAGCCAGGAAGACACTTTTTGGAAGAGGAGAGAGTAGTTTTTCATGTGTTCAAACATTTCGATGCTCAAGATGCGGTCGAATGAGGATTCGCGAAACGAGTAGGTCTTGACGTCGCCGGTGTGAACTTCGAGGTTTTTGAATCCGCGTTCGGCGGCGATCGAGTCGATGTAGATCTTTTGCGTTCGAGAGTTGGACAGCGCACGGATGCGCGAATTCGGATACCGTTCAGCCAGGTAGAGCGACAACGAGCCCCAACCACATCCCAAATCCAAGACGTCCTGACCATCTTTCAAGCCTGCCTTTTCGCAGTACGAGTTGAGCATCGCCTCCTCGGCCTGATCAAGCGTCTCTCTGCCCGTCTCGTAGAGACAGCAAGAGTACTTGACACGTTTGCCCAGACAGCTCAGCATGAATCCGGTATCAACCTCATAGTGCTGCTCGTTGGCCTTGTCCTGCTCGATGGCGATCTCGCGCGTCTTGAGCGAACGGATGTATTCCTTTTTGATAGCAATGTGCTTGCCAAAGTCGTCTTCGGGTTTCGCGAGACTGCGGATGCGTTGTGCGTTGAGCATGCGGATGGCCCGGCGCAGCACAAGGTCGGGCACGTAGCCGCGGTCGAGCAGCTCATAGATTTGGTTCATTTCGGAAATCCAAGATGGCGTGTAGGAGAGCAACAGGGATTGTCGTTCCTTGAAAGGTGAAGCGGATGGAGGTCCCGAAGAAAGGAGGGCAAGAGGACAAGGATCGACAACCAAGAGCTACAGAGTCGCGAACTTCTCAGGGTCCATCGGTCGCTCGGCTGTCAGAGCCACGCGTGCACATCCTTAGCTAAGTCGAAGCAACAGACAGGGACGGGCAGTGGTCGGATCATCCGATTTCATACTGTAGGTCTGCCAAACTCACATCCGCGGATCGGAAGCTGCACCTCGAGCTGCACCTCGTGCATCATCTGCTCTCACCTTGCGTCTCGCTCGCTCTTCTTAGATTTTCAAATACTTCCCAGGTGTTCTTTGTTAGGTTTAACAAGCTTACGATAACTTGTCCACCGCTCACCGCTGTTTGAGCGGCGGCTGCATGTATTTCCGCCCAACGTGGTTCCTCTGCCGGTCGGCACAACTCCGTCAGCAGCAACATGTTGTTTTCTTGTTGCATTTCTATTTGTTTTGTGATTGAGCTTCATTGCTCTATGCCGGGTCAATCTGCATGCTGTTACAGGATCGTCCATCGCCTTGTCGTCCTTGTCTCCAATACACATACAAGGACGCGTGACTCTCTTGGCTTGTTTGTCGTCGGAACACTGCCGACCATGCTGTTGCAAAGGTAGTGACAACACCGCGGGAGAATCTCGACGCCATGAACGCTTCTCAATCATCACATTCCCACGATAGCGACGGCGCTGGCGTAGCGGGAGGCGCCGCTCCTGTTTCTGCCCTGTCCAATGCTGTGCTATCCGTACCTCCCATTCTGGTCACCAGGATGAGCTCGCTTCCACCGCCGTCATCGGACGAGGCGACGTTTCATCCCTTGGCTCAGCCATCCTCGTCACCAGATGCGGATCACAACACCGCTTCTCCACCGCATGCAGGCGCAGTAGCTTCAGGCTTCTCAGAACCGGAACGCACGCTTGGCACACGCAATCGCGCTAGGCCGCGCACCAACGCTACAGATGCGGGAAGACAGAGTGCTTCGACTTCTGACGACATCGATCAAGCAGAGAAACAGCAGCAGTCGAAGCAGGGCCAGGCACACGATTCAACGGCACAAGACGACACAAACAATGGCAAAAGCAAGCCTGCTAATCCGAGCCGTTTCAGCAGACATTGGAAGCGCTTTGCACGACTCGTCGGCCTCGATCCTCTGCCGTGGTTCATCAGCTGGGCGCCACCTTGCTTTGCATGGCCCAAGCTCAAGCCCGTGCTACGCTCAGCTTTGCTCGCTTGGATTTGCATGGTCATCTTTCTCATCAATCCGTCCGAGCGCGCTCTCGGCAATGCCTCTTTCCTCGTCCTCGTAGGCTGCTTCATTCAGCCCGCCGAAGCTCCTCTTGCCGCCATCGTCGAACGCGAAGTCATTACTCTCATCTTTGTCTGCAGTGCTTGGGCCTGGTCCAACATTGCAATCGCCATCTCCCATGCCGTGCGCAACAACAAAGTAGCACGAGCAGACGCCGATCTGACTCTCGCCATTCAGGGCTACTACATCGAAGCGAGTCCCAGTGTTGTCTGCGCTGTCTTCCTTTCCGTGGGCTCGGCCGTGGTTCTTTACATCAAGATCCGCTTTGGACCGAGTCCTTTCCTCTTTGCCAGCGTCTTGAGCTGTATTCTCTTGAATATCTGCTTGACCTACGCTCCACTGTATCCGTTCGCCTTCTACACGCTCGGTCAGTCGGTCGTTGTGCCTCTCGCCGTCAAGGCTGCTGTCAACATCATCCTCAGCATCGTCTTCTTCCCCAAGTCCGTCAACTCGCAGTTCATCGAACGCCTCGTTGCTGTACTCAACCCCATTGCCGACGCATGCGGCGATCAAGTCAAGCTTCTCCAAACTTCGCCGCTCGACACTCCTTGTGCCATCGGCGACGATAACAACGAAAAGTCCCAAGACGAGAGCACAGATGGCTTCGATTTCGAGCTGGTCAAGAACAAGCTTGCAGCTGCCGAAGGGGGCATGATGCCCATGACCATGGCTTCGCGTCTCCTCACTCGCGAGATCTCCTTTGGCCTCGTCAGTGGAGACGATCTCAAGGCCATGGAGCGTCTTTCTCGTTCTCTCATCGCTCCCGCCGACGGATGGGCCTACTACTACGCTTCGATCAAGGCCGACATCCAATCGGCTCACTTTACAAAGACGCCAGTGCCTTCGCGTTTGGCCACGCCAGCCATCACGCCTGCAATGACTCCTCGAACATCGCTCGAGCATTCGCGGGATGCTTCCGAATCTGGTCATGCCAGCCACAATGCGTCGGCGCAACATCCAACGCAGTCATTTCCGCAGCACAGAGACCACCATCTTCATCAAGGTCAAGCTGCTGCGTCGCCACATTTGCAGCCTCCATCACGTCCTCATTCGCCAGCATTGACACCTCTCACCCCGATGCCAACTGCTCACTCGCCAGCTATTGGGGTACCACCATCAGGCCCTGCCACGGCCGCGCATCACGAAACATCACACATGCTCTCCGCGCCGTCAGGCTCATCCACGCCTTACCGCGAGTCGCCACTACACGGTCAGGTATATCCGCACGACTCTTCTGCCGCTGGCGCAGGTTTCCGTCAGCTCGACGAGCACCCCTCTGTTCAGCCAGGCAACGAGCTCACTTCGTCGCGCTTCCGAAAGATGGCTCGTTCCATTGCCGCTGCCTCGCGTAGCTCATCACCACGACGCTGGATCCATCATGGCCACCACAGCTCGTCCGACCTTCGTGACCAACATCACGGCGACAGCCGTCATCACCACGCTTGGGATCGTTCAAGCCAATTGCTGCACAACTTTGTGCACAAGCGCGACCCTGCCCCCGTTGCCATCTGGGAATCCATCCGCTTCGGCAATCTCGAGACGTACCTGCACACGTCTGCGTCCAACTACATCACCGAGATGTTTGCACAGCTCATTCGCGAAACATCGTCCGAATTGCTTGTTGCTAATGCAGAAGCGATCAGGCACATTGTTGCCTGGTTGAACCATCTCAACTCGCATCGGTACACCTTCTTTCGCGACCGCTTGTTCCTTTCCGAGGAGCACCGCGCCAAGAAGGGCGGCAAGCAGGCCGAAGAGACGAGCAAGGTGATCACAAGCCTGGAGGCCAAACTCACCGAGTTCAGACAGTTTCGGCGTCTCGCCGTGCTGGACCCGTACAAGGACGCTCTGAAAGCGCACGACGAAGCCGCTCTCGGTAGCCACGATCTGGCGGCAGAGCTCGATCTGCGCACAGGTCCAGGCGAGATCGGCAAAATCCATCATAGGTACCTCTACCAGGCCTGGCTCCACCAGTTCCATAGCATCTCTTTCACCGAGCGCATGCTCGATCTGTTGAGGGAGGTCGAAAGCATCCAGAAAGAAAGGACGGCGGCACATGTCTGGTATCCGCACTGGCCTCGAATTTTTTCGGCTGACCTGTGGCGCAACACGTCGGGTGCTGCACATGACGATGACGAGCCAGATGGTGAACCGGACCACATACCGGATATTACAAGCGAGACTCCCGTCGCTTCGAGACAAAGAAGCAGGAGTAGCCAGACGGTCGTTGACGAAGACTCATGCAACGGCGCCAGCAATGATAAGGGCAAGCGACACAACGTGGGCGAGGATGGAATTCATCCTGCAGCGAATGGCGGCGAAGCACATGCCCATTTCTGCAGAGACAATGACCGCAATAACAACGAGGGCGATGGAACCACAATCTACGATCCTATCATCGACCTTGGTTCCACACGCGCAAGAGATCCAGATGCGCTCGATCCGGAAGGCTTCCTGCAGGTTGTCGGGCACACCATCTACTTTTGGTCTCGACGTCCTTTCCACGGCAACACGCTCTTCGGTGTTAAAGCTGCGGTCCTCATCGCTCTCGTATCTCTGCCCGCATTCATGAAGTCTTCGGCAGGATGGTGTTACGAGAATCGAGCCATCTGGGCCATCTTCATGGCTCAGCTGACCCTGGCGCGGTTCCGAGGCGAGACGGCTTTTGCGCTCCTCTCGCGTATTCTTGCCACCGTCATCGGCGCTGTTTTTGGGCTCGTCATCTGGTATATCTCTACGGGCGATGGACGCGGCAATGCGTACGGGTTGGGTGCAGTGACAGCAGTCGCGTTCCCGTTCCTCATGATGTTTAGGATCTACTTCCCCGGTCCACCCATCACGCCCATCATTGCGTCGGTGACGACGGCGCTGATTGTGGGATACAGCTGGAAGGACGTGACGAATCCAACGCCGGGCGCACCTGGATTTGGATGGGATACAGCGTGGAGAAGGTTCGTGACGGTGGTCATTGGGGTCTCGGCAGCATACGTTTTCAGTTATCTGCCGCCAACGTCGACATTGAGGCAGTACCAGCGACTGTCGCATGCGGCTACCATCGCCGAGTTGGGCCGGACTTACTGTGCTGTGGTGGGCATTGCCAGCCATCCGCATCAGCAACACCACCAACAGCAGCAGCCGCAGAGCTCGTCGGCAGGTGCGATGACCAGGACGACTCGGTCAAGACCAAATTCACGTCGCCCATCCCTGCATCAGCACGTCGACGGCGACAATCCCGGCAGCATCGAACAAGCGTCGCAGTCGCTGCAGCAGCAAGCTGGAGAGCCTCAGCTGCTGCTCAACGTCCACCCTTCCTCGGATCTGGTCCGCAAACGCATCATCGCCATCCGAGCCAAGCTGCGCCGACTGTCGATGATCTCAGTCAACGTTGCTTACGAGTTTTCGTTGCGCGGACGATGGCCCTCTGAGCGCTACCGCGAGCTGTTTGACGTGCAGATGCAGATTTCGAAGCTTCTCTCGCACTGCTTGGCGATTTTCGAACGATTGGGACCGGCATATTCGATCGCCCTTCTGCGACGCACCCGCTTCCTCGATCCACGCTTCCTGGGAGACGTCGTCAGCGTCATCAGTATGTGTTCGACCGCTCTCAAAACAGCCGAGCCTCTGCCACAAGTCACACCTTGCCCGCTCGTAGATCGATTCATGGATACCCCGCACGGCTTCAACATCGCCCAAGACGTGGGTCCGGGAGCCATGGACGAGATGCTAGCCACCCTACCGTCCAAAATTACGCTGGCTACACTGCAGGATCCCGAGTACATGACGTTCAGTGTAGGCGTAGCGACGCTGTTCGGACTGGTGATCCGGATCGACAAGCTGTGCGTGGCGGTCAAGGAGTTGGTGGGCGAAAGCTATGCGGTTTCAGTGGATGTGCATAGGATGCTGAACCGGAGAAACGGTCATCACTAAGGGTGGTCTCAAAAATGTATTTGTACAGACCGGAACAGACAAAGTTCGGCATCGGCTTGATGGAATCGCAATGCCCGCAAGTGGCGAGTCTTTGCCTTGAATTGTATCGTGTTTGCAACAAGAGTGCGTGCGTTCAGGTAAGTGGCGAGCTAATCGATCTGCATTTCCTCTTGCCCGTTGTGGCGAGCATCACTGTCGATAGTCGGCGGGGTAAGACGCTGCCTCTTGCTCGCATCTTGACGTTCGGCCCAATCACTTTTCTGTCGACATGGGTCAAAACAACGCAAACGCCGGGGGGTGGGGGGGGGGGGTGGAGTGGAAAAAGGTCAATATCGCTACTGGTCAGATCTGATCCCGAATGCTCTCGGAAGAGATGTTCCGAACTTACTGACAATGTTCTTGAGCCATTTGGGCACGGGTTTTGGCTCGGGTTTAGCTGCCGATGTTGGCGTGGTGGATGATGCTGCTGAGGCGGACTGTGCGCTGTTTGGCTGGGATTGCTCTGTTACCGGTGGCACGGGGAGCGGCTGTGCGCTCTCCTTGAGGTCACGTCTGAGCGGCGCGGGAAAGGCATTGCTGTTCATCTCGGCGTTATCCCATCTGAGACTCACAACTGCACTTGGAATCAGGCCTAGCTCTCTTAGCGTCTTGCCAATGACCTTTTTATCCCCCCTCCGATACTCTGTTTTCGGAGGCGAGGTGTAGATAACCACGTGCTTCGTTCGCGCCGCGTCGTCCAGCGCCGAGTAAAGAAATTGGTAGACGGCTTCGATAGTGTCGGTCTCGTGGAAGGTGGATTCGATCATGGTGCGGTCGGAAAAGCGTATGCGTATGCGAATAGAGGGGTAGCTTCGATTGCGCGACGTGTGCAGACCTAAGCGCGCTTCTTCTCGCTCGCGAAGGGCGCGTGTGAGCAGCGGTGCGTCCGGTCCATGGTGCAGCAAAGGCGACGAGCGGAAGGCAGATTTGAGTTCCGAGGCGGTGGGTTTCAATTCATCGTCCGAGATCGGTGGGATGGTGAGCGGAGCGGAGGACGACGGTGGGAGGAAGACTCGAATTTCTCGACCAGAGGTGGACGAGGTCGATGTGCCGGACCCGGAAGCTGGAGTGATGAGCTCGTTTGTTGATGACATGGCGATGGCGATAGATCAGGGAGCTTAGACCCTGAGAGTGTGTATGCGATGCTAATGTAGATTCGAGGTGATGCTGGTGGTGATGGTTGAGGGGTTGGTGATTTGAGAGCAGAGCTGCACAGTGTGTGATAGTGGAGGATTCAACGGTCTAGGCGTTGGTTGATTTTGGCACCTTGAAATTGCAAGCAACACGTCAGCCTCCGAACCAACACCGAGTAGACTGCGTCGTTGTTAGATCCATCCAGGCGATGGCTGTCCGATTGAGTTGTTGATCTGCAAGAAGATCCCGAGCCAGCAAAAAGCGGAGTGATGGATAGCCGGGTGGCTTGCTCTGCTACCGGCTACAGCCCTTCTACCATCTTCTCCTTCGAACGCGTTTCCATAGACAGACATCCAGCCAGAGCTGCAGGTATGACTAGCACCACAGCTCTCTCCGGTCATGTTCTGGTGCCTGCAACCGAAGCCCAGGACCTGATTGCCACCCAGCGCGAATGGGTCGAGTGGGGACAACCTCTTCTCACCCAAGACCAATTCGTCACCCGTGAAAAGTTGGTCCTTGGCCCATCCGACTTTTCCGTCACTCGTCGACAACGGTGGGTGCTCGTGCCGGCTGATGACACTACCACGAACGACTTCATGTCGGCTTGCGAAACGTATCGACGTCCCATCCTCGTCAAGCGACCCGGAAAGCACAAGGTGGAAAGAGCGCTCTCGTACAGTGTCTGCTCAGTGTTTGTCCCGGAGAACAAGAGACGCAATGGATACGCGGCCAAGATGATGACGCTACTCCAGCATATTCTCAATCCACGACAAGAGGTGCCGAAGCGACTGGATGATGGCGCAAAGGTGGAGGGAAGTGGTGCGCTGGTGGTTGAGCTCGACCAAGACGAAGAAGGCGAACTCAAAGATGGTGGGAGGTATGGAGGCAATGCCACCTGCTCTTTTCTGTACAGCGATATCGGAACGTACTACTCGCAGTTCGGATGGAAAGTGGTAGGAAATCGCCATATCGAGTGGAAACCTCTATCGGAGCAAGATGATGCACCGGCACCTCTTCCAGAGGGAGCCAAGTGGCTGCAAGCTGATCAACTCAATGAGCTCGGCAGCATCGATCGTCAGCATCTCCTATCTCGACTTCAGCATGCTCCTTCTGACGACAAAATCCGATTCTGCGTCGACGATCCGCAAGCTACCTCCTGGCGATGGCTCATCAAGCGATCCAATTTCTACGCCACCACGCTTCTGGCCGAATCGGCTCCCAAACCCGCCCACTTTGGCCTAATGATACCATCTCACAACAGAGACGAGACCGACGCTTCGTACGCGGTATGGATGTTTGACTTTATCGAACGCAAGGTGTCGGTTCTTCGACTGCGATACACCAGTCCTGCTGCGTTCGCACAGCTGGTGGCAGCGGTGAGGCAGCAGGCGGCCAAGTTTGGGATGAAAAAGTGCGTCGCTTGGAACGTCGATTTGGGTAGCTTGGGTGTCGAGCTCACCGGTCAAGACCAAACTCAGCTAGAGAAAGAAGGGAGGCTGGAGCGGTTCCAGCACGAGCTGCATGGTGGTGCGGTGGTGGAGAGGCAAGGCAGCAGCGCAAGTCTGCCCGCGCTCTCGTGGTACGGCGACAAGGAGGATGGGCAACAAATTGAATGGGTTTGCAACGAGTACGGTTGGTGGTGCTGATTCTGCCCAGTCAATTGCTCAGTCTATGCTGTGGATTGCAATACAGACGAAAATAGGCTGTTCCGATGGGTCAGTGCTGTGGTAGAGCATAGAGAACGCAGGATCTTCCGAATGGCGAACTCAGAGCCTTGTGTGAGAGAAAGAAAAACATGTGAGCCGGAGGAGTGCTCCACGACGACGCGTTGAAAATTATCCCCACTCTCGGCATGGGTTCCGGCAGTCTGTTTTTTCCTTGGACCCTTTCTGAGCTGGGGTGTGCGCGTGTGTGTTTTTGTGTGTGTTGATGTGTTGGTCTCTGCCACTGGTGCTCTCAGGTTTTTGGAGGTGCGCCAAGACGGTTGCCACGCTTGCATATGAAATCACCACTCTTCTCCTGCTCACCATCCCATCCATCCATCTCTGGTCCTAGCACCGACCTCGTGAGAATCTTCGGAGGTCAGTTGACCTTTCTCACACGCACGCCATCATGTCGGCGTCGGCGGCTCAGTCACGCTCATCTTCACCAAAGCGCAAGCAGCAGCAGCAGCAACAGGCACAAACTGGCGGCATCAGTGTCGTTTCTTCTCCAAAGTTTTCCTTCCGTGCCGCGCTTATTCAGCACAAAGCGTCTAAAGTTGCTTCCAAAACGGGCGCTGTGGGATCGAGTGCAGACCCTGGCACAGCCTTGCACGTCCAAGTACAGCCACAGCAACAATCGACGATGCAGCCAGGCAGCGTCTCTCGACCTGTACGTCCCATCAACGCCAGCAGCATTCCTTCTCTCAACGGGAGAGGACGTTTCAATTCAGCGTCTACAGACTCGGCCTTCACATCCATGCCACCCAGACGAAGAGACGTTGAAACGAGTCCCGAGACGACCCGTGCTTCGTCTTCGCTGGGGAAGCGATCTGTGGAAGAAGTCTCCTCGGTCAGCCAAGCGGGAAACAGCAGTACGATGAGCGATTTTGGTCCTATCATAATGCGTAAAAGTGCCACCGCTTCAATGGGCGGGTCTGGCAGCAAAGCCTCCGCTGCCGTCTCGACTCGATCTTGCATCGCTACATCAAAGCTGCCTGGCCCTCCGTCAACTCGTGCGCAATGGAACACTGCAGCTGCATCGATCAAGCCATCACCTTCACCGTCCTCTTCCAAGGCCCCACGCAGCAAGATCGCACGATCCGATAGCGTCGCTGAAGTCCACACTGCAAGTGCTCAAAACACGCCAAATAGCAATCTTATCTCGCCGACGTCGGCACGATCCGAAGCGACTCTTGGCGGCACTTTCGGAAGCGTGCGAAGCCGTGCAAAATTCGCGTCAGCTAGACCGTCAGTCGCGGCACATCAGCAGCAGAGACCAAAAATTGGCACGTTGCCCAAGCCTAAACCCAAGGCAGCACCTGTCAAGACGCTGCTCGATGAAAAGCTGATTCATCAGCTCAGACCGACCCTAGTGGGCGGTATTTCAAACGAAGCAGAAAAAGACGTGTGCTCCAGCGACGAGAGTGACGACGAGGACGAAGATGAGGAGGATGAAGATGCGCTCGAAGGCCCCGACGTCTCTAGAATCCGTACTAGGCGCGTCGTAAGCCACCCGGCTGAAGAGACGGTGGTGATGGAAGGTGTCGACTCGACGCAAGCAAAGATGCTTCCACCAGCTCCAACCGAATCGCAGGCAACAAGGATTCCAAGTATTGGTAACAGTGTTGCGGCACACTCTACAAGCCGTTTCCAACGAAGATCTTCCACTAACAGCGTCCAAGCAGCATCCACAGCCTCGTCGACAGGAAAGGAGAACATTCGGCTGCTGTCGGCACCACGGCAATCAAATTCGGGATCGCTCCCCTTGCGATCTGGCAGACAAGATTTCGGGATCAAAGCTTCCATCATCCAGGCCAACCCAGTGCATTCTTCTATTCTTGCGCTTCAAGCCGCCAAAGCCACCCATCATCAACCCATTAGCACACCAGAGGCACTCATGAAGGCCAAAAAGAGACTCAGCGGCGCACTTCTCTCATCCTGTTCCTCTTCCTCCAACCTCAGTGCTACTGAGTCGACAGCCTCACCGTCTGAGCGCGTCTCAAGTCTACCAAAGTCCACGTCTGTCACCAGATTTGGATCGCTCAAAAAGATGCAGAACACTCCACGTACTGGCCTCAAGCAGCCGCAAAATACCGTACCAGTAGCGGCAGCTACCGTCACACCATCGCCGTCGATCTCCTTCCTGCAGCGTTCTGCTTCCAGGTCGCCGATCAAATCTTCGCTTTTGCTGCTACCGACAACCACCACTGCAGACAAGATTCAGAGCAGCAAGGTGCCAACGTCACCAACAAAGAAGCTTGCCTCCGCGGTCTTGAAGGATACGCCGAACACCGCGTTAGCGTTGAGCGAGATCGATGCAAATCTCCTGGCAAGCCTCAGAGTCGTTGCACAGAAGGCCAATCTTAAGGTAGGAGACCTCATGGATGAAGAAAAGCAACCACAACATCAACATCAATTGCAACACGATGCAGTTGAGACAGTATCGGATTTGCCACAGCAAGCTCATATTTCGTCACATGCAAGAGCACATAGAGAGGCTTCAGAAGAGCTCGAAGCTTTAGCAGGTGACGTTTCCGTCGATCTCATGGCGCTCGACTTGGCTGCTGGTTCGCCGGTGTCGGAGATGAGCATGCTCAGATCGCCCACGATGCGCAATGCTGGCATGTACCTCGACACTCCGCCCAGCGTGCCTGCTACAATCCCCTTACCCAATCCGCTGGTAGTCGATGCCGAGCCGAGCAACGATTCAGACAACGATCCCGAGGAGGATGTCGAAAATGACGAAGGGGATACGACAACGCAGATCGACGACGATGCAACAGATTCATCGTGTCCTTCACCATCCCTCCGAGCTGCTGCCGCCGCCTTGCGTCCTCCTCGCCGTCTGGCCGTGACGGTAAATGAGGGTAGCACAGATGCAGTCGAGACGCCTATGCGAAGACAAGGCTATAGAAACATTCCCTCGATTCCATCTACGCCCTTCCCCACAGCTGCTTCTGGTCATGGCATGACTCCATCGAGAAGCGTGCGTGCATACCCACCTTCCACAGCTATGTCGGCCAAGACACGTTTGCGACTCAAGAAGGCTCTCAGAGAATCACTCGGTCTCGAAGCGCACTTTGCTTCTCTCAGAATGGGGGCTAGCATGGACAACAATAATGCTGCTTCGAGCGACATAGCTCGCACGGATGTGCCAGACTTGCATCAGAGCGAAAACTTGTTCGTGAACGACGCAGCAACACGAGAGGATGTCAACATGCGCAAGAGCATCAGCGCAATGCTCCTCACCGAAGACGATAGATATCTAGATGAGCTTGTCAGCGCAGTGGCTCGGGTCGGATTGGAAGATTTGGCGCCCGAGCAAATCCCGCCTCCGCAAGACCAAGCCGAGGCTTCGCCCGCATCTGCATCATCGCCGACATCAGCGGGAGATGCCATCTCATCGTTGGAACAGCCAGCGTCTGCTGCACTACACCAACAGCTCTCAGCCGCTCTATCGGACCTCGCGACGCTGCGCACACAATTCCAGCTCTCGCAGAAACAGACCTTGGAGCTCGAAACCCAAATGGCAGTGCAGAACGCTTCGAATGGTCGTATCGCACGCACACAGGCCGTGCTGGAAACGGATCTCGCAGCACTCAAAGCGGAAATGGCAGGCGTAGAGTGGAGCAAAGCCCAGAATGCCTGGGCAAGGGCGAGGGTGGAGGCATTGGCCGAGTTGGAAGATGTCAAAGTGCAGAGAGATGCGATGCTCGTGCTCGGAGCGCAGATGGGGATGTGGGAGCGGATGATTCGAGCACGCGCATAGGAGCAGCTAGTGAATGGTAATGCAAACTGACGACGCAGTGAGGTGGCCTGTCAGAAATGCGTGTGCGTGTGCGTGTGCGTGTGAGATGGGAGGTAGCCTTTCCCTCAAGCATCGCCGTGCATCGTTGTAAGGGGAGAACGTTCACTCTGAGCACGACAAGAGAAATCGCGGACGGTTGGAGCGGTTGTTAAGATATCGTTAACATTGTTGCAACCCGCGACACCCACATTGGTGATACGTGGCGGTGTGTTGGCGATGTGCGTGTGGGATGTTGAATTGTCATGAGCCGCGCCATGATTGGCGTTACCGATAGCTCTAATCACAAAACAGCACCGATGGTGGCTGAACATAGCTGTTCCGTTTGACAATGCTCAGAAATGGCAGCGTGGCATCAACCTTGTCAGCCACTGTTGATACTTGCCTGGGGAAACAGAACTATGCATTTGACAGTTGACAGCTGAGCTGCTGCTTTCATCTCATTGTGATGGACCGAAGGTCGCCCATTGAGCCCACCGATTGCATGAGTCCGGTCGTTTTCCTCGACAATCAAAGAGGAAAGGGAGAGGGCGTCTGTGTCTCATCTCGAGCCCCACCTCTGGAAAGCAATCCGCCGCTCAACAGAATCGAGGCTCGAGTCGGGAAACGGTGGGCTTCAAGCTTGCTGCAACGCTTTGTGAACACTAGGAGGGGCGCGAGCAAAGATCATGAAGCTGAGAACCGGGTTTGTGATACGATTTTGGACCATGCTGGCTAATAAAGAGGGCACACCGCAGCTGACGTAGAAAGTTATTCGCGAGTCTCTCGACACAATTGATTCTTTCTTCTTCTCCCGCTGTTTAGACTCGGATCCTGGTTTTGCTCTGGTAGCGATCGGCCCTTCTACACAATCGGTTCTCCTCTCGAGGGCTTGTATCACTATGCGACGTTGGTTCAATTGGCCCTCGGGCCCTCCCCTTCTCCTCCTTCTCCTCATCTCTGCACTTCTGGTCCACCTCATCTCGGCCGAGCTCGTCAAACCCAAAACCGATCTCGTTGACATTTCGAAACTCGCTCACATCTCGAGCCCGCTTCCCACGTTTTACAATTCTTCCTCGGACGAAATCTGCTTCCGCAACGGCATTCGCTACGTCCATTGCAGTGCGGATGACAATCACTTGGTCAAGATTGATTCGATCACGCGGGAGCAGCTGTACCAATTGTTGATGGAGAAGCGTACCAAACATGGGACGATGCAGTTGTTGGTCTATGTGATGCTGCTTGATTTGGATCGAGACATGCATCGAAGCTCGGACGGTGCTGGCGGCGGTGGCGGAAAGGGGTTGAAAGACGCAGCAGAGCACGACATGGATCGCGAAACATCGAGGGGACAGAAGAAGAACGATCTCGAGGTCAGTCAGAGTGATATCGATCCGAGCGTCGATGGTCCCGCTGCAGCAAAGAAATTGGGTGCACCCGCAGTGACCAAGAACGACGACAAGTGCTATCGAGACTGGCTCAAGACCAACGACTTTGGTCGAGCTGCGGTCAACACGGTACTCAACGAGCTGTACGTGCGACATGTGGCGATCACTCGAAGTAAGAAAGTGTGGGAAGTTCATAGTGTTACGGGATGCTATCACGCTCCGGACTTGAGGATATCTGCAAAACAGAATTCGCAAAATTCGCTTCGATATGTTGAAAGGTCTGGTATTCATGCGTTGGAGCAACGTTCGATCGACGACAAGGTTGAGGATGGCAATGGGATCGAGGATGACATGGAGGTCTACCATCCCGTGCTAGGCACGCATTTGAAGGATCCCTGGGAGAAATACCGGCAACTTGCACGGGGCGATGTCCAGCTTTCCAGTGGAGAGTTTGGGTATCGTAAGAGGTCGATGCAGAGCAAAGGGTGGGTTGGTGGACATCATCATTCCAAGCGAGGAGGTCACGGCAGTCAACCCGGCTCTCCACCACTACCTTTCGGCAGTGGTCAGAATAAGCAACCGCAGCCGCAATTATCACCTTCATCAGCATCTTCGCCGTTCGGTGCTGGGGCCGATTACGGCAACAACATGCCCTCTGCTCCCGTCGATCAAGCTGCTGCTGGTGCAGGGACTATCGCTTCGTCTAATGCCGAAGGATCAGCCATTTCGAGCAAGCCGCACGGGTTTGCGGCCGAAGTTACCGGAGGTGGTTCTGCCACGCCCGTAATCCCCAAGGACACCACGGAGCTTGTCAAGCTGCTTACGGATCCTGAAGCGCGCGTCATCCATCTCGATAAGGTTTACGATTTCCGTGGATCCGAAGGTGCTTGCAACAACTGTGCTGGCTGCATCCCCGACTCGTACCCAAAGTGCCCGGACAAAGGTCAACTGGCCATCGACAACGGTCAAGGATGGTGCAAAGGCAAGCCTTCCAAAGCGGTGAGCTACGACAAGGCGGGGTTGAAGCCAATCCAAGTCACCTCGAACAAGTCGATCATCGGCATTTCTGCGGACGCCGCCCTTCGCGGCAAAGGCCTCAGCATTGCGCACAACAAAAACGTCATCTTGCACAATTTCAGGATCGACGAGATCAATCCTCAGTATATCTGGGGTGGTGACGGCGTAACCGTCTACGATTCGGATCTGGTGTGGATCGACAAGCTGACGTTTTCAATGATCGGACGACAGTTCATCGTTACGGGGTACCAGAGTGCGGGTCGAATGACCATTTCGAATTGCCTTTTTGAGGGTGCGACAAAGTGGTCTGCGACGTGCGACGAATCGCACTACTGGACAGTGCTTGGCTATGGCAAGGGGGACAAGGTGACATTCTCGGCCAACGTGATGAAGAACTGTTCCGGTCGCTCGCCACGCATCGCCAACCCAGAAGAGCAGGGTGGAGAGGAAGCCGTCTGGCATCTGGTCAACAGTGTCTTTGACCACAACACAGGACACTCGCTCGACATGGGACCCGGAATCTCGGCACTGATCGAAGGAAACGTGTTCAACGATGTCGCACAGACGAGCTTGCACGAAGCCAGCCCTGGTAAAGCCTTTGCTCCAAGTGACGAGGCGGTTTGCAGTCAGTGCAAAGGTCCGTTGGGCAGAGAATGCCAGCCAAATGCGTACAAGAACGCCAATCCGGTCCCGAGTACGACGAGCGCAGCCGACGTGCTCAAGAATGTAGCGGCGGGACAGATTGGTGCGGCCATTCCGCCAGGTCAGGTCATGCAGAGTGTGGGGCAAAGTGCCGGGTGTGGAAGGACAAACAGCGCGGGCTCCGCTTTCGTCGCTGGCGATAACTCGGTTGTAGATGGTAGCGAGCAAGAAGGTTATAGTAACGGAGCCTTGAAGGACGGCTACGGTAATGTAGATACCCAGAAGGACGGTGGTAATGCTGGTGTTGCTTCTGATGCAGGCGCAAAGTTGGTGCCAGGCGGTTCTCAGCCCGGCTCCAGCGGCGCTCCACCGTCTGGTCCCGATCACGACGCTGTCGCTGCTGTTGAAGGCGGCTCTGGAGGCGCCTATCTTCCCGGAATCGGCTTTGCAGGCTCTGCACGAGATGGTGAAGGTTCTCAATTATCGCAGCAGCGAGGTCCAGGCATCGGCGCTAGCGCTTCCAACCCGGACTCCCAAAAGCAGCAAGAGAAGGAGAAGAAGAAGCAAGAAAAGGCGATGAAGAAGCAGCAGCAAGAGCGAAAGAAGCAGCAGCGACAGGAGCAGAAGAAACAGCAACAACAACAGCACTAAATTGCACTTTCCTTCGCCTGACGTCCGCTTCCACATCCTCGTCCTAGATTGATCTTGATTGTTCTTCGCTTGACCTTCCTTCACCACATCCGGTTCAAGTCAGCATCAGGCATCAAGTCGAAATAGTCAAGTTCATAGTCCACTGCCCACTCGACCCAAGTGTAGTTAACAAGGGAGCTACCTAAGGTCTTCATCATCAAAAATCGCCACCTTGGGCTCGTATCCTGTGTTCTTGGAGATGAGACCTCGGTTCATCGTGCTAGCCGCTAAAGGAAAGTACGCGTTTCCCGTATTGTCCAAGATGATGGCGCCTCCTACACCCTTTTCGCTGCCATAGAGGCTGACCAGCTCCTCCATGGCCGATTTGATGCCTTGATCGAACGAGACGTTGCCGTATTTGATGCGGTGAGCGAGCGAGGAAGCGAAATTGGTGCGGAGGAAAAAGTCGCCATCGCCGGTACCGGAAATGGCAATTCCATGCTGTGGTGTTCTGCCAGATGACCGAATGCTGCTTTTGAAGATGGAGCTCAAAAGACGGCGGAAGAATGAATGCCGTGGAGAGGATGCTTGATGGAAAGCGGTGGCAGGTGACCAAGTGTCGGCCCAGAAGCCGGATCCGACCGAAGGAGTGTCGCCAATGCGTCCAGGATACTTGTTGGTCTTTCCACCGGTCGAGGTAGCGACGGAAAGATGACCATTCGAGTCAAGTGCGACTGCTCCGACAGTACCTTGCGGAAGAAAGTCGGTGAGCTGAGCATAACGGTCAAACACGGCTTGATCTTCGTGTTCCGGCTCGGAGTTGACGCCTTGCGGCTTGGGCTCAGCCGCTTGGCTTTCGTCAGCGTATGCGGGTAGGTCTTGCTGTTCATCTTGGATTTCAACTTGGCCTTCATCTACGGAATCAGACTGATCACCGGCGAGTTCAGAGAGCTTTGTGTCAAGCCCTCTTTTGTGCTCGAGCCACCTTCTCTCGGTCCAGTAGTATTTGCTGCTAACCTTTTGAGTACCGTGTGTCCATCCAGCCTTTTCCGCCGCTTCTCCAGAGTAGAAGGCATGCCCGCCTAGCTGTTTATTGTTTTCAAGCAGAGCCTTGGAAAGCAGAATCGGATTCTTTGTGCGACGCACGCCTGTAACTGCCACCGTCTTGGAATTGAATCCGGGTAGAGTAGTCATCAACGAGCTCTCACACACCGTGCGTCCAGCCAGATCGAACACAGCGCCCTTGCCAGCGTTGAAAAGAGGCGAATCTTCGAGTTGCGAGACTGCATGACAGACAGCATCGAGCGACGTTGTGTGGCCGCGCTCGTGGGTCTTGATGAGCACTGCGCGTAGGCGCCGACGGTAAGCAGCCAAGAGGGGGGCGGGCATGTCCGGGGTGGTCGTCCCGCCAGCACCACCATGGATCGCCAAAGCTACGATGTGTGGCGTGAGAGCGGCTTTCTCCACATCGTGAGGCAAGGTGCCAGTACGCTTCGTCATCGTATGCATAGATGCGGTTTAAAGATGGTATCGATGTAGGTCACGCGAAGCTACGATCAACTCAGTACAGTAACGGTCCATGGCACTGATAAGGAAGTAAGCTAATAGTTGGCTGAAGTTCCGACATTCAACAGAATCGCCGGCGGCCCGAGAAAAACGCCGAATTCGTCGGAGTTTGCCTTTGTCAGATTGCACCGTTCTGACATTTTTAGTTCAGACGGAAGAGCCGATCACACAAAGCCTCTCCGGAAACGCACTTTTCGCCGAGGCTAGGTTGCAGAAACAGCAGCAGCCCACATCAGATGGCTGCAGTGCAGACTCGAAAAGGAGGAGAGCGAGCCGGCTGCCTAAGAAGCCGACCACAGGACAAGCGACCTCATTGGTTTTCTTTTGATGCGCTCGTCGAATGAAATCTGATAAGAAATTTCTTGACGTACCCGTGCATGTGCCAAGAAGAGGGCATGTCCAATCAGCTGGCTTTCCCTGCCTTGCTATGTCGACAGAGGTTCGAGAGGAGAGCGAGAGGCCAGCATACATTCGGGAGACATCGGATAGGATGCTGGTTAGCTCTTTCTGTCGTTGTGGACACCAAGGTACCAAACCAGGGGTGACGGATGGTGGTCGATGTTTTGTTGACCGCGTCATGTTAGAGTGAACAGCTCCGGCTCCACGTTCATTCCGGCAAAGCGCGCTAGTCACGACGCTCAACCCTCGACCCAAACCCTGATTCCACGACAGCTGTGGCAGCGTGCTGTGCTGTGCTGTGCTGTGCTGTGCTGTGCTGTGCTGTGCTGGCTTGCTCTAACTCACTCCCATCGAAGGGGGTTCTGTGTATCACCAAATCTGGAGATCGTTCTTTCCGTCCCGCATTCTCGAGACCCCGTTGGAGAGGTATGGAGGGGACAAGTGATGTGCGACTTGACGCGACCCCAAACGTCAAGTCAACAAGGGTCCAGGGCGGCAAATGAATTGCTGTGCGAGCAGCACAACGAAGTAGTACGGTCTCGAGCCCGTTCATGCGCCACGCACATCTCCTGTTCCCGGATGCGCAAACGCAGAACCTTCTTCATCCGCACCCTGTGGCGAGGATCGTTGCGTCGTGCCGGCTTGTGCTGTGAGTTCTGCGCTGAGTGAACTCAAAGTGGCTTCGTACGTGCGAGCAGTGACCGCGAAGAGTATATATGTCTCTGACGGTGTTGACAACGCTGCCGTACGCCGGCCGACCTGCCTTTACATTGACGACCAACTCCCCCATCTAGCCAACTCATACACCTTGCACGCCTACGCAACAACGGAAGCGAGTGTCGACGCGAGGAAACATGCTGTACGCAACGCCGAAACGTCCCACAATGATGTCGCGATCTGCGTTTGCGTGCAGCACCCAAGCCACCTCGATTCGTGTCAGTATTCCTTCATCATTACACCGCCGCACCTTCTATTCGGATTTGTACGAGAATGAAAGTCACCTATTTGATCTTCACCGTGATGAAGGCCGGCCCACAGTCACTTCGTCGCCTTTCAACTCTCGAGCACAGCAGTCTTCGCGATTCAGCACCAGTCACCGTTCTCCCTACGAGATGGAGCGCCAGATGCAGAGGGTGAGTGCTTCGACTGCGACAGCGTTTCATATCAGTCCCATGGAGGTGGTGGTGATGACGATGAGACGAGGGCAGCAGAAAGCGCTAAGAGCTCGATCGATGCTGGCGTTTGTGGAAAGGATTCGGCCTGTATCAGTCGCATTCTGTCTCTCTGATGTCAGGACAACACAGACATCTCGGAGCGAAGCCGTCGAGGAGTCGTTTTTGACAGCCCTCTTTTCGCTGCCTTGGTTGTCGCCGTCCTCAATTGTGACGTTTTTTATTATTATAAGCCTTGAGCTTAGCCTCGGCAGCATCAGCTTCAGGGTTCAGAACTCTCGAAAAAGAGCCAAACTCAGAGGAAATCTTGATTTTATTCGAGGAAATACTTGGCTTTCATGCGGCTTTCCACATGAGAGACAAGGAAAAAAAGGGAAGCGAGTCACGGTCACCTAGTCAATCACCACAAGGCGATCCTCTCGCTGCTGCAGTGAATAATGCGACGAGCCAGCATTTGCGATTGTGATAAGCGGCCGCCCAATTTCTTCCGGGATGCTCCTTCTTCTTGCTTGATCTGGTTGCTTGTCTCTTGTCCTTCGGCTTGCCATCCCGACTTCCACACATTCTCGTCGCTCCCGCTTCATGGCTTCAGACGTGCTTTCGTGATCCTGCACACTTGCCTCTGGTCACAGCAAGATCGTGCAGGTCGGCAGACAGACCGACAGACCGACTTGGCCGCTTCGGCTGAGAACGTTGACACCCTGGCTCAGGTGCACGTAATGTTCGGGACGATTCCGATCTGCTGACACTTTTTGTTGCACTGCTCTGACTCGGGTCACACCGACACTTTATGCCACCATGTCGAAACGCATGCAGAACCTGATCATGGAGATCCTCCAAGCGCAGCCTTCGCTTCGAGACTCCAAGACGTATCTCAACAGCTTTGCACCTCGCAAGGCACCACTACGCAATCCAAAAGTACCTCATCTCAAATCGGCCACATCCTCTGATCCTGCCATCAGCACCAGCAACAGTAATTCCAGCAGCATAGCATCTACATCCGCAAACCCTCTCAGTCACTCCGAGTTTCCAATCCCACCCAACATCGCCCACCCAGGCAGCTTGCATAACCCATCAACCACCACTTGGAATCCACAACAGGCAATATCTCTCGAGAACGATCCTCACGCCAACGCGCCTTCCGTTGCACAATCACCCAAGCTACCCAAGGCCATCCTCGACATCTTACAGGAACAAAAGCAGCGAATCGCCCCTGACACTTCGTCTGGTCGCATTTCGGATCCACATGCACCGACCACGTTTGCACCGCATCATGTCACGCCACAGGAGAGCTCTACTGTGGCCATCCCACAAGTCACACCCGTGTCAGATGCATTGGCTGACTCTCATACTGCCTTGGTCAAGGTGCAAGGCCCCTTCACCGACCGTCAGCTCGATTCGATAGCCGAGGGCCTCGTTTACCTCAAGCGACTTGGTCTTGTCAGCGTGGTCGTAGTCGATCAGGATGATTGGCCAGAGATCTCTGCCGACATCGACCGCAATGGTCACCTCGTTGCAGGCAGAGATGAGCTCGAAGAGCAGCGCATGGGTGACTGGCTCGCCGCTCATCCCGCCCCCTCCTCCGTCAAGGGCAAAGGCAAGGCGACCGGCCAATGTCGTTCCAGCATGCTTGGACGAAAGCAGGAACGCTTGCGAAAGCGCATCATGGCCGAAACGCTACGTCTTGCCGACAGTCTGAATCGAAAAGGTGCCATGGCTAGGCCATTCCCACAAGCGGTCGTCAAAGTCGACGCCCACGCTGCAGCAAAAGTAGAGGTAGAGGCGCGACAATTCCAATGGACCCAGGCATCAAGCGATGTCAAACCCGGAGATGCTGTCGTTGCTGGCTCATCAAGCGTCTCACCAACGGTGCACTATGGTAGCGGCGGAGAAGAGCGTCTCCGTCCACCACTTGTTTCGGATGACAGCCTTGCCTCGATCAGATCGGCTCTTGCATCCAATCAGATTCCTGTCCTTGCGCCCTACGCACTCTTCGAAAACGAAAAGGATGGTACGCTTGAGACACTCTGTGTACGAGCTGACGACGTCATGGTGGCGCTGGCCAGGGACATGGTTGTCGCTGCTACCCGACCGCTCGAGGAGAATCAAGCAGCCGGCGCTTCGGACGCGTCTTTCACGCCAAGTGCCGACCCATTGGCCGAGCTCGTGGGTGGTGAGGTCGACATGATGCCTCTGCGACTCATGGTCATCAACCGCGAAGGAGGCATTCCGTCGCATGCTCGCGGCGGTGATCCACACTTGTCTATCAATCTTGCATCCGAGTACCATCAGATCAAGCAATCGTTCGTTTGGGATCAGACGCATCCCACTGCGCTGCGCAACCTTGATGCCATCTCAGACTGCCTCTCGTACATGCCCCAGACTTCGTCCGGTGTTTTGGTCACGCATCGCTCGCCTCGATCGCTCATCGCCAATCTCATCACCAACAAAGCGGCACACAGTCCTTCCCTGCCCCATCGGCTACTGGCCAACAAGCAAGATGTGCGTCACACGCCCACCATCATCCGTCCCGGTCTTCCCATCAAGGTGATTCAAGACTTTGACAAGATTGACCTCGACAAGATGACCGCTTTACTCGAGGCGTCATTCCGACGCAAGCTCAATCAGCAAGGCTACTACGAACGTCTGCGTAGGTCGCTCGACTTTGCCATTGTCACCGGCGACTACCAAGGAGCAGCGATCGTTACCAAAGAATACGCGCCAGACGATGACCGTGCCACTGTCGAGCCTATCGCTTATTTGGACAAGTTTGCCGTGCTCCCATCGCTACAGGGCTCAGGTACCGTCGACTTCCTGTGGGGAGCGCTTCGGGACGAAGTACAGGGTCTAGGTTTGCTTGATGCGCTCAACGACAACGGAGGCAGGGGAGGTTACGGTACCGGTCGCGACCTGGTGTGGAAGTCTCGCAGCAACAATCCGGTTAACCGCTGGTACTATGAGCGCTCGAATGGCTTCGTGCGCATCGATACCGACGCCAAGGGAACGGGCTGGCAGCTCTTCTGGTGTGATGCCGAAGATAAGCTGGCACGCCTGTCGGGTGAGCGTCGACTCTCGGCTTCGGCATCCAACTTGGAAGAGGCGGCTGCCATCGCTCACGACGACATTGAGCTGGGCCATGGATTCGATGACGAGTCCGTCTCTCCATATGTCGACCGCGACCGTTGGAGCAGCTCCTCTTCCTCGGACAAGACCGGTATCGAGGCATACGAGCGCAGCCGACGTCTTTCCAAGCCGAAATTTGACTCCTATTTGCACCGTGGGAGCATGAACGTCGGTGGCGGTGGAGGTAATGGTCGCAGCGACTTGACACTGCTCCCCATCGTCGCGCCCGAAGAAGGTGGCAGGCTGTTGCGATGGGCCAAGTGCATGAAGACCATTCAAGGCGCTTGGGCAGACTGACAGCACCAACACACTCCTTGTTGACACACACTCACATCGTATAATCACATTTCTTGTACTTTTGAAACTTTCTCTCGTTGCTTTTGTTGCTGACTCTGCTTTCTGATCTGAGATCGTGTTCGTGCTCGCGCTGGATGCTCCGATGAATGAGAAGGGGTGGAAAGGGTGTCAAGTATAATCGCGAGGTGAGGGGCTGCTGTTGTATGTCGCTCGCTCTTCACCTCCACTTGTTCCCAAGGACTTCTGCCGCGCGCCACCGCGAAATTTGAAAGTGTTGGTCTCTCACGTTTCGGAAGAACGAGATCCTGCCTGGCGCAGATGACTGAGCCTTTTCTTTTGCCCGCAGTGGACCCCTCCTTCGCATCTTCCGCCTCAACATCTTCACTTTCTAGCCACCTTCGGCTCATCCGAAGACCGAACGCAATCGAATTGCGCAGCTAGGAGCTCAGCTGCAGCAAATCTGCAAAGCACGAATGCGCTCGAGCTAGCCTGAACCTCGTTTGATCGTGAGGGCTTGACAGCGTACGTTCGTCATTGGTCGAGGCGAGATTCGCTCAAATCTCGGTAGCAACACTGCCACCAGCGTTGCTCTTGGTCCATCATGGCGCGGCTCACTCGCCGCACCGGCCCTTCAAAGTCGGGCCCATCCCAGTCGCAGCAAGATAGCCAAGAGCAAGACGAGTTAGCATCATCTTCTTCTTCTCAGCAGCGGGTACAGAACCAGCCGCAGCACTCACAACAGAATCGCCCCGGCCGCTCGTCGAGACGGCGGGCAAATAGTGTCGAGGACGATCAGCACGAGGTGCTTGAGGCGGAAATGGTAGCCGAAGCGGAGGCCGACGATCAAGACGACCATGCTCACCAACCACCGCCCTCAACTTTCTCTGCGCAAAGCGAATCGGACCATATCAAGATCATGCTCGCCACAGATAATCACATCGGCTATATGGAACGTGATCCTGTCCGCGGTCAAGACTCGATTCGTACCTTTGAGGAGATCCTCCAGCTAGCAGTGCAACACGATGTCGATCTTATCCTACTGGGCGGGGATCTTTTCCACGAGAACAAGCCAAGTCGTGCCACGCTGCACCAGACGATGGCGCTGTTGCGCCAGTATACGCTCGGTGACAAGCCCGTCTCGGTCGAGCTGCTGAGCGATCCAAACGACGGAGCGCTTCCAGGCAGTCATTTCCCTGCTATCAACTACGAAGATCCTAACCTCAATGTCGGCATCCCCGTCTTTTCGATCCACGGCAATCACGACGATCCGCAAGGCGTGGGTGAAACAGGGGCCCTCTCAGCACTCGACTTGTTGTCCGTCTCGGGTCTCATCAACTATTTTGGCAAGATTGAGCTTCCGTCCGACGATTCTGCTGCAGGTGCATCAGCGGCAAGAACCGCAAGGGGCGGTACGTTTCAAGAAAAGGGTATTCGCATCAAGCCGGTGCTACTTCAAAAAGGTCAGACCAAACTCGCACTGTACGGAATGGGCAACATCAAGGACGAGCGCATGCATTTTGAGCTCCGCGCCAATCGTGTCAGGATGTATCGACCGCAGGAGGACCCCGACTCGTGGTTCAACATCCTTTGTGTTCATCAGAATCGAGTCGCGCACAACCCCAAAGCGTGCGTTCCCGAAACTATGTTTGATGATTCCATCCATCTGGTCGTGTGGGGACACGAGCACGAGCAGATGATCCAACCACAGCCCGTCACCGAGAAGCGATACCACATCACACAGCCGGGCAGCAGCGTGGCAACGAGCTTGAGTCAAGGCGAGACGGTCGAAAAGTGCGTGGCCATCATCCACGTGGAGAAGACCGACTTTTTGATCGAGCCAATCCCATTGCAGACGGTGCGGCCGTTCGTCATGGATGACATGGTCTTGTCAGAGGAGCTCGAAGATGCAGGGCTGACATCGGAACGAAGCGACATCATCAAGCTGCTGCGCAAAAGGGTCGATGGCCTTATTGTACGAGCTCAGCAAGAGTTCAAGGAGCGATACTCTGATCGCGAGATGCCGCTTCCCTTGGTTCGACTGCGTGTCGAATATACCAATGAAGAGATCAGCAACCCGCAGCGATTCGGGCAGGAGTTCGCTGGCAAAGTAGCCAACCCGAAAGAAGTGCTTCAGTTCACTAAGCGGAAAAGCCTGAGAAGTGGGCGTCGCGACCAGGACCATGGTACCAACGGAGCCAGCGCCTACGTGGACGTGGAAGAGGAAGGTTTGCTCCCCATCGAACGGCTCGAGAAGGTCGACGTGGGCAAGCTGGTGCAGGAATACCTGCAAGCACAGAACCTCGACATTCTCAATCCCGAAGGACTGGAAGGAGCGGTGCTCAATTTCGTCGAGAAAGACGACAGGGACGCCATCGACAGCTTTGTGACCAAGATGCTCAAGAATACGGTCAAAGGGTTGGTAACAATCGATCCGGAAGAGTCGCACATCGACGGAGAGCTCGAGAGGCTGAGGCAGCAGCAACTGGAGCAGAGGCGAGAGATGGATCTTGATATGGAGTACGCAGGGAATGCAAGGAGAAGTGCTAGCAGAAACGAATCGGACGACTCAATGATGGATGATCTGGATCGGCCAGGTGCTGCTGCGCCCGCCAGGGCAACTGGCAGAGGCAGGAATGCTCCGTCTGCCAACTACGACGATGACGAAGAAGAAGAAGACTTTGACGATGGAGCAAGCGTCGCTAGCAATCTACACCGGGGCACGACCCGACGCACTGCTGCATCTACTTCGACGAGCAGAGCCAAGAAGACTCCTGCGGCTTCACGTGCCGCAACAAAAACACCAGCTCGAGCATCTGCTCCGACTTCCCGCGCCGCGGCGCCTGCACCCACCTTCCTTGGGCCCGAATCAGCCTATGCCGAAGTCGATGAAGACTCCGACGTTGCCGTAGACGAGCATGCTTCGACTCCTGCCCCTTCCGCCAACAAAGGACACGCTAGCGTGCTCGACATGCTCAGCAAGCAGAGTGCCACCTCCAGAACTACGAAAGGACGGGGCAAAGCCTCAGCGACGCTAGCAGCGGCAAGGGGAAAAAGCGCAACCGCTAAGCAGACTACGCAACAGTCAAGCTTGCGTCAACAGCAGGACAGCATTCAGATTAGCGATGATGACGATGGAGATGCTATTGTGGATGCTGATGATGACGATGAGTTTGTGGAGCCGACGACGAGTCGCATTGCTGGACGTCGGGCCGGTCGTCGATAATGTCAAGCTTTCTCTCGAAAGCCAAGCGCAGATGTTCGTCCTCTCGATCCGGGTTCTAGCACCACGATGCAATTTCAGTCATGATTCCACGTCGATACTAGTGATACTGATGCATTTGCCTGCGTGGAATGTGGTGCGTCGCGGTCGGTCACTCGTTGAACACGTGGAAGCGTGGTGAAAGCGTTCGTTGGTTGGTTGGTTTTGCGGGCGGATCGACGTGTTGCTCTTGCTTTTCCGCTGGAGTGCCTTTCGGCGCTGCTGCAAATTCTGCACAATTGTCAATCCCAAGACAAAAAACACGATAAAATTGGGAAAGCAACCGGAAAAAAAGACTTGAAAAGTCGTTAGCGTCGGAGTTCCCGAGCCTTCATACGTGGAAGGCATCGGTGGTGCCGACCAAGGACGGTCGGCAAAAGTCAACATTGTGTTGTGTCACACGTCGGAAAATAGTGCAAGTCTCTATGACCATTGTAGTGCCGAGGGCGGTAAGAGAAGGCTGACCGTGAGAGTTTTGAGAGCTAGAAGGGGCGTTAGCGGCGAGGCGGCTGCAAATGACTTTGATTGTCGAGCTGCATGCAGAGGCGCCGCACAGCTTTCAACAGGAAGATGGACCCTGAGCATACCAAACGCACAGACAGATAAAAAGGAGTCGGTCGCTTCTAGAAGCCGGACACCTTTTTCTCGCTTTACCCTTCGACACCTTGCTTCCTGACCTTCGTCTTGTACCCAACGCTCTCAGTCAGCATGGCCTCCCAATACAGTGATCGCAAGCGCCCGCGCACGTTGTGCCTGTTCGACGTCGACGGCACTCTCTCGTTGGCACGTCAATCCATCACACCCGAGTTCCACTCGCTCCTCGCCTCGCTGCGCAAAGAATGCGTCATCGGCGTCGTCGGAGGTAGCGACCTCAAAAAGGTGCGCGAACAGCTCCAGATCGGCTCGACCGACTTTACACGGGAATTCGACTACGTCTTTGCCGAGAACGGCTTGACCGCCTTCAAGGATGGCCAGCACCTGGCCTCGCAGAGCTTCATCGGATGGTTGGGCGAGGAAAAGTACAAGAAGCTGGCCAAGTTTTGCTTGAGGTACATCTCAGAGTTGGAGTTGCCGGTGATGCGTGGTACATTCATCGAGTTCAGGAATGGCATGATCAACGTCTCGCCCATCGGAAGGAACGCCTCGTAAGTTGTCTCTTTGCGCAGTCAGATCCAACAGCTTCCATCTCATGCGAGCAAGGTACTGATGCTTTTGTTCTCCGACCGGCAATGCAGCATCGACGAGCGAATCGAATTTGAAAAGTATGACAAGATCCACAACATCCGAACCACATTCGTCTCCGCTCTCAAAAAGGAGTTCCCAGACTATGGGCTCACGTACTCGATCGGGGGTCAAATCTCCTTTGATGTGTTCCCTCATGGATGGGACAAGACATATGCGCTTCGTAACGTGGCTCTCGTCGACGCGGCTAGTGTCGAGACCAGCAAGACCGCCTCGGATCTGGGCTGGGATGCGATTCACTTTTTCGGCGACAAGACCTACAAGGGCGGCAATGACAACGAGATCTTTGAAGACCCACGGACCATCGGCCATACAGTACTCAACCCGCAGGATACGATGAGGCAGCTGCGCGAGCTGTTTGGGTTGGCCTGACTAGCGAAGACGCACGAGCGACTGAAGAATGGATGCTGCCTGGCGCCACATGGCGTCGTCAGCAGATTGTAGGAAGGTAGACTCGCGATGGCTCAATCGGTCCTTTCGGAACGGATCAGACCGGTTCGACATGAAGCATGTGAGAGATAGGTTGAATGGTTTGGTTTCGTGCTAAGAATTGCATTAGTCTGAGACCGTTCTTTTGTGTGAGAGAGAAGTTTTGCCGATCCAACTCGCGAAAAGCTAAACGTGTGCGGGCGGTTTTGCTGGAACAGTTTCCGGAAGGTGATATGCCAATCTAACCGGTGTTAGGTCGCGTACTGCAATTTTTAATCTACAGAACCAAGAGTCCGAGTTCCGCACTTATGCCAACTTTTTCTTGGAAGCTGATGGCGAGAGGATGCCTGCAGTGCACCTTTCCTTCGGCTCATGTACAAGTCGACCAAGGCAGAAGGGCAACATGTGGCCATTCAGATCATCATCGAGCGCCGCACCGGCCGCGGCATCGGCAGACAAATGCCCCGTCGACGAGGAGACACGCCTCGCCTGGCTCAAAGCGAACCCTGGCAAAGCGCATCCTTTCCAGCCCGATGCAATGCACCAACCACAAGCAGGGCCGTCTCGACCGTCAAGATATGCTAACAACGACGAGTCACGCCTCTCCAGCGATCGCGAGATCTCATCAATACCGCGCAGCTATTCGCCTCTCGCCAATCCGACAGCAGCCCAAGCGGCACAGACGCCATCGACGCCTTCGCCTGCGGACGGAGAAGATTCCGACGGAAAATGGGTCTATCCCTCGGCAAAGCAATTCTACAATGCGATGAAGCGCAAGAACCAGAACCCGCAAGTGGCAGATATGGATGTAGTGGTACCGATCCACAATGCAGTTAACGAGCAAGCGTGGAAGCAAATCCTTGCATGGGAGAGGATGTGGACGGGTCGGAGTGAGGGAAAGGAGGAAACCAAGTTGGTGTCGTTCAAGGGTAGACCGCGCGATTTGACTTGGAGGGCGTGGTTCAACGGTCTGGCCGGCTATCAGCATCCGTTCGATCGTCATGATTGGACCGTCGAAAGGTCAAGTGGCGAGCAAGTAAGGTACATCATCGACTTTTATACCGGCAGAGCCCAAGCAGCAGCAGGCGAGGCAAAGTCAAGCATCGGAGAGCAGTTCAGCGCTGCAGCTCAGGCTAGGACTGGATTGAGCTTCTATCTCGATGTGAGACCTGCTCCGTCAACGATCGAAGGTCTGGCGATGCGGTCGACGAGGTCGTGGAACAAGTACTTTGGCGCTCCTGGAACGGCGCCCCATTGATATCTGCATTCAATACGATCCTTTCTCTGTCATAGCACTGCCAATTCACGACGAGGCACCTCTCCTTTCATCGTGCACGGCGTCGTGGAAGAGGCGGTGGTTCGTTCCAAGCAAGGCGCGTGGGCTTCCGAGGCGTGCTTCTGGAAGAGTGAGTGTGGAGAAGCAATCACCTTCTTTTCGGACGGTAACACCCTGTGTCTGCTGGCTGCCTGCTGGCTGAGCCTTATTTCTGGGCAGCCATGTTTGTAATCGAAGCGTGATCGTTGAATTCGAATCGGTCAGGCGATTGAGTTTTCAAGGTTTGAGTTTCAGGCAGGCCCGATTTAGGAAGAACTGCCTCGGCGGAAATAGGCGAAAAGGCTAAGAAGTGTCACATTGCGAGATACATCGGGTGTTGTGATCTCAGAGAGAGGTGTTGGACTCTTTTTCGCCTTTTCTTATGCTTTGGCCTGTGAGTTTCTTTCCATGAAGTCACACAAATCTGAACTCAAGAGTTGCCGTCAGACCGGAGCAAGCAGACGGGCAGGCAAAGCACACACATTCTGCTCGATCTGCACAGCTATTGAGTTGAAGCAACACTTTGGTGAGGATGATACCCTGTCCAAATCTCTTCCACCACCTCTTTCCACCTGGTCGCATCCTTTTCCCTCTCTGCTTTTCCTTCTTGGCTACTCCAGAATACCAGAACACGCTTCTGACGGCGCTTGTTGACGACCATTGGATCGACAGAATTTGTAACAATCGCGACGACGATTAGCACGACCCAGCAGCCACTCGGATCGGCTCCGACCAAGATTGTTGGACCAGCGGCAGCACGCCTTCTTCCAATCTCGCTTGGCATCCTCATCGTCCCTCAAAAAGCATCTTCTGCTCTCATTCGCACGTTTCCGCCAGAACAGGCTGTACCATTATTGCCCCCAAAAGCCGCGAGACTGGCACAAAGGACCAAATAACCTTTGCAGCTCATCAAGCGTATTTTACACTGGCGAAAGTGCGTTTATTCCTCTCTGTTTCGGATACGCTCAGCACGGCCGCCATAGCATTCACTGCCTGCCTTCGGTTCCACCTCAGTTTCCTCAGCACAATCCCCCGACATCGCCCGCTGGAATGCCTGTTTGCCATCGATCCTGACATTCGTCTCGGTTCCTGCTCCAAAAGAAAAGAAACGGAAAGCTCGATCCGGGGCCACCTAATCGTGGGATCGCAATCGAACTGATACACTGGCTTTGCATCTGTTGGCCAACACCTCCAACTTCGTCCGCAACGTCACATCCTCGCACATATGGCTGGCCGACCTGGCACCGCCGGAAGCATGCAGAGCCGCATGCTCCACAGCCCTGGTCCCGGTTCCATGCTCGGTAATGGCCTCGTCGATGGTAGTAACGGCAACGTGAACACCAATGGCTCCAACGGCGGCGCTCCTCCACCCGGAATGGGAGGCTCACTAGCTGGTGTGGATCTTGGCCCTTCGATGCTGTCGGCTGCTGGACCACCTCCCAATGCCGGCCCGACCATGCCTGCAGGCACCGGTCCCGGAGGCACCCCCACCACTGCGCTCAGCGTCTACCATCTCATCACGCAGCTCTGTCAGCGACCTGAACCCAACGCGACCAACAGTCGCAAGCAGGGTTCCGCCTCGCCTCCTGCCCCATCTGCCCCATCAAATGCAAACAGCAACGCCGACGGCACCGCTGCTGCTTCAGCAAATACCATCAACAATGGCGACTCCCCATCGAACCAAGCCAATGGCGACCGTGAAGGTGCCACATCGCCAAGCGAAATTGACACGTTGCCCGGCTCGTCTGCCCAACGTGAGCATGCGCTGCTCGAGTTGAGTAAGAAGCGCGAACAGTACGAAGATCTGGCGTTGGTGCTGTGGCACAGCTTTGGTGTCATGTCGTCATTGCTTCAAGAAATTGTATCCGTCTACCCACTGCTGTCGCCTCCGGCGCTGACGGCGCAGGCCAGCAATCGTGTCTGCAACGCGCTCGCTCTGCTTCAGTGTGTAGCCAGCCACAGCGAGACACGCGGCCTGTTCTTGCAAGCGCACATCCCGCTCTTTCTCTACCCATTCCTCAACACCACCTCCAAGACGCGTCCGTTCGAGTATCTGCGTCTGACATCGTTGGGTGTCATCGGTGCGCTGGTTAAGCAGAACGACAATTCGGACGTCATCACGTTTTTGCTCTCGACCGAGATCATCCCGCTCTGCTTGCGCATTATGGAGACCGGTTCGGAGCTTTCCAAAACGGTTGCGATCTTCATCGTACAAAAGATTCTGTTGGATGACATGGGACTCGCCTACATCTGCCAGACTTACGAACGCTTCTATGCGGTAGGCACCGTGCTGAGCAACATGGTATCGCAGATTGTGGAAAGTCAGGCGGTGAGGCTGCTCAAGCACGTCGTTCGATGCTATCTTCGCCTCAGCGACAACCCGAGGGCCAGGGAGGCGTTGAGGGCATGTTTGCCTGGACCGCTGCGAGATGCCACTTTCCAACAGCTGTTGAAGAATGACCACATCACAAAGAGGTGTTTGGCAACCTTGTTGCTCAATCTGTCGGATCGGGTGGAGCAGTGAAGGAAAGCAAAGATGGCCCTCATTGATCGCACTTCCACACCGGAGGCCTGTCTGGGCGCCGGCAATGTTCCAAAAGCATTGGCGACTCGGAACTCACAATTTCGCCAACTTGGAGCGATGCACGATCGGAAATTGACTTCGGCCATCATTCCTCTTGTTCGACCCGACGTCACATATAAACCAAATATTCCCTGCAAAGAGACGGTTCGTTCACAGATTGGCTGTTACTCGGTCAGTCCGGATCGACCGTCTCATTCTTTTGTACAACGTAATTCTACATTCCCGTCTGCAGCTGCAGTAGCTGTCGGAGTGTTCATCTGTTCTTTAATGCTGTCGCTTGCAGATCTGCGAGAGAAGTGTGTGCCAATGCATTGGTCCATTTCTGGCAGAGGAGAATTGTGCTCAGTAAATCTGTTTCGAAAGCAAGGATTGGGTGTTAGTGATGACTGTACTCGATTCGATGCTGGGCGGCATTGGGAAGCGGCTACTCACCTCGTCAAACGGCCTGGTATCGCCAAAGCAGCTCTCAAACACCTCATCCACGGTTCGTTCCGCCTTCTCCCTGTCGCCACCGCACGCAGGGTTTGCCAAGATACTCAACACCGCCCTTCGCTTTACACAGTTTTGATGTTGCAACTTGAATCCGTAATTCCTTCTCTTCCATTCTCTTGAGAAGCCGCAGTCGCCGCTCAAACTTGCGGCTCGAATCTCGCTACAAGCATGATGGCGCAGGTTGGTCCAATCGACAAGGAAGCGACAGTGATCAAACCAATGCACCATCTCATGCGAAAGTGTGTCTTCGAGATGCGCTTTCGAGTAGATTCGATTCGAGCAGAGCAAGATGGACGAGTGCGAGGTGGGTTCGTTCGGTAGCGAGGGCGAGAAGCCGCCTGCTATTGATGGTGGGCATGGTGCGATTACTAGTTTTGGTTGTGAAGGGGTGGGAGATTTTGCTGACGAGGTAGATGCTGTGGGTAGGGTAGGTAGCGGGGAGAGAGGGTTACAGTCGAGCAGGGAGAGGTGCTTCGACATGAACCGCACCATGGGCGAGGTGCGGAAGAGTTCGTCGGTCCATTGCTCGCAGCGTTCGCGTTCGGTGGTCTCTTGGGGGGTCTCGAGGTGACGTGGTGTTGGTGTCGTCATTGTAGCGCAAATCAGCCCAGGTACGATAGAAAAAGATTGACGACGTTGAGAAGAAGAAGAAGAAGAAGAAGAACGAGGAGATGGTGTTGGTTTCCCGTAAATGTTGATGGCTCCACTTTTGAAAAATGTCGAGCTTCCGTGTTAGAGTGAAACTGGTACGAACCGACTTTTCAGGGTCTCATGACAAGGAGCATCGGAAGTGCCGGTGTCGGGCCCGCTTCCGCCACACAACGTTGCACAGCACAGCACAGCACGGTGCACACTGGAGCAACGCACGCTGTATGCTACAGCTCCACTTGGAACCCGCCTCTGCTTTTTGTACAATCACAATCTAGTGTACTCTCCATCTCACTTGTCGGGCCTTTCGCCTGTAACACATTGCGCAGTCAGTTAGCACAGCTACACTCGGAGGCCATCCGAACAAGATTGACATCTCACCCACCCAACCCTGCCGAACCGCCACTCTACGATGGGCTACCTCCCTTCCTTCGGCTCGTTTGTCCGCGTCGTCGGCGGTGTACTCGCCGTCAGCCTCATCTCCACCGCTGGTCTTCTCTATCGATATCAAACCTCGCTCATCTACCCATCATCTTTCCCGCCAGGATCGAAAGCCGAAGTCGACACACCCGACGAGTATGATTTGCCCTACATCGAAGAGGAGCTCATCACGCCCGATTCGCAACG
This sequence comes from Mycosarcoma mackinlayi, assembly GCA_928852645.1. NCBI lineage: Eukaryota > Fungi > Basidiomycota > Ustilaginomycetes > Ustilaginales > Mycosarcoma > Mycosarcoma mackinlayi. The sequence goes on along the minus strand of CAKMXS010000065.1, from coordinate 12,464 downwards.
ATTGCGCATCTTTGTCATGCTGCAAGGGACTAAGCTAGCGTCACGCAAACCAACACCCAAGATTCAAGCTGTGGAAGAAGAGAAGTCATCATCATCAGCGCAAATCGAACGCAAATCGACACCGAGCCAGACGGGAATGACTTTGATCGATGTGGTGGATGCCGAGTTGGCGAAAAGCCGACCGACCGTGCTCTTCCTGCATGCGAATGCGGGAAACATGGGCCATCGTCTACCATTAGCAGCCGTGTTCTTCAAACGCTTCGGCTGCAATGTAGTCATGCTCAGCTATCGAGGCTACGGCTTCTCCACGGGTTCGCCCAACGAGCGAGGCATCAAGATTGACACGCAAACCACGCTGGACTACATTCGCTCACATCCAGCGCTCTCCTCAACTATCCTCGTAGCCTACGGTCAGAGCATCGGTGGCGCAGTCGCCGTCGACCTTGCTGCTCGCAATCCCGCTTCTGTCCACGCTCTCATCTTGGAAAACACGTTTTTGAGCATTCCAGAACTGATCCCACACGTCCTGCCACCTGTAAGGCCTTTCGCCTTTCTGTGCAGAGAGTACTGGAATTCGGGGATTGCGATCAGCAAGGTCTCGGACAAAGTGCCAACACTCTTCCTCTCGGGCAGACAGGACGAGCTGGTGCCCCCAGCACATATGGATGCTCTGTTTGCGAGATGCAACAGTAAAGTGAAGGTCAAGAAGGACTTTGTGGATGGCATGCACAACGACACGTGTATCAAAGCGGGCTACTTTGAGGCGATCGGCGAGTTTTGGAAGGACCATGTTGTCGGATTGGTACGGGACAAGACTGCAGTAATGGAAGAATCGGAAAAGGTGGTGGAGGAGAAGCCGAAGGTTACTCGAAAGGAGGGCAGCGGCGACGAGTCGGACGATTGGGACCAGTTGAGCCATTCCGAGGTTCAAGAAGAGGCCAAAGTCAGTCAGCAGGCCACAAACCAAGTCGATGAGGATGCGCCCACGTTGAGCAAAGTGCCCCTTAAGCTTTGAACTGGCCGCTCTGGGACTGCGTCGGCGCGGAACAAGTGCATATATTATCATGATCTGGTTGACAGACACACATTTCTTGATGTCTCTCTATCGTCCGTCTGTTCTCGGCTATCGGAGCATCTGTGCGAGGACCATTGCTTTCTCACTTGCGCCCTTAATGTTCCAGAGTCGTTCATGCGGACCAGTGTCTGTCTGCCAGGCGAATGAAACTAGAGGAGATGAATTACACTCTGGAAAGCAGGTTTGTAGACACAAAAAAAGAGTGTGTGAAGTGTAGGAAGACGAAGATTACGATACGAAACGGAAACACGATCCTGGAGTCAAGAGAGACAAGGCGGTGCGAGGGCGGAAAGAAGGAAGCCGGGGACCACGATCAAAGTTGCCCGAGAGCAGGGTTTGACGGGTCCCGACGAGAGCTTGAACTTGTTTCCTATTCGACCTTGCCCGTGTGCAATGCCTTTTCTTGACTGTGATTAGGGAGAAGAGGAGGCAGTGCCGGCAGCGGTGCCAGTGGCGCTCTTGCTACCGCTCTGAACGTTGGCGCCTTGGATACCCGAGTTCTTGTTGACGTTGTTGGTGGTGGTGTTCGAGGTGGTCGAGGTCGACGTGTTTGTGGTCGAAGTCTGCGAGTTGTTTTGCGTGTTTTGTACGTTGGACGTGTTGTTGCTGTCCTTTTGCGAGTTGTCCGTGTTGTGCACGCTGTTGTCCGTGTTGGACGTCTGGTTGAGCGTCGACGTCTCGGTGTTTTGCACGTTGGTGTTAGTCTGGTTGATGTTGTTCTGCGTGTTGTTCTCCGTGTTGTTTTGCGTGTTGGTCTGATCGCCAGCAACGTTGGTCTGGTGAATGTTGTTTTGCGTGTTGTTCTGGTCTCCCGCAATGTTGGTCTGCGTCAGGTTGTTTTGCGTGTTGCTCGTCGTCGTGTTGTACGTGTCGTGCGAATCGTACGTGTTGTGCGAATCGTGCACCGACTGGTCAATGTTGTTGGTCGTCGTGTTGTGCACCGACTGGTCAACATTGTTGGTCGTGTTGTTGTCCGTGTTGTTGGTAAAGTTGTAGCTGTTGTTGGTGCTGTTGTTGTTGTTGTTCGTGTTGTAGTAGCTGTTGCTCGTGCTGTTGTTGTAGTTGTAGCTGTTGTTGTTGGTCACGTCCGAGGTAGAGCTGCTCGAGTTGTCGTACGAGTTGTTGTAGACAAAAGTTGGGTTGTAGCTACTGTACGACTTGGAGCCGGACGACGAGCCAGAGCCGGAGCCAGAACTGGAGCTGGAGCCGGAGTTAGAGCCAGAGCCCGACGAGGCACCGGAACCGGATGAAGAGCCAGAGGAGGAACCCGAGCCGGACGACGAGCTAGAACCAGAGCTGGAGCCAGAACTGGAGCTGGAGCCGGAGTAGGAACCCGAGCTGGAACCCGAGTATGAGCCCGAGCTGGAGCCAGAGTAGGATCCAGAGTTAGAGCCCGAGTAAGAGCCAGACTGGGAGCCAGAGTAAGAGCCAGAGTAGGATCCAGCCGAGGCACCAGAGTAGGATCCAGTGTTGTAGCGTGAGGAGCCAGAGCCGGATGAACCAGAGCTCATACCTGAGCTACCAGCGTAGCTACCGCCGGACGAGCCACCCGAGGAGTAGGAACCCGAGGAAGAGGATCCAGAGCTGGCACCCGACGAAGCGCCAGACGAAGAAGCACTGGCGCCAGCGTTGCGGTTGACACAAAAGCAGATGCTCTGGTCGTCATCGTTAACGGTCCACTGGTTGTTGCCAGACTTGCCGGCAGTGGAAGCCGACCTCTTTTGCAGATCGGAGCTCCAGTGCTCAGAGCGTTTGAGAATCTCGAAAGCGCGCTGGATCTCTTCGGGAGTAGCACGAGGAATCAGGTTCTCGCGGGCGGCGAGGGCGCGACGACGGCGAAGAGCCTGGGAGAAGGTAGAAGCAGCTCGTGCGTCGGCAACAGGAGCAGCGGTGACGGTCTGCAGAGTGGCGAGAAGCAGAACCGCCCAGGGGAGGAGAGCGAGGAGGCCGCGAACAGCTTGAACCATCTTGACGGGGCTGGTATATTCGGGTTATCACCGTTGAAAGGTTCGGCGAGAGAAGAAGGAAGGAAAGTGGCTGAAGAAAAGGAAATAGGGAAAGAAACGAGGACTCCAAGATGTGCGTACTTATGTGCTTCTCGAGGCTACCCTTTGACAAGAATGAGCGGCTAGCAAAGTCCCGAAAGGTGGGGCCTCATCAGACATAAAGGGAAAATGGACAATGTGCGTGCAGCTCAGTTCCCTGCCTGACCGACCGTACGGGCAATAGACAGCTTACTGTAGCGTGCGCACATGCACAGAGACGGCATGGGGAGAACGCATGAGCCTAATGTGAAACAAGGGTACGACGGACGGGACGATGTTTCGGGCAGATGGCGGGCAAGCCATGTTGCGAGACGATGCGAGCGGGACCCGACAGCATTGGCAATGTACCAGGAGCCCGCAGACGATCATCTGGAAAGGAGGTGAGGCGAGGAACGACGTTGAGAGAGGGCAGCATAAAGGGGCTGCGAGAGAGGAAGGAAGAAGAACAAAGTATGAGCACGCGTGCTCACAGGCAATCATTAGACGGGAAGGATCGACAAATTGATTGTTTGATGATGAGCGGCTCGCGAGACCTTGAGCTGGTAGTGTTCAGCGCAGAGTAGCAAAGCCAGGCAGACAAGGGCCGATGAAAGGGAGTTACAGAAGAACACACGGGCTCTCCCCGCATCGCATGTGCAGCAACAGGAACACGGAAAAGATACACGGCGATGGCGGGAGGCGCGCATTGTGACAGGCGCCCCTTTGTACGTAGAGTTGTGGGCGAAGGATGGCGTCGTTGCAGAATTGAGGGCGGGCAATAGGCTGATGACAGGTCCAGAATTCTCGAGTTGTCCGTTACCGGTGGGATGGTTCAGCTGCGACGGGATGCCAAACGGGACCATGTGGGGAGAATTGGGCGTCGCGCCGCGTTGCTGCCAAAAACTGTCAAATTTGCAGTTTGACATTTTGCGTTTGTTTTCTCAATTGAAACTCCGCTGTTTCCCGTCGCAGATTTGCACGCCTCGCAACGCCAAGAAGAAGCTTCCCGTCTTCCCAAGCTTCCGTCGTTTGTCTTTGTTCTTCTCTTCGACACCGTCATCGCCTGTGCATTCTGCTGCTGCCCTTTGTTCGCCATCCCTAAATTCTTACACGGCCGAAAGAGCGTCTGAATAGCTTCGACTTGACACTGTTGCCCCATAACACCAACCTGTCGTCCTGCTTGAGGAGCGCGAGTCATGAATGACCTTTCCAGCCCGAATCTCGTTCAATTGCACAATTGTATACCAAGTAAGCGAGGAAGAAGGAAGGTAATAAAACTGCCCAAGTCGCAAGTACCCGGTCGAGACCAGCAAGATGCTTCAATCAGGACCCCTGCGAGAGCGACCAACTGAACAAAAAAGGGGGACGCTTCATGAGAGACTGCTTCAGCTGACTAAGCGCCGGTCATATAGAGGCCAATGATACCCGGCCCTTTACTGTCTGCAGTTTCCACCCTTCGTCTTCCGATCTGACTGCTTACAGATCGGAGCTACCCGCTGCAATGATTGAATCGGCTAAATATGTCTCAAGGTACATCACAAAAGCGCGAGCCGCACTCGTGACGGTACAGCAAGCGCCTCGACAAAGCAGATATGGCGCAAGTCACTTCACCTGTCAGCCTAAATAAACGAGTTGTTGTACCGTGCAGTTGATCTCGCTCAGATTTTGCGTCCAACTCGATTGGTTATAACGTTCTTGTCCCAGCAGAACCGTTATCTTATCGCAGCATGTAACGATAAGAGCATGCTCACGGTGGCAAGCGGATCAAGAAGCTTGCAGGCTGCTGGATCCAGTCGACTATCTATCTACTTTACTGTCAGGCCGTGCGATTGGGAGCGCCTAGCGCGGCTACAGCGCGTCCACGTTCACTTTTGAAAAGCAATTGACCACCGCGGCCAACGCGCTAGCAGCGGCATGCGCGCCTTTTAGCTGTGAAGCGGTGCGGGTCAACCTGTCACTGCAGTCCTTACTGCTCACCAGGCCACGTAAAGCAATTGCTACCGTGATACACACAAATTTAGCAAGACATTATCTTGTTGAGCCGTGCAGTGCTGTGACAGTCTTTTTATGGCGACGGTGAATAGCTCGGCCAAGACGACTGCCGCGCCAACCGCGATAATCTCCGGCCGGCTTCCTGCCTGCTTGCACCCTGCATTTCGTCCGGATGACCTTGGAGGGCTCGCATTGACAACCAATCACTCGGCGACCTTTGTCTTGGATCGCGGTTGTGAAGCGGCTTCCAAGGACACAAAAACAACTCTCGCACTTGTTTCCTAATCGCTTTGCCCCGCCTTTGAGGGAGGAGTCAGGTGCCCTAATGTACCTTGAACAAGATAGACTTTCCAAGGCTATCTCAACGCCTCAAATTTCATTCAATCTCAGACAAGCAAGCTTTGGTGTGGCCGAGATAATGTCGTGGCAAAGCTTGTTCTGGACAGTCGTCCCTATCAATTAACGATTGCAACCTGCCACTAATTTGACCGTCCTATCGCTGGTAGCTCCGCATCAACTGCATTTCCGCCGCACTGTACACTCTACCGCGGTGCCTGAACTGCTATCTCCACATATTGAAAAGCCACACCCCGTTCCTGCGGCACTCTTTCGCGTCGTGGCCGTCCTCGTATCGATACGCTAGCGTGTAGGCTCAACCTCTGAGCGGACCTTGACCGGACGTCGACTGCTGACAATCCTCGTGCGATTGAATTATCCAGGTTTCGTATATAGCCAGAGCGGCCAGATTGTTCTTGTTGTTCCCTCGACGCCTTTGACCTGCGTCACTTTGGTTGCCTTGCGTCTTGTCCATATGCAACAACGCTCTGCACCATCTGCTCTTCGTCCCCACCGTCCGATTTCGCATTCAGACGCCAACGGTACACGATTCATCTGCAATTCTTCGGACGACCATCATGTCGGACAGTTTGGATCACAAAGCGCCCGAGGCCACCCACTCGGCTGATATTGTCAGCTATCAAGATCACGATCACAAGGATCGCTCCGAGACGCTAATCCGTCAATTTGGTCTTTTGCCGCTCCTCGGCGTTGGTCTCCTTGGCGCTGGATACTGGGCGGGTCAGATTGTTACCATGACCACCGTGCTCGGCGTTGGCGGTCCACCGGGCCTCTTCTGGGGTACTCTATTGTGCTCGTTCTGCATCCTTTGCATTGCAGTCTCGCTAGCCGAGCTGGCATCTGCATATCCTACGTCCGGCGGCGTCCTAGACTGGGCTTATGAGGGCTCTTCCAAGTCCAGCCGCAAATTTGTCGCTTGGACCACAGCCTGGCTCAACACCTTTGCCTGGATAGTCACGGCAACCACTTGGGCGTCGCTCGTTGCTCAGCAGGTGCTCGCTCTTGCCGTGCTCTACCACCCGGACTACGTCATCAAACAGTGGCACACGTGGCTCGTACTCCAATTTGTGCTCATCGTTGGTCTGCTGATCAACGTCTTTGCAGTCAAAATCATGCCAGCGCTTGACAAAGTTGGTCTCTACACCTTCTTCCTCGGCTGCTTTGTCCTCAGCATCACCGTCGCTGCCTGTGCTCCCACTCACCAGTCGGCCAAATTCGTCTTTGTCGACATTATTAACACGACCGGCTGGAGTTCCAACGGCCTCGTTTGGTGTCTCGGACAGATCGCTACCTCGGGTGCTTTCATCCTGATTGACTCTCCCAGCCATCTCTCGGAAGAGACAATCGAACCGGAGAAAAACGTGCCCAAGGCCATGGTCTATTCAGTACTCATTGGAACAGTCACCGGCATTTTTGTCACGCTCTGCTTCATGTTTTCCATTGTTGACATTGACGGCGTTCTGGCTAGTGCGACCGGAGTGCCTTACATTCAAATCATCAAGAACGCCACACGATCCAATGGCGCCACTGTCGTTCTCTCGCTCTTTATGATCATCCTCTCCATGTACGGCGCCGTCACATCCATCACCGTTGCGAGCCGAGTCGCATGGGCCTTTGCACGAGACGGCGGCCTCTTGTTGCCCAACACCTTTTCGAAAATGTCATCGAGCCTGCATGTACCCGTGCAGTCGCTCATCCTCTGCACCTTTGTCTCGAGCTGCATCGGTGTCATCTACCTGGGCAGCATCACAGCATTCAACTCGTTCCTCTCGGCTCTCACTATTCTGTTCTTTGCCTGCTACGCCATGGTCATCGGCGCGTTCATGCTCAACAAGCGCTACATCGAAAAGAGGGGCCCTTACCGCCTCTCTTCGACCGTGGGATGGACAGTCAACACGATCGCAATGATCTACATGCTCGTCTTTGGTGTCTTTTTCTGCTTCCCCTCTGTCTACCCCCCGGCAGCCAACACGATGAACTGGTCGAGCGTCATCCTCGTTGGTGTTGTGCTACTGTCTTCGGTCGGCTATGTCACTTGGGGCAAGAGCAGCTATGCCGGTCCCAGTGGCGCCGTGCTTGCTGAGCGTATGGGTCAAGCGTTGGCCATTGACGCTTAGTCGCTTATCTCGATATTGTTTAGCCAAATGGTCGTGTCGGCGGCGGGCACCTTTTGTATTATTATAATCTGCACACAGAGAGATACGATGACATTCCTACATTCCCATATCGTCGTCGGAGTGCACACAGCAAGGTTCAGACGAATTCGATAACAATAGGCCCATTGACCTTATCCTTTTTTCTGATGGCTTACTATCCGGTAGATATTGACAGGCTCGCCAGTCGAAGGAAAAGCGCGAGCTCTCCCCTCGCCAGCTTGCTTGCTCAACTACCGAGGCTTTGCAGTAATTCCTCTGTGCTTGGCATGCACCAATCCGGCAAGCCACGTGGGAATTTTGTAGTCGTGCCTCTTGTGAGATCGGCCAATTTGGCTGCCAGAAACGTTGCAGACGTAGACGACTCGATGAGCACGGAAAGGGATCGGCAGATGGCTGATTAATGTTTCCGAGTTGGGCCGAGAAGTTGGGCCGAGAAGCTGCTCTCTATCCGAGCCGCTATGATTGATAATTTGCTTCACCATCAAAGTACTGGACCAAAACGCCAAAATGACAACAACAAGCGGCGAGAGCGCTCTTGCTTTGCTCCTGTCAGACACCGTTCCGGCTGACCGCATAGTCATTGTAGGCGCAGGAATTGTCGGATCGTGTCTCGCCAACATCCTTGCAACCCAGTCCAGCAAACAGCAGCATCAACGAGCGCACGTGATTCTCATCGATCGAGATGTACGCGGTCTTCCTGGCTCAACAGGCCATGCTCCCGGCTACGTTGGACAATACAATCAGATCCCTGCCCTCACGACCCTTGCAACTCGAACAGTACAAAAGTACCTCGAGATTGAAGACGGTTTCAGCGTCGTTGGCGGGTTGGAAATCGCTCAGTCAGGCAAAGGTGCGATCTCGTTGAAGGAGCGATGCGAAAAGGCAAGTGCCGCAGGACTAAGTGCCAAGATGATCAGTGGCAAGGATGCCAGCAACAAAGCGCCCTTCTTTGTCACGCCCGAAGGAGCAACGGAAGCATTGTGGTTCGACAAGGACGGCACTGCAAATGCACAACTCATTGCGCGACACGAACAGGCACGGGCTCAACAGCAAGGTGCCCTACTGGTCGATGCCGACGTCAAGTCTGTTGCTTCAAGACTGGTCGTGCTCGAGAACGGCGTCGAAATCGAGGCCGCCAAAGTGGTGCTCTGCACAGGCATCTGGACGCGCACGCTGCTGCCGTCATTGCCGATCGTTCCTGTTGCCCATCCATACTGCTACACAGCGAATCGCACCGAACCACGCACGCTCAAGACGCCCTTTGTCCGCTACCCTGAGGCACATGTCTATGTTCGCGATCACGGCTTGAAGGACGGTATCGGCTCATATGCACACGATCCTATCGCCGTAGCCAACTCTCAGCTCGCCAAGTCGGCTTATGGGGATTGGCACACGGCTTTTGAGTTTGTTCTCGATGATGCGCTTGCTTTGCTACCTGCAGAAACCAGCAAAGCCTTCTCGGTGAGCCCTGCCAACGCTGGTAGCGACCGTGTCTTCAACGGCATCTTCAGCGTCACTCCCGACGGCATGCCTCTGGTAGGAAAAATCAAGGATCACGAGGGCGTCTTTGTTGCGTCGGCAGTGTGGGTGACGCATGCAGCTGCTTGCGCTCAGCTTGTTGCCGATATTATGAACGACAACATCGAACAAGACGATCAGTGGCTGGTTGAGCAGCTCGACCCACACAGGTTTGCTGACAAGCAGCTGGACGAGCTGGAACAGCAGGCGCTTGGAACGTACAATGACATCTACAACAAGAACGCTTTGCAGTCCAAGCACTAATCAGCAGGCTATAGGAACATCAATGCACCTTTTATATGAAAGCGCTTGTCTTGAAAGAAGACTAACGTCACAAGGCGTCGCTTCCGGCTGCACTTCGGCAAGATGAAGGTTTTGAACAAGACGGTGTTCTGCGAACAGGACTATAGGTTGAGAGTTCCAGATACTGAAGGCGGTTTCAAATCCGGGGCCACGATCAGAAAGCAGATCAACGATGGTGAGTCTTGACGTGGACACGCCAGTTTGACGCCTGTGTTGTGCCCGCTGTCCGACCGTGCTGAGCATCAACATCTTGACGGTGTTACCACAACACGCTACGTCCTGTTCCTGGTACCTGCCGTCTTATGAACCCCGTCAATTGATTCTCTGGCTTGAGCTCAACCGTTCACAGGAGCTTCGGTCGCGTCACCTGCACCGTTCATGAACTTCATACAGTTGTTGAAACCCTCGGAGGCACGCGAGTTGTCGACTCCGATCGTTCCGTCGTCACGCCTGCCAGCAGTCCAAACACCAATGTCGTCCAGTTTGCGCTCTCTTGCCGTAACAGGTCCGCCGCAGACCTGATCCATGTCAGGGTGATTATAGTACCAGTCGTATGCTGCACTGGTGGCAGCCGACGTGTCATCGGCGGGATCACTATCTGTGTGGTAGAACCTATTCTGATTGTTGTAGTCCCATGTGTATGTCATTTGGGCGGCATGTCAAAATTCCTGAAGATGTTGTCTCTTGTCTACTCCTTCGTGTCTGGCCACATCAAACAAAGCTGTGTGGGTGACCCGAAACCCAATCGCCATGTCGACTTTGATGAACCGTGATACGGTAGCCGTCGTGATGGATATACCCACCCAAGTACACATCATTGTAGTGGGTAGAGTTGACCTGCTTGTTTGCGATCACGTCGACGGCATGAGCCATTTGCATGCCAGGTCGGAGAGCGTGTGGGTTGTCGATCTGTCTTTTGTGGCCATGAATATCTCTACCTTGCAAAAGGAAGGCAGCCAGAAAATCGAGCACAGTGGCTCCAACCAAGGCAGCAACGCAGACTTGAGGTGCCCATCCAGCAAGAGCTGGATTCAGGCAAGTCTCCTTGACGCCATACGACGTAGCACCGATGAAAGCGATGAGGATGGCAGCATTGCCCTCTCCGTACTTGATGTACGGGCCCTTGCCTCGTTTCGCCAGCTGCACAGATTGGCTAGGGGGAAACAAGCGTTAGGCTGGCGGCTACGTCTAAGCCGGTTTTGCTTGAGCGTTCAATTGCTGTGCTCGACGCGCCATGAAGAAGAGCCACCACACCCATGCAGCTGTAGGAAAAATTAACAAGCATAAGTACAGCAACATAACGTCTCATGAAATTTGCAGTGGCGCTTCCGCTCCGCAGGTTCGTGGAGATTTGTTGGGTCGTACAGGGTGGTTATCCTGTGTCAGCCGAGGTAAGGTGAAACAAAAACTAGTGGCGACCGTCTTGAGATTGGGAGTCGCACGCTTGCAATGTGACCACTTTTTGATATATATACATAGCAGGACGTGGATGTGTGCGTGCGTGTGTGGCGAAAGCGTATAATGGAGGCAAACAACCAGACAAAGAGGGACAGGCAATGAGCCAACATGCTGTAATGAAAACAACTGATTCGTGTGGCCATTGTCGGCACCAAATTCGGCACAACCCTACCATTACTTGCAAGATCGGCAAGCTAGGAGTTTACTTCAACGACAAAGACGATACAACAGCTTTCATCGGAAGCCACGAGCTGTCAATAAAGGTATCAGATTCACGTATAAAACAATGATCTGCTGATCACGCTTGCATCACAAAGAGTTTCTGTTCCGACTGCGATACGGGAAGCGTAAGCAGCTTCTATGTCATCTGTTTTTGCGGCAGGAAGAGTCCGGGGAACCAGTGCAAAGGGAGAAACGATACGGCCGTAGGTCTTCCGAACCAAGAAGTTCGCACTAAGGGCCGATTCATTCCCGGACGTGCATGGCCTCAAGACTCTGTCCTCTGTTATCGCACGAGCCGGGAGAAGTGTCAAAGCACATCCCGAGCTTGTATTGCCATTGCGTCAAGAGTCCTCCGGCTCGTTGGCCTTGCAAATAAATTTCAGTTCTGACTGTCTCGGTGAGGACCGGACAATATGGAGTTTTTGGTGCTCGGGTTCGAGGGTCAAATGGTATCGGCTCCATAAACACTTTAGACTCCGACGTGTTGATGCCCTTTAGCCGAGGGTCATCCTCATGAATGTTAAAGTAATGGAAATGTGATTGATGAACTGTTATGCCTCTGGGGTCTTGTTACACATGTGTCTGCGTCAGGGTAGAGTATCGGATCGGGGAGTGGTACAGCACCCTGCCAATCCCGCCGCGTCCTAATGGGGGCTGCGGCAATTCCACCAGGCTCCTGGATATCTCCCGGTGGCATTGCCGTGTCCCATCTTACTCCTGCCCGTTAATTGTATTTTAATCTGCACACACTGTAGGGCAAAATCCCAGACCTGATTCCTTTCCAATTCTCTTGAATCCCACCAACGCCGCTTGCAACGTACCGGCCCACCGCGCCCGGTGTAACGCCTCTGGCCTTGACGCCCTTCCCACTACGCCATTTGAGGGTTCTCAGACCCCAGAGGCATAACAGGTCCCTGCTTTGGCCTTGTCAGGCTGACAGGAGGAGCGTATGAAGTCCTGACTTGGCAAGCGTGAGCAGACAAGTCTTTGAACCAGCTGAACAGAATTTATTTACAATTGATGGACTTGAAGAGGGTTCCATGTGTCACACGGTGGGGTTTGCCCTGAGACGTAATTTCAATTAAGAAATGAGATGCGTCAGTATTCAATTGGAAGACAGGTGTCAGCGGTATGAGAACTTAGGGTTAGGGTTTAGGGTTAGGGTTAGGCAAGGTGTCCTGTCCGGGAAAACAGGGTGGGTGTCTTAAGTAAAGTTGTAGAAAGGCCAAAGTAAGTACTTTTGATTATCAGACCCTACGCCAAGTTCATTAAAATTTGGCCGCGGTACGGCGCGCGGCAAAGTTTGGCTTGGCTCCAAGTTGGGACGCCAAAAATGTAAGGAATTTCCACTTGCGTCCA
>CAKMXS010000064.1:0-17521 GCA_928852645.1 Mycosarcoma mackinlayi | reverse complement strand
AGCAAACGTGGAAGCAAATCCTTGCATGGGAGAGGGATGTGGACGGGTCGGGTGAGGGCAGGAGGAAGCCAAGTTGTGAGATTGTCGTTCAAGGGTAGACCGCGCGATTTGACTTGGAGGGGCGTGGTTCAACGATGCGGCCCGGCTATCAGCATCCGTTCGATCGTCATGATTGGACCGTCGAAAGGTCAAGTGGCGAGCAAAGTAAGGTACATCATCGACTTTTATACCGGCAGAATCAAGCGGCAACAGGCGAGGCAAAGTCAAGCATCGGAGAGCAGTTCAGCGCTGCAACTCAGCTGAGACTGGATTGAGCTTCTATCTCGATGTGAGACCTGCTCCGTCAACGATCGAAGGTCTGGCGATGCGGTCGACGAGGTCGTGGAACAAGTACTTTGGCGCTCCTGGAACGGCGCCCCATTGATATCTGCATTCAATACGATCCGCTTTCCTCTTCCACTTTGCCCTGCCAATTCACGACAGAGGCACCTCTCCTTTCATCGTGCACGGCGTCGTGGAAGAGGCGATTGGTTGGTTCCAAGCAAGGCGCGTGGGCTTCCGAGGCGTGCTTCTGGAAGAGTGAGTGTGGAGAAGCAATCACCTTCTTTTCGGACGGTAACACCCTGTGTCTGCTGGCTGCCTGCTGGCTGAGCCTTATTTCTGGGCAGCCATGTTTGTAATCGAAGCGTGATCGTTGAATTCGAATCGGTCAGGCGATTGAGTTTTCAAGGTTTGAGTTTCAGGCAGGCCCGATTTAGGGAAGAACTGCCTCGGCGGAAATAGGCGAAAAGGCTAAGAAGTGTCACATTGCGAGATACATCGGGTGTTGTGATCTCAGAGAGAGGGTGTTGAACTCTTTTTCGCCTTTTCTTATGCTTTGGCCTGTGAGTTTTCTTTCCATGAAGTCACACAAATCTGAACTCAAGAGTTGCCGTCAGACCGGAGCAAGCAGACGGGCAGGCAAAGCACACACACTTCTGCTCGATCTGCACAGCTATTGAGTTGAAGCAACACTTTGGTGAGGATGATACCCTGTCCAAATCTCTTCCACCACCTCTTTCCACCTGGTCGCATCCTTTTCCCTCTCTGCTTTTCCTTCTTGGCTACTCCAGAATACCAGAACACGCTTCTGACGGCGCTTGTTGACGACCATTGGATCGACAGAATTTGTAACAATCGCGACGACGATTAGCACGACCCAGCAGCCACTCGGATCGGCTCCGACCAAGATTGTTGGACCAGCGGCAGCACGCCTTCTTCCAATCTCGCTTGGCATCTTCATCGTCCCTCAAAAAGCATCTTCTGCTCTCATTCGCACGTTTCCGCCAGAACAGGCTGTACCATTATTGCCCCCAAAAAGCCGCGAGACTGGCACAAAGGACCAAATAACCTTTGCAGCTCATCAAGCGTATTTTACACTGGCGAAAGTGCGTTTATTCCTCTCTGTTTCGGATACGCTCAGCACGGCCGCCATAGCATTCACTGCCTGCCTTCGGTTCCACCTCAGTTTCCTCAGCACAATCCCCCGACATCGCCCGCTGGAATGCCTGTTTGCCATCGATCCTGACATTCGTCTCGGTTCCTGCTCCAAAAGAAAAGAAACGGAAAGCTCGATCCGGGGCCACCTAATCGTGGGATCGCAATCGAACTGATACACTGGCTTTGCATCTGTTGGCCAACACCTCCAACTTCGTCCGCAACGTCACATCCTCGCACATATGGCTGGCCGACCTGGCACCGCCGGAAGCATGCAGAGCCGCATGCTCCACAGCCCTGGTCCCGGTTCCATGCTCGGTAATGGCCTCGTCGATGGTAGTAACGGCAACGTGAACACCAATGGCTCCAACGGCGGCGCTCCTCCACCCGGAATGGGAGGCTCACTAGCTGGTGTGGATCTTGGCCCTTCGATGCTGTCGGCTGCTGGACCACCTCCCAATGCCGGCCCGACCATGCCTGCAGGCACCGGTCCCGGAGGCACCCCCACCACTGCGCTCAGCGTCTACCATCTCATCACGCAGCTCTGTCAGCGACCTGAACCCAACGCGACCAACAGTCGCAAGCAGGGTTCCGCCTCGCCTCCTGCCCCATCTGCCCCATCAAATGCAAACAGCAACGCCGACGGCACCGCTGCTGCTTCAGCAAAATACCATCAACAATGGCGACTCCCCATCGAACCAAGCCAATGGCGACCGTGAAGGTGCCACATCGCCAAGCGAAATTGACACGTTGCCCGGCTCGTCTGCCCAACGTGAGCATGCGCTGCTCGAGTTGAGTAAGAAGCGCGAACAGTACGAAGATCTGGCGTTGGTGCTGTGGCACAGCTTTGGTGTCATGTCGTCATTGCTTCAAGAAATTGTATCCGTCTACCCACTGCTGTCGCCTCCGGCGCTGACGGCGCAGGCCAGCAATCGTGTCTGCAACGCGCTCGCTCTGCTTCAGTGTGTAGCCAGCCACAGCGAGACACGCGGCCTGTTCTTGCAAGCGCACATCCCGCTCTTTCTCTACCCATTCCTCAACACCACCTCCAAGACGCGTCCGTTCGAGTATCTGCGTCTGACATCGTTGGGTGTCATCGGTGCGCTGGTTAAGCAGAACGACAATTCCGGACGTCATCACGTTTTTGCTCTCGACCGAGATCATCCCGCTCTGCTTGCGCATTATGGAGACCGGTTCGGAGCTTTCCAAAACGGTTGCGATCTTCATCGTACAAAAGATTCTGTTGGATGACATGGGACTCGCCTACATCTGCCAGACTTACGAACGCTTCTATGCGGTAGGCACCGTGCTGAGCAACATGGTATCGCAGATTGTGGAAAGTCAGGCGGTGAGGCTGCTCAAGCACGTCGTTCGATGCTATCTTCGCCTCAGCGACAACCCGAGGGCCAGGGAGGCGTTGAGGGCATGTTTGCCTGGACCGCTGCGAGATGCCACTTTCCAACAGCTGTTGAAGAATGACCACATCACAAAGAGGTGTTTGGCAACCTTGTTGCTCAATCTGTCGGATCGGGTGGAGCAGTGAAGGAAAGCAAAGATGGCCCTCATTGATCGCACTTCCACACCGGAGGCCTGTCTGGGCGCCGGCAATGTTCCAAAAGCATTGGCGACTCGGAACTCACAATTTCGCCAACTTGGAGCGATGCACGATCGGAAATTGACTTCGGCCATCATTCCTCTTGTTCGACCCGACGTCACATATAAACCAAATATTCCCTGCAAAGAGACGGTTCGTTCACAGATTGGCTGTTACTCGGTCAGTCCGGATCGACCGTCTCATTCTTTTGTACAACGTAATTCTACATTCCCGTCTGCAGCTGCAGTAGCTGTCGGAGTGTTCATCTGTTCTTTAATGCTGTCGCTTGCAGATCTGCGAGAGAAGTGTGTGCCAATGCATTGGTCCATTTCTGGCAGAGGAGAATTGTGCTCAGTAAATCTGTTTCGAAAGCAAGGATTGGGTGTTAGTGATGACTGTACTCGATTCGATGCTGGGCGGCATTGGGAAGCGGCTACTCACCTCGTCAAACGGCCTGGTATCGCCAAAGCAGCTCTCAAACACCTCATCCACGGTTCGTTCCGCCTTCTCCCTGTCGCCACCGCACGCAGGGTTTGCCAAGATACTCAACACCGCCCTTCGCTTTACACAGTTTTGATGTTGCAACTTGAATCCGTAATTCCTTCTCTTCCATTCTCTTGAGAAGCCGCAGTCGCCGCTCAAACTTGCGGCTCGAATCTCGCTACAAGCATGATGGCGCAGGTTGGTCCAATCGACAAGGAAGCGACAGTGATCAAAACCAATGCACCATCTCATGCGAAAGTGTGTCTTCGAGATGCGCTTTCGAGTAGATTCGATTCGAGCAGAGCAAGATGGACGAGTGCGAGGTGGGTTCGTTCGGTAGCGAGGGCGAGAAGCCGCCTGCTATTGATGGTGGGCATGGTGCGATTACTAGTTTTGGTTGTGAAGGGGTGGGAGATTTTGCTGACGAGGTAGATGCTGTGGGTAGGGTAGGTAGCGGGGAGAGAGGGTTACAGTCGAGCAGGGAGAGGTGCTTCGACATGAACCGCACCATGGGCGAGGTGCGGAAGAGTTCGTCGGTCCATTGCTCGCAGCGTTCGCGTTCGGTGGTCTCTTGGGGGTCTCGAGGTGACGTGGTGTTGGTGTCGTCATTGTAGCGCAAATCAGCCCAGGTACGATAGAAAAAAGATTGACGACGTTGAGAAGAAGAAGAAGAAGAAGAAGAACGAGGAGATGGTGTTGGTTTCCCGTAAATGTTGATGGCTCCACTTTTGAAAAATGTCGAGCTTCCGTGTTAGAGTGAAACTGGTACGAACCGACTTTTCAGGGTCTCATGACAAGGAGCATCGGAAGTGCCGGTGTCGGGCCCGCTTCCGCCACACAACGTTGCACAGCACAGCACAGCACGGTGCACACTGGAGCAACGCACGCTGTATGCTACAGCTCCACTTGGAACCCGCCTCTGCTTTTTGTACAATCACAATCTAGTGTACTCTCCATCTCACTTGTCGGGCCTTTCGCCTGTAACACATTGCGCAGTCAGTTAGCACAGCTACACTCGGAGGCCATCCGAACAAGATTGACATCTCACCCACCCAACCCTGCCGAACCGCCACTCTACGATGGGCTACCTCCCTTCCTTCGGCTCGTTTGTCCGCGTCGTCGGCGGTGTACTCGCCGTCAGCCTCATCTCCACCGCTGGTCTTCTCTATCGATATCAAACCTCGCTCATCTACCCATCATCTTTCCCGCCAGGATCGAAAGCCGAAGTCGACACACCCGACGAGTATGATTTGCCCTACATCGAAGAGGAGCTCATCACGCCCGATTCGCAACGATTGCGCATCTTTGTCATGCTGCAAGGGACTAAGCTAGCGTCACGCAAACCAACACCCAAGATTCAAGCTGTGGAAGAAGAGAAGTCATCATCATCAGCGCAAATCGAACGCAAATCGACACCGAGCCAGACGGGAATGACTTTGATCGATGTGGTGGATGCCGAGTTGGCGAAAAGCCGACCGACCGTGCTCTTCCTGCATGCGAATGCGGGAAACATGGGCCATCGTCTACCATTAGCAGCCGTGTTCTTCAAACGCTTCGGCTGCAATGTAGTCATGCTCAGCTATCGAGGCTACGGCTTCTCCACGGGTTCGCCCAACGAGCGAGGCATCAAGATTGACACGCAAACCACGCTGGACTACATTCGCTCACATCCAGCGCTCTCCTCAACTATCCTCGTAGCCTACGGTCAGAGCATCGGTGGCGCAGTCGCCGTCGACCTTGCTGCTCGCAATCCCGCTTCTGTCCACGCTCTCATCTTGGAAAACACGTTTTTGAGCATTCCAGAACTGATCCCACACGTCCTGCCACCTGTAAGGCCTTTCGCCTTTCTGTGCAGAGAGTACTGGAATTCGGGGATTGCGATCAGCAAGGTCTCGGACAAAGTGCCAACACTCTTCCTCTCGGGCAGACAGGACGAGCTGGTGCCCCCAGCACATATGGATGCTCTGTTTGCGAGATGCAACAGTAAAGTGAAGGTCAAGAAGGACTTTGTGGATGGCATGCACAACGACACGTGTATCAAAGCGGGCTACTTTGAGGCGATCGGCGAGTTTTGGAAGGACCATGTTGTCGGATTGGTACGGGACAAGACTGCAGTAATGGAAGAATCGGAAAAGGTGGTGGAGGAGAAGCCGAAGGTTACTCGAAAGGAGGGCAGCGGCGACGAGTCGGACGATTGGGACCAGTTGAGCCATTCCGAGGTTCAAGAAGAGGCCAAAGTCAGTCAGCAGGCCACAAACCAAGTCGATGAGGATGCGCCCACGTTGAGCAAAGTGCCCCTTAAGCTTTGAACTGGCCGCTCTGGGACTGCGTCGGCGCGGAACAAGTGCATATATTATCATGATCTGGTTGACAGACACACATTTCTTGATGTCTCTCTATCGTCCGTCTGTTCTCGGCTATCGGAGCATCTGTGCGAGGGGCATTGCTTCCTCACTTGCGCCCTTAATGTTCCAGAGTCGTTCATGCGGACCAGTGTCTGTCTGCCAGGCGAATGAAACTAGAGGAGATGAATCACACTCTGGAAAGCAGGTTTGTAGACACAAAAAAAGAGTGTGTGAAGTGTAGGAAGACGAAGATTACGACACGAAACGGAAACACGATCCTGGAGTCAAGAGAGACAAGCCGGTGCGAGGGCGGAAAGAAGGAAGCCGGGGACCACGATCAAAGTTGCCCGAGAGCAGCGTTTGACGGGTCCCGACGAGAGCTTGGACTTGTTTCCTATTCGACCTTGCCCGTGTGCAATGCCTTTTCTTGACTGTGATTAGGGAGAAGAGGAGGCAGTGCCGGCAGCGGTGCCAGTGGCGCTCTTGCTACCGCTCTGAACGTTGGCACCTTGGATACCCGAGTTCTTGTTGACGTTGTTGGTGGTGGTGTTCGAGGTGGTCGAGGTCGACGTGTTTGTGGTCGAAGTCTGCGAGTTGTTCTGCGTGTTTTGTACGTTGGACGTGTTGTTGTTGTCCTTTTGCGAGTTGTCCGTGTTGTGCACGCTGTTGTCCGTGTTGGACGTCTGGTTGAGTGTCGACGTCTCGGTGTTTTGCACGTTGGTGTTAGTCTGGTTGATGTTGTTCTGCGTGTTGTTCTCCGTGTTGTTTTGCGTGTTGGTCTGATCGCCAGCAACGTTGGTCTGATGAATGTTGTTTTGCGTGTTGTTCTGGTCTCCCGCAATGTTGGTCTGCGTCAGGTTGTTTTGCGTGTTGCTCGTCGTCGTGTTGTACGTGTCGTGCGAATCGTACGTGTTGTGCGAATCGTGCACCGACTGGTCAATGTTGTTGGTCGTCGTGTTGTGCACCGACTGGTCAACATTGTTGGTCGTGTTGTTGTCCGTGTTGTTGGTAAAGTTGTAGCTGTTGTTGGTGCTGTTGTTGTTGTTGTTCGTGTTGTAGTAGCTGTTGCTCGTGCTGTTGTTGTAGTTGTAGCTGTTGTTGTTGGTCACGTCCGAGGTAGAGCTGCTCGAGTTGTCGTACGAGTTGTTGTAGACAAAAGTTGGGTTGTAGCTACTGTACGACTTGGAGCCGGACGACGAGCCAGAGCCGGAGCCAGAACTGGAGCTGGAGCCGGAGTTAGAGCCAGAGCCCGACGAGGCACCGGAACCGGATGAAGAGCCAGAGGAGGAACCCGAGCCGGACGACGAGCTAGAACCAGAGCTGGAGCCAGAACTGGAGCTGGAGCCGGAGTAGGAACCCGAGCTGGAACCCGAGTATGAGCCCGAGCTGGAGCCAGAGTAGGATCCAGAGTTAGAGCCCGAGTAAGAGCCAGACTGGGAGCCAGAGTAAGAGCCAGAGTAGGATCCAGCCGAGGCACCAGAGTAGGATCCAGTGTTGTAGCGTGAGGAGCCAGAGCCGGATGAACCAGAGCTCATACCTGAGCTACCAGCGTAGCTACCGCCGGACGAGCCACCCGAGGAGTAGGAACCCGAGGAAGAGGATCCAGAGCTGGCACCCGACGAAGCGCCAGACGAAGAAGCACTGGCGCCAGCGTTGCGGTTGACACAAAAGCAGATGCTCTGGTCGTCATCGTTAACGGTCCACTGGTTGTTGCCAGACTTGCCGGCAGTGGAAGCCGACCTCTTTTTGCAGATCGGAGCTCCAGTGCTCAGAGCGTTTGAGAATCTCGAAAGCGCGCTGGATCTCTTCGGGAGTAGCACGAGGAATCAGGTTCTCGCGGGCGGCGAGGGCGCGACGACGGCGAAGAGCCTGGGAGAAGGTAGAAGCAGCTCGTGCGTCGGCAACAGGAGCAGCGGTGACGGTCTGCAGAGTGGCGAGAAGCAGAACCGCCCAGGGGAGGAGAGCGAGGAGGCCGCGAACAGCTTGAACCATCTTGACGGGGCTGGTATATTCGGGTTATCACCGTTGAAAGGTTCGGCGAGAGAAGAAGGAAGGAAAGTGGCTGAAGAAAAGGAAATAGGGAAAGAAACGAGGACTCCAAGATGTGCGTACTTATGTGCTTCTCGAGGCTACCCTTTGACAAGAATGAGCGGCTAGCAAAGTCCCGAAAGGTGGGGCCTCATCAGACATAAAGGGAAAATGGACAATGTGCGTGCAGCTCAGTTCCCTGCCTGACCGACCGTACGGGCAATAGACAGCTTACTGTAGCGTGCGCACATGCACAGAGACGGCATGGGGAGAACGCATGAGCCTAATGTGAAACAAGGGTACGACGGACGGGACGATGTTTCGGGCAGATGGCGGGCAAGCCATGTTGCGAGACGATGCGAGCGGGACCCGACAGCATTGGCAATGTACCAGGAGCCCGCAGACGATCATCTGGAAAGGAGGTGAGGCGAGGAACGACGTTGAGAGAGGGCAGCATAAAGGGGCTGCGAGAGAGGAAGGAAGAAGAACAAAGTATGAGCACGCGTGCTCACAGGCAATCATTAGACGGGAAGGATCGACAAATTGATTGTTTGATGATGAGCGGCTCGCGAGACCTTGAGCTGGTAGTGTTCAGCGCAGAGTAGCAAAGCCAGGCAGACAAGGGCCGATGAAAGGGAGTTACAGAAGAACACACGGGCTCTCCCCGCATCGCATGTGCAGCAACAGGAACACGGAAAAGATACACGGCGATGGCGGGAGGCGCGCATTGTGACAGGCGCCCCTTTGTACGTAGAGTTGTGGGCGAAGGATGGCGTCGTTGCAGAATTGAGGGCGGGCAATAGGCTGATGACAGGTCCAGAATTCTCGAGTTGTCCGTTACCGGTGGGATGGTTCAGCTGCGACGGGATGCCAAACGGGACCATGTGGGGAGAATTGGGCGTCGCGCCGCGTTGCTGCCAAAAACTGTCAAATTTGCAGTTTGACATTTTGCGTTTGTTTTCTCAATTGAAACTCCGCTGTTTCCCGTCGCAGATTTGCACGCCTCGCAACGCCAAGAAGAAGCTTCCCGTCTTCCCAAGCTTCCGTCGTTTGTCTTTGTTCTTCTCTTCGACACCGTCATCGCCTGTGCATTCTGCTGCTGCCCTTTGTTCGCCATCCCTAAATTCTTACACGGCCGAAAGAGCGTCTGAATAGCTTCGACTTGACACTGTTGCCCCATAACACCAACCTGTCGTCCTGCTTGAGGAGCGCGAGTCATGAATGACCTTTCCAGCCCGAATCTCGTTCAATTGCACAATTGTATACCAAGTAAGCGAGGAAGAAGGAAGGTAATAAAACTGCCCAAGTCGCAAGTACCCGGTCGAGACCAGCAAGATGCTTCAATCAGGACCCCTGCGAGAGCGACCAACTGAACAAAAAGGGGGACGCTTCATGAGAGACTGCTTCAGCTGACTAAGCGCCGGTCATATAGAGGCCAATGATACCCGGCCCTTTACTGTCTGCAGTTTCCACCCTTCGTCTTCCGATCTGACTGCTTACAGATCGGAGCTACCCGCTGCAATGATTGAATCGGCTAAATATGTCTCAAGGTACATCACAAAAGCGCGAGCCGCACTCGTGACGGTACAGCAAGCGCCTCGACAAAGCAGATATGGCGCAAGTCACTTCACCTGTCAGCCTAAATAAACGAGTTGTTGTACCGTGCAGTTGATCTCGCTCAGATTTTGCGTCCAACTCGATTGGTTATAACGTTCTTGTCCCAGCAGAACCGTTATCTTATCGCAGCATGTAACGATAAGAGCATGCTCACGGTGGCAAGCGGATCAAGAAGCTTGCAGGCTGCTGGATCCAGTCGACTATCTATCTACTTTACTGTCAGGCCGTGCGATTGGGAGCGCCTAGCGCGGCTACAGCGCGTCCACGTTCACTTTTGAAAAGCAATTGACCACCGCGGCCAACGCGCTAGCAGCGGCATGCGCGCCTTTTAGCTGTGAAGCGGTGCGGGTCAACCTGTCACTGCAGTCCTTACTGCTCACCAGGCCACGTAAAGCAATTGCTACCGTGATACACACAAATTTAGCAAGACATTATCTTGTTGAGCCGTGCAGTGCTGTGACAGTCTTTTTTATGGCGACGGTGAATAGCTCGGCCAAGACGACTGCCGCGCCAACCGCGATAATCTCCGGCCGGCTTCCTGCCTGCTTGCACCCTGCATTTCGTCCGGATGACCTTGGAGGGCTCGCATTGACAACCAATCACTCGGCGACCTTTGTCTTGGATCGCGGTTGTGAAGCGGCTTCCAAGGACACAAAAACAACTCTCGCACTTGTTTCCTAATCGCTTTGCCCCGCCTTTGAGGGAGGAGTCAGGTGCCCTAATGTACCTTGAACAAGATAGACTTTCCAAGGCTATCTCAACGCCTCAAATTTCATTCAATCTCAGACAAGCAAGCTTTGGTGTGGCCGAGATAATGTCGTGGCAAAGCTTGTTCTGGACAGTCGTCCCTATCAATTAACGATTGCAACCTGCCACTAATTTGACCGTCCTATCGCTGGTAGCTCCGCATCAACTGCATTTCCGCCGCACTGTACACTCTACCGCGGTGCCTGAACTGCTATCTCCACATATTGAAAAAGCCACACCCCGTTCCTGCGGCACTCTTTCGCGTCGTGGCCGTCCTCGTATCGATACGCTAGCGTGTAGGCTCAACCTCTGAGCGGACCTTGACCGGACGTCGACTGCTGACAATCCTCGTGCGATTGAATTATCCAGGTTTCGTATATAGCCAGAGCGGCCAGATTGTTCTTGTTGTTCCCTCGACGCCTTTGACCTGCGTCACTTTGGTTGCCTTGCGTCTTGTCCATATGCAACAACGCTCTGCACCATCTGCTCTTCGTCCCCACCGTCCGATTTCGCATTCAGACGCCAACGGTACACGATTCATCTGCAATTCTTCGGACGACCATCATGTCGGACAGTTTGGATCACAAAGCGCCCGAGGCCACCCACTCGGCTGATATTGTCAGCTATCAAGATCACGATCACAAGGATCGCTCCGAGACGCTAATCCGTCAATTTGGTCTTTTGCCGCTCCTCGGCGTTGGTCTCCTTGGCGCTGGATACTGGGCGGGTCAGATTGTTACCATGACCACCGTGCTCGGCGTTGGCGGTCCACCGGGCCTCTTCTGGGGTACTCTATTGTGCTCGTTCTGCATCCTTTGCATTGCAGTCTCGCTAGCCGAGCTGGCATCTGCATATCCTACGTCCGGCGGCGTCCTGGACTGGGCTTATGAGGGCTCTTCCAAGTCCAGCCGCAAATTTGTCGCTTGGACCACAGCCTGGCTCAACACCTTTGCCTGGATAGTCACGGCAACCACTTGGGCGTCGCTCGTTGCTCAGCAGGTGCTCGCTCTTGCCGTGCTCTACCACCCGGACTACGTCATCAAACAGTGGCACACGTGGCTCGTACTCCAATTTGTGCTCATCGTTGGTCTGCTGATCAACGTCTTTGCAGTCAAAATCATGCCAGCGCTTGACAAAGTTGGTCTCTACACCTTCTTCCTCGGCTGCTTTGTCCTCAGCATCACCGTCGCTGCCTGTGCTCCCACTCACCAGTCGGCCAAATTCGTCTTTGTCGACATTATTAACACGACCGGCTGGAGTTCCAACGGCCTCGTTTGGTGTCTCGGACAGATCGCTACCTCGGGTGCTTTCATCCTGATTGACTCTCCCAGCCATCTCTCGGAAGAGACAATCGAACCGGAGAAAAACGTGCCCAAGGCCATGGTCTATTCAGTACTCATTGGAACAGTCACCGGCATTTTTGTCACGCTCTGCTTCATGTTTTCCATTGTTGACATTGACGGCGTTCTGGCTAGTGCGACCGGAGTGCCTTACATTCAAATCATCAAGAACGCCACACGATCCAATGGCGCCACTGTCGTTCTCTCGCTCTTTATGATCATCCTCTCCATGTACGGCGCCGTCACATCCATCACCGTTGCGAGCCGAGTCGCATGGGCCTTTGCACGAGACGGCGGCCTCTTGTTGCCCAACACCTTTTCGAAAATGTCATCGAGCCTGCATGTACCCGTGCAGTCGCTCATCCTCTGCACCTTTGTCTCGAGCTGCATCGGTGTCATCTACCTGGGCAGCATCACAGCATTCAACTCGTTCCTCTCGGCTCTCACTATTCTGTTCTTTGCCTGCTACGCCATGGTCATCGGCGCGTTCATGCTCAACAAGCGCTACATCGAAAAGAGGGGCCCTTACCGCCTCTCTTCGACCGTGGGATGGACAGTCAACACGATCGCAATGATCTACATGCTCGTCTTTGGTGTCTTTTTCTGCTTCCCCTCTGTCTACCCCCCGGCAGCCAACACGATGAACTGGTCGAGCGTCATCCTCGTTGGTGTTGTGCTACTGTCTTCGGTCGGCTATGTCACTTGGGGCAAGAGCAGCTATGCCGGTCCCAGTGGCGCCGTGCTTGCTGAGCGTATGGGTCAAGCGTTGGCCATTGACGCTTAGTCGCTTATCTCGATATTGTTTAGCCAAATGGTCGTGTCGGCGGCGGGCACCTTTTGTATTATTATAATCTGCACACAGAGAGATACGATGACATTCCTACATTCCCATATCGTCGTCGGAGTGCACACAGCAAGGTTCAGACGAATTCGATAACAATAGGCCCATTGACCTTATCCTTTTTTCTGATGGCTTACTATCCGGTAGATATTGACAGGCTCGCCAGTCGAAGGAAAAGCGCGAGCTCTCCCCTCGCCAGCTTGCTTGCTCAACTACCGAGGCTTTGCAGTAATTCCTCTGTGCTTGGCATGCACCAATCCGGCAAGCCACGTGGGAATTTTGTAGTCGTGCCTCTTGTGAGATCGGCCAATTTGGCTGCCAGAAACGTTGCAGACGTAGACGACTCGATGAGCACGGAAAGGGATCGGCAGATGGCTGATTAATGTTTCCGAGTTGGGCCGAGAAGTTGGGCCGAGAAGCTGCTCTCTATCCGAGCCGCTATGATTGATAATTTGCTTCACCATCAAAGTACTGGACCAAAACGCCAAAATGACAACAACAAGCGGCGAGAGCGCTCTTGCTTTGCTCCTGTCAGACACCGTTCCGGCTGACCGCATAGTCATTGTAGGCGCAGGAATTGTCGGATCGTGTCTCGCCAACATCCTTGCAACCCAGTCCAGCAAACAGCAGCATCAACGAGCGCACGTGATTCTCATCGATCGAGATGTACGCGGTCTTCCTGGCTCAACAGGCCATGCTCCCGGCTACGTTGGACAATACAATCAGATCCCTGCCCTCACGACCCTTGCAACTCGAACAGTACAAAAGTACCTCGAGATTGAAGACGGTTTCAGCGTCGTTGGCGGGTTGGAAATCGCTCAGTCAGGCAAAGGTGCGATCTCGTTGAAGGAGCGATGCGAAAAGGCAAGTGCCGCAGGACTAAGTGCCAAGATGATCAGTGGCAAGGATGCCAGCAACAAAGCGCCCTTCTTTGTCACGCCCGAAGGAGCAACGGAAGCATTGTGGTTCGACAAGGACGGCACTGCAAATGCACAACTCATTGCGCGACACGAACAGGCACGGGCTCAACAGCAAGGTGCCCTACTGGTCGATGCCGACGTCAAGTCTGTTGCTTCAAGACTGGTCGTGCTCGAGAACGGCGTCGAAATCGAGGCCGCCAAAGTGGTGCTCTGCACAGGCATCTGGACGCGCACGCTGCTGCCGTCATTGCCGATCGTTCCTGTTGCCCATCCATACTGCTACACAGCGAATCGCACCGAACCACGCACGCTCAAGACGCCCTTTGTCCGCTACCCTGAGGCACATGTCTATGTTCGCGATCACGGCTTGAAGGACGGTATCGGCTCATATGCACACGATCCTATCGCCGTAGCCAACTCTCAGCTCGCCAAGTCGGCTTATGGGGATTGGCACACGGCTTTTGAGTTTGTTCTCGATGATGCGCTTGCTTTGCTACCTGCAGAAACCAGCAAAGCCTTCTCGGTGAGCCCTGCCAACGCTGGTAGCGACCGTGTCTTCAACGGCATCTTCAGCGTCACTCCCGACGGCATGCCTCTGGTAGGAAAAATCAAGGATCACGAGGGCGTCTTTGTTGCGTCGGCAGTGTGGGTGACGCATGCAGCTGCTTGCGCTCAGCTTGTTGCCGATATTATGAACGACAACATCGAACAAGACGATCAGTGGCTGGTTGAGCAGCTCGACCCACACAGGTTTGCTGACAAGCAGCTGGACGAGCTGGAACAGCAGGCGCTTGGAACGTACAATGACATCTACAACAAGAACGCTTTGCAGTCCAAGCACTAATCAGCAGGCTATAGGAACATCAATGCACCTTTTATATGAAAGCGCTTGTCTTGAAAGAAGACTAACGTCACAAGGCGTCGCTTCCGGCTGCACTTCGGCAAGATGAAGGTTTTGAACAAGACGGTGTTCTGCGAACAGGACTATAGGTTGAGAGTTCCAGATACTGAAGGCGGTTTCAAATCCGGGGCCACGATCAGAAAGCAGATCAACGATGGTGAGTCTTGACGTGGACACGCCAGTTTGACGCCTGTGTTGTGCCCGCTGTCCGACCGTGCTGAGCATCAACATCTTGACGGTGTTACCACAACACGCTACGTCCTGTTCCTGGTACCTGCCGTCTTATGAACCCCGTCAATTGATTCTCTGGCTTGAGCTCAACCGTTCACAGGAGCTTCGGTCGCGTCACCTGCACCGTTCATGAACTTCATACAGTTGTTGAAACCCTCGGAGGCACGCGAGTTGTCGACTCCGATCGTTCCGTCGTCACGCCTGCCAGCAGTCCAAACACCAATGTCGTCCAGTTTGCGCTCTCTTGCCGTAACAGGTCCGCCGCAGACCTGATCCATGTCAGGGTGATTATAGTACCAGTCGTATGCTGCACTGGTGGCAGCCGACGTGTCATCGGCGGGATCACTATCTGTGTGGTAGAACCTATTCTGATTGTTGTAGTCCCATGTGTATGTCATTTGGGCGGCATGTCAAAATTCCTGAAGATGTTGTCTCTTGTCTACTCCTTCGTGTCTGGCCACATCAAACAAAGCTGTGTGGGTGACCCGAAACCCAATCGCCATGTCGACTTTGATGAACCGTGATACGGTAGCCGTCGTGATGGATATACCCACCCAAGTACACATCATTGTAGTGGGTAGAGTTGACCTGCTTGTTTGCGATCACGTCGACGGCATGAGCCATTTGCATGCCAGGTCGGAGAGCGTGTGGGTTGTCGATCTGTCTTTTGTGGCCATGAATATCTCTACCTTGCAAAAGGAAGGCAGCCAGAAAATCGAGCACAGTGGCTCCAACCAAGGCAGCAACGCAGACTTGAGGTGCCCATCCAGCAAGAGCTGGATTCAGGCAAGTCTCCTTGACGCCATACGACGTAGCACCGATGAAAGCGATGAGGATGGCAGCATTGCCCTCTCCGTACTTGATGTACGGGCCCTTGCCTCGTTTCGCCAGCTGCACAGATTGGCTAGGGGAAACAAGCGTTAGGCTGGCGGCTACGTCTAAGCCGGTTTTGCTTGAGCGTTCAATTGCTGTGCTCGACGCGCCATGAAGAAGAGCCACCACACCCATGCAGCTGTAGGAAAAATTAACAAGCATAAGTACAGCAACATAACGTCTCATGAAATTTGCAGTGGCGCTTCCGCTCCGCAGGTTCGTGGAGATTTGTTGGGTCGTACAGGGTGGTTATCCTGTGTCAGCCGAGGTAAGGTGAAACAAAAACTAGTGGCGACCGTCTTGAGATTGGGAGTCGCACGCTTGCAATGTGACCACTTTTTGATATATATACATAGCAGGACGTGGATGTGTGCGTGCGTGTGTGGCGAAGCGTATAATGGAGGCAAACAACCAGACAAAGAGGGACAGGCAATGAGCCAACATGCTGTAATGAAAACAACTGATTCGTGTGGCCATTGTCGGCACCAAATTCGGCACAACCCTACCATTACTTGCAAGATCGGCAAGCTAGGAGTTTACTTCAACGACAAAGACGATACAACAGCTTTCATCGGAAGCCACGAGCTGTCAATAAAGGTATCAGATTCACGTATAAAACAATGATCTGCTGATCACGCTTGCATCACAAAGAGTTTCTGTTCCGACTGCGATACGGGAAGCGTAAGCAGCTTCTATGTCATCTGTTTTTGCGGCAGGAAGAGTCCGGGGAACCAGTGCAAAGGGAGAAACGATACGGCCGTAGGTCTTCCGAACCAAGAAGTTCGCACTAAGGGCCGATTCATTCCCGGACGTGCATGGCCTCAAGACTCTGTCCTCTGTTATCGCACGAGCCGGGAGAAGTGTCAAAGCACATCCCGAGCTTGTATTGCCATTGCGTCAAGAGTCCTCCGGCTCGTTGGCCTTGCAAATAAATTTCAGTTCTGACTGTCTCGGTGAGGACCGGACAATATGGAGTTTTTGGTGCTCGGGTTCGAGGGTCAAATGGTATCGGCTCCATAAACACTTTAGACTCCGACGTGTTGATGCCCTTTAGCCGAGGGTCATCCTCATGAATGTTAAAGTAATGGAAATGTGATTGATGAACTGTTATGCCTCTGGGGTCTTGTTACACATGTGTCTGCGTCAGGGTAGAGTATCGGATCGGGGAGTGGTACAGCACCCTGCCAATCCCGCCGCGTCCTAATGGGGGCTGCGGCAATTCCCACCAGGCTCCTGGATATCTCCCGGTGGCATTGCCGTGTCCCATCTTACTCCTGCCCGTTAATTGTATTTTAATCTGCACACACTGTAGGGCAAAATCCCAGACCTGATTCCTTTCCAATTCTCTTGAATCCCACCAACGCCGCTTGCAACGTACCGGCCCACCGCGCCCGGTGTAACGCCTCTGGCCTTGACGCCCTTCCCACTACGCCATTTGAGGTTCTCAGACCCCAGAGGCATAACAGGTCCCTGCTTTGGCCTTGTCAGGCTGACAGGAGGAGCGTATGAAGTCCTGACTTGGCAAGCGTGAGCAGACAAGTCTTTGAACCAGCTGAACAGAATTTATTTACAATTGATGGACTTGAAGAGGGTTCCATGTGTGTCACACGGTGGGGTTTGCCCTGAGACGTAATTTCAATTAAGAAATGAGATGCGTCAGTATTCAATTGGAAGACAGGTGTCAGCGGTATGAGAACTTAGGGTTAGGGTTTAGGGTTAGGGTTACAAGGTGTCCTGTCCGGAAAACAGGGTAGGGTGTCTTAAGTAAAGTTGTAGAGAAGGCCAAAGTAAGTACTTTTGATTATCAGACCCTACGCAAGTTCATTAATACTTGGCCGAGGTACGGCCCGGCAAAGTTTGGCTTGGTCCAAGTTGGGACGCCAAAAATGTGGGAATTTCCACTTGCGTCCATAATGAAAGTTGTGTAAAATGGTGTCAAATGAACATGCTCAAAGTCCTATGACCTCAGCTAAAGTGGCCATGGAGCTACGGTCCACTTTCCATTTTAGGGTTAGGGTTAGGGTTAGGGTTAGGGTTAGGGTTAGGGTTAGGGTTAGGGTTAGGGTTAGGGTTAGGGTTAGGGTTAGGGTTAGGGTTAGGGTTAGGGTTAGGGTTAGGGTTAGGG
>CAKMXS010000063.1:0-14654 GCA_928852645.1 Mycosarcoma mackinlayi | reverse complement strand
GATGAGTGTGTGCAGAGTCGAGTGAGAAAGGGAAAGAGATGGTGTGCAAGAGAGGACAAGAGGATGATGGCTTGATTGCTTGATCGGCTGGTGCATGTGACGTGACAATCTGTGCAGCCGGTCAAATGGGTGTGAAAGCAGCCGAATCCCGCTGGCGTAACGCGCTTGGAACTTTGCGAAAAAGGTCAAAAGCCAAGAAAGAAATGGCCGGTTGCGGATGCAGTAGAGTAGCGACTCTACAGCAAATTAGTCTGCCATTTAGACTGCCCAACACGCCCACGCCTTCGTGAATGTTATGCCGAAGTCGCTCCTCGGCCAAAAGCACGGCAACCAGAACGCTCGTGCGGGGGTGGACTGGGCATCACTACTTCTTCCTACTTCTACTTGCTTCTTCCTTATCTTTTGCCTGCTGATCACCTTGTAAGAATCAATGGCAATCACCTCGTGTCTCTGACTAGACACCATCACCATCGACAGCATATTCTTAATGTCTTCCTCCAACCCGCTCGACTTTGGCCTTACCGGCGTACACGTCCTTGTGTCTGGTGCTTCAGGAGGTAAGTGTCATCGGTTACCCACGTCCTCGTCGCTGTAAACGAGATCACTGACACTCATGCCTCATCTACATCCATCCTTTGATGTTTGCATAGGCATCGGATTCGAAACGGCCAAGACCTTTATTGCTGCTGGTGCCAAAGTCACCGCGCACTACAACTCGACGCCTCGTGAGCTCAGTACCACCTCTGGCGTCGTCGCACTCCAAGCCGACGTCACGAGCGAGTCTGACGTCGCGCGACTTTTCGCCGAGGCAGAGGCAAAGCAGGGCATTCCTGTCCAGGTGCTCATCGTCAACCACGGAATCTGGCCAGTGCAGCCCGTGCCTCTGTCCGAAATGACCCTCGAGCAATGGCGCAACACCCATGCAGTCAACCTCGACGGCGCTTTCCTCTTGGTCCGTTCTTTCCTCTCCAACCTTCAAGCCAAGCCTGCTGCCATCACCGACCCTGCATCCATCTGCTTCATCGGTAGCACCGCCGGCAAATTCGGCGAACACGACCACGGCGACTACGCATCCACCAAATCCGCCTTGATGTACGGCTTGGTCCCCACACTCAAGAACGAAATCGTTCGCATCGCTCCCAAGGGCAGAGTCAATTCGGTCAACCCAGGTTGGGTCTACACGCCCTTGGCCGAAGAGACGATCAAGGACGACAAGGTACGAGCAAGAGCGCTGGCTAGCACACCGCTCCAGAAGGTCGCCATGCCCTCCGATATCGCACGTCAGGTGCTCGTGCTCTCGAGTCCAAACCTCAGCGGTCATGTCACCGGCGTCAACTTGCAAGTGGACGGTGGCATGGAGGGCCGATGTCTCTACCCACCTCCTGCGTAGACATGACCGAATAGCAAGATGTCAAGGGCATACGATTGACAAAGATTGGAATACAAAGGTCAGTCAAGCGGGCCGGGGCTTGTGATCGTTGGCGATGCTGCATTGTCCGTATTCTGGTCCGAGTTTTTGGCGAACACGAAGAGAATGCGTCCCGCCTCCACCTCGTCCAATCGGAATCCGTCCTCCTCTCCCAACCCTGAGACTGCTGCGCCATCCATCTCCCCGTCTCCATCTTCGTCTGACCCGTCCGTCAAAAATAGACGATCGTACTCTCGATCCTTCATGTCGCTGCTCCATTCATCGTTCGGTTCGACTTTGACGTGCGTCTTCGCGAAAACTTGCTTGACTCTGCGCTCC
Source organism: Mycosarcoma mackinlayi (assembly GCA_928852645.1). Classification (NCBI taxonomy): domain Eukaryota; kingdom Fungi; phylum Basidiomycota; class Ustilaginomycetes; order Ustilaginales; genus Mycosarcoma; species Mycosarcoma mackinlayi. The sequence continues at coordinate 12,907 of CAKMXS010000063.1, read as the reverse complement.
TGTCGTGCACCACGAATCATCGATGCAGTGATGTCGTCCTCGTAAAAGTCGTCGGGGTGCTGCACACAGTCGTAGTGCGCCCATTTGTAGAGCGCGAGCAGCTTCTTTCGTCGCTCCAATTTGTCCTGTGCTGCTTTGTCGTTAATGTGTTGCGACGCAGGCACGAACCCTGGCAAGTCGTCCTCGTCGTCGCTCTTGATCGAAGTATGGCTTGCGCTCAACAGATCGGACGGTGCCTGTCCAAGCTTGTTTACTGTAGCACTGCCTCCTTTGCCGTCGCAGTCGCAGAGAAGCTGGCGATGGCTGATGCACGTCGAATCCAGATGCAGGGTGAAAACGTCGCGAAGTTCTTCTTGAGAAAAGGTATCTGATGCCACTTTTTTCTCGGCGTTCATGAGTGAGTCCGACAAGCCGAGCTTGGAGATCTGTCGCTGGTAAATCTTCTCATCCATGGTGCCAGAAAGCAGCAGTCTGTAGATGTAGCACGGCTTTCTCTGACCGTCTCGATGAATGCGCGCCATGGCTTGCAGATCCGTCGACGGATTCCAGTCGGAATCGATCAGCACCAAGCGATTGGCACCAATCAGATTCAGGCCGACACCACCGCTCTTTGCCGAGAGCAAAAAGACAAAAGAGTTGTCGACGCCTTCGCGATTGAATTGATTCACCATAGCCATCCTGTCGTCTTGTGGCGTCTTGCCGTCAAGTCGAAGGTACGAGTAGCGCTTCTTCCTCATCATGGCCTCGACAATGTCCAAGGTGCTGGTAAAGTTGGACACCAGCACCACCTTGTCGTCGGTCTGTGCCCTTACCGTCTCGAGCAAGTTCATGACGCAGATGAGCTTGCCGCTGAACCTTGCCTCGTTGCGCACAAAATTGGGAGGGAAGAAGCGCGTCAAGTCGCCAACAAGCGTCTTGGTGGGGCTGTCGGCATCTGCCTCGGTATCTTTGAGCAGCAGCTCGGGGCTGTTGCACAGCTTTCGCAGCACTCCGATCTGCAAGAGGCCATTACCCGCGCCGCCACCTTGCAGGAGCGACCGCACTACGCTCGAGTTGAGGATGGACTGATAGATGCGCAACTGCTCTTGACTCGGGCTGCAGAAGAGCACCATTTCCTTCTTAGGTGGCAAGAATTTGGTGAGAAGATCGGCGGTGCGACGAAGAATGACGTCTTTGGTGATGGTCATGAGTGCAGCGAGACGTGCTTGACCGACCGCTTTGGTTTGCTTGGAAGCGTGCTTGGCACGGGAGCGCAGGATGGGCTCCTCAAAGGTGGTCTTGAATGCGTCTGCGTCGACGAGAAGCGTGGGGCACACAAAGTCGATCATGGCATAGAGCTCTGAGAGATTGTTCTGGATGGGCGTGCCAGAGAGGATGATCTTGCGCTCGGTCTTTAGCTCGGCAAACATCTGGGTGGTCTGAACATCCTTTGATTTGAGACGGTGGCCCTCGTCGCACACGATCAGGTCTACCGGCGGTGAGGCGGTCTTGACAATGTCGATGCAGCTCAGCAGCCTTTCGTAGCCGATGACCATCACGTGGTAAGTCCTGGAACGAGCAAAGCGTTCGACATCCTCGCGACCACGGCCCTCGTCGATGCAGAGCACGTTGAGAGCGTTGGTGCCGATCCACTTGCGAAACTCTCGTTTCCAATTCTTGACGAGCGTAAGTGGACAAACGATCATGGTGCGCTCGATGGTGCAAGACTTGGACGTGTAGTAGCACGACTGCTTCATGAGGGTGAGGACGAGCGCGATGGTTTGGAGCGTCTTGCCTAGACCCATCTCGTCTGCTAGGATGGCGCCCTGCCCCTTTGTACCATCGGCATGCATGCCCATAACGCGCTCATAGAGGAATTTGACACCTTCGACCTGGTGAGGGCGTAATGCTTTGGCAAGCTGAGGATCCAGCACGACATCGACGATGGGGCGGCCTTTTGGGTTGTTTCTGAGTTGATGGCTTTCATCAGGCCGTTTCATGACGATAGCCCCTGGTTCGTTGGGGTCAAATCGAGGATGTGCCTTTCTGACTAGATTGGGATCATTGAGACCACTCACGCGCGAAGGACTCGCAGAGCGTGATCCGGCAGCATCGTCGCCCATATCTTTTCGAATGGGTTTAGGTGCTGGCTTGCCGTAGAAGGTTTCTGCCCGAGCAGGACCGATCTGATTGATGTCGACGGGTCTGATTGCGGAGCGCTTGATGGGCACAGCAAAGGGCTTGGATGCGCGTATGGCGGTAGGCGGTGGGCCTTTTTTACCGGTGAAAACTCTCCACGGGTGAATGCTATGAGCTTGCGATACTCTGGCTGGTCGATTTCGCGATCGATCTGGATCTCTTTGCCACCGAGCGCCAATTCGTCGCCCGGAGAGAGACGGCTGAATGCAAAGCGAGCCGATGTGACAAGCTCTTTGCCGGTCTCTGAGCAAATGAGGCTGCAGCGTTCGCCTCCGTCCTTGACAAGGAGAATGGCATCACCGTCCCAAGTCTTGTGCTTCTTTTGCTGCGGCTTCCGCCAAGTGCAGAGGTAGAACGGACCATTGCTGCTGGACGAACCTGCTGCTGCATTGGTGGTGCTGGGAATGGTGGAGGCAGCGCTGCCTTGATTTGACGACTTGCGACTGAGAAGAAGAGCATGTGAAGGCGGAGTGTCGTTGCCGCCAATGGCGCCAGTGGCTACGGGCTCTGGCTCGACTTCATCACCGTCAAATTGCTGTGTGGGAAGCACGAGTCGTGCCCTCTTTGTAGGCGTGTCGGCGTCGACCTTGTGGTCGGTGTGGATGACTCGAGAGGGTGATGCAAAGTGAGCGCTGGCGAGAGCCGATGGCAGAGCACGTTTGAGACCGAGCGAGCCTCTTGGACGAGCTGGCTTGGAGCTTGAGTGCATGGTCATGGCAGGGATGATGTTGTGGCCGTCACTGATGCTGCTGCTGTGTTCATGAGTGTGATGGGGGTGATGATGCTCTGAAATCTACGTCTCCTGTATGCTCAGGTGGAGCGAATTACCGATGACTGTGTTGCTTCGGAACGGTTCCGACAAGAAGACTTAGACTTGTTTGGGCTCGACTCAGCCAAGAGCGACAGACAGCAACCATATAGCATGCACGGCTTTTGCATCCTAAATTTCTCTCCCCGAAAACAAAAAGTGTTGGTGTAAAATGGCACGCCTCTTTACGCGACGCGTACACTGACCACCATTGTTAGGTCGTTGCTGCGAGCTTGGCTTGCTGCTGCTAATATTTCGGATATACTGTGGCTAGTGTCCTTCTAGTTTGTGCTTCGGAAGAGGATGCGTGGCCTTTGCAGGCGGATGGGCAGCAGAGGATGATGTTCGTTTGAGATGCAGCCTCCGATGCAGTAGGCTTTCCCTTGTGGGTGCAGTTGAAGCTGACTGTGCTCGATGTGTTTATGAAATTTGCCTCGAACCAGCGACACAGTACAATTGACGATAGATAAAGAAGACCACGAAAGTCGGGCAAAAAGGCAAAAGCCGCTTCGGCGTCTTTCTCCTGTCCCTGGTGAAGACAATCTGAGCTTTGGTGGGTTGCATCGTGAAACGACGATCAAGACCCCGATGTTTTCCAGGCATGCTAAGAAGAGTGGAAGGCGACCAAGACGTTGGAAAAGCGACTGGGGGGTAAGCACGAGTTTGAAAAGCCTACCTTCCTTCGAGAGGAGGCTGTTCAAGATGCAAGCGAAGCAAGATGATCTGCAAAACAAGAGCCTCGAACCGAGGGCTCGCTCGCCTAAGAAAAGCGCGACCGACGAGCCGAAAATAGTCATTTTGGATGCATTGTTTGTTGATGGAGAAGCTCCAGTGCGCGAGCGGAAAGCATGCTCAGCGACGTCACGGCACAGCCTCCAGACCGGCTCAGGCGCGACCGTGCGGTCACTTTTTTCCTCGACTTGAGACGACGGTCGTCGTGTAAGATATGATTATTGATACACTCTGGCACCGGTTTGCACATCTGTCTTCGCCTTGTGTGAGACGCTGCAGCTTTCATGGAGCCAACTTTTGGTACCGAAAAAAGCAGGCTGGTCTTCAGCGCCAGAGTAGTGAGCCCCGAGGTGAGTTGAAGTAAGTTTCAGAACACGGCCGTGCGCTGAGCAGCGAAATAGAGGGTGCGATGCAGTATCAAGACTGCGAAGCATAGACCTCGGACTGCGGCAAAAAAAACGTAAAGAGAAGGGATCGACATGAATGAGCAGGTGGAAGCTGGCAACGACAAGCATATGCCGGCATTCCAATGGAGCAGCTCGGCAGTTGCTCGAGCTCACAAAGCAGAGAGAAAGGGCTTTTGCTGCTCAGGCTCTAAATGAAGCAAAAGGATCGTCGGAATTTTCGCTTGGACCCGTGAGAGCATGTACTGTGTGTGTATGAGCCAAAGATTTCAGCAGAGTGTCCCCTATGGAAGCAGGACACACCAGCTGACGTTGCGGAACGTAATCGTAGGGGCGCTCCGGCTGTATGTCAGAGGACGACTAATAGACCTCCGCGAGCCCGAGTGGATCAACGACTGACATTGAAAAGAGACAACGTGCTCGCTTTGCTTGCGGAATGGCCGATCAATGGCGCCGTTGTCCAAGTGCAGGCAAGAGATGAACCAGAGACTGACCGACTGCTGGCGAGACGAACAAGCCGGTGATTGAGCAAGCGACCAGAAGTGGCTGGCGGGGATGTTCGAGGCCGCTGGATGCTTCGCGCCGACAATGCACGTTGGTAATTGCAGCAAGTTACAAATTACTGTACTGTATTTGTTGGACGCTGCGAAATGTCAAGTGCAAGGACACTGCTTGTCCGCCCAAGAAATGCAAACGTCGTGTCAGAGCAAGGGCGTCCATGCCGTCGTCATCGCTTGTCAACTTTCATCGGCATTCCAAGTTCCGTTGCGGACACATCCATTCTCTCCTCTTGCTCTGCCCAGTAATTGGACACCAAAATAAATTCCAAAAAAAAGCGATGCGGCCAAAGCGCCGTGGGTCTCGTCGCCCTTCATGCTGATGCTAAAAAAAGGGTGGAGGAATCCGAGCTGAGGCGTCCAAAGTTGCGTCACAGCTTCGATTGGGCACAAGAACGACTGACTGACTGACTGACTCGCACACACAGAGTCCACACATCTGTCCACTCTATCGTCGCACAGCACAGCACGGCACAGCGAATACAAGACAGCAAAGAGGTCATCGCACAGCATCTCGCTCCCTCGCCATCCGACGTACACTTGCTCTGGTTTTGTGCCTGGATCAAGTCCCCGTCGTTCTCTCACTCCGCCCTCATCCGCGCCATTCCGCTCCATATCCGTCCATCTGGCTCAAGTCTTTTTAGCCCATTCTCGTCCATCCTTCCCTTCGCTCCTTCACCATCACCATCATCTGAACGACCATACCCAATCCATCCGGCTAGCACCTTCACACACCTCGCTCGCCATTTGTCGTTCCTACTCTAGCTTTCAACTCTTTTCCTTCTAGTTCTACCACATCGTCGTCGACCTTTTACACATCACCATGGCTGACGCACAGTCCACTGTCACCAGGGCAACCTCTGTCAGCAGGAAGTCCACCGTTGCCAGCCGCAACGCTTCCCTCATCAAGAAGAACACTGGCCCTCACGAGCTTCGTCCCTCGGACATTCTCATTGAGCGATTCACTGGTAAGTGCCATTTCTTCATTTGGGCCAAGCGTACCCATCCCCTCACTTGACATGCGCTGTACACAGCAGCAGAAGTTCAGGCTCACTGCTGGCCCTTGCTTTCTTTCGCTTCGCAATCAATTGCGATTCACGATCGACTGACAATTGCTCATTTACGTCCTCTCTTTTCACTTTTGGCAGGCTGGAAGCACATCACCAAGCAACTCATCAGCTACTTTGAGGGTATCGCCGACATCGAGTACAACACCGCCAAGGAGCTCACCAAGCTCGGCGGTGTCATCCAGGTCCCCTTCCGCGAGGGCAACCAGTTCCTTGGCGAAGACGGCATCCAGGATATCTACTACGGCATCCGCGACAAGACCCGCGTCATTGCTGACCACCACGCCAACCTCGCCAAGACCGTCGAGGGCTCCATCGTCCAGCACCTCCAGAAGCTCCGTTCCGAGATCAAGGCTCACATCAAGAATGTGCAGCAGGACACGGGCAAGCTCGCCAACTCAGTCGCCAAGGAGCGTGAGATGTCGACCAAGATGATCACCGAGCTCGCCCGCTCCATTACTCTTCTCAAAAACACTCCCATGAGCGTCACCGCCCGCGAGGACCCTTACGCTGCCAACCAGGCCGTCTTCCGTCAGCTCCAACGTCAGGTCAATGAGGAGAACGCTCTCCAGAAGTCGATCATCATCATGCAGCAGAACTCGGCCCACTTCGAGGAGGGCATCGTCCGCAGCATCCAGAGCGCTTGGCAGACCTTCGACGAGTGGTCCGGTCGCATGTCGGCCCAGGTCCAGGACACCTGGCTCAGCCTCGGCGTCCAGATGCGCTCGCTCCAGCCCAACTCGGAGTGGATCGCCTTTGCCGCCCGCTCCGACCACTTGCTCGACCCGGACACCCCTCTCCGCAACCCCGAGACCATCGACTACCCCGGCAAGGACGACCCCTCGGTCATCCCCGTCCACCAAGGCATCCTCGAGCGCAAGAAGCGCTTCACAAAGACCTACAAGGAGTCCTTCTACGTCCTCACCCCCTCTGGCTACCTCCACGAACACGGCTCGTCGGACCCCACCAAGCACCCCTCGCCCGAACTCTCGCTCTTCCTGCCTGAATGCACCCTCGGCCCTCCCTCGACCATGGCTGCCAAGAGCCACAAATTCCACATCGAGGGCCGCAAGGTCACGGGCAACCAGTCTGCCGTGCCTTCCAAGGGTCTTGCCAGCCTCGGTATGGGTCGCGAACACGCTTACACCTTCCGCGCCCGCAGCCACGACGAGATGATGGAGTGGTGGAACGACATCAAGCAGCTCTCCAAAAGTCTACCTCACCACCTCGGAGCAGATGGACCGCTCTGGTATCGTCCCTGCCGCCGTCCGCGCCGCTGGTTACCGCTCCGAGGAGGAAGACGAGGACGAAGAGGGACGGAAGCTCCATCGAGGAGGAGGAGGACGAGTACGAGGAGGCTGCCGATGAGAACGAGCCTCACGCTGCCCCTGCCCTCGCCGGCGCCTCTACCTCGGCCGCCAAGGAGGAGGAGGTCCCCGCCTACACCGGTGGCTCCGCCTCCCAGGGTGAGGTTGGCCCCAACGGCTACCTCCTCGAGAAGAAGGGCGAGTCGGCTCAGGCCGGTGAGCCTTCGCAGGACGGCCTCAACCGCAGCGCTTCGTCGGCTGGCAAGGAGAAGGCAGCCGAGACCGAGGCCAAGGAGGCATGAAGTTGATGCTATCTCAACTCACTCTGGGCCGCATCTGATGTGGCTCTGAGACCCACATGGCTACGATCGATATCCCAGGAGCTTCCGATTCGATCTCCCTCTTTATCCTTTATCAAGCTTTGAGATCGTCCGACCCGGTCTTGCCTCTTTTATTCTTTCTTCCTCCTCGGATGCTCCGTTGTTATCCCTCTCTCCTTTGACTCGAACATTCTTTTCCGTTTCAACTTGTATGTAAGCTTTTTTCGCAGCTTGATCCGTGTCATGATGGATGCAGCTTGCTTGCCAATACCATTTGCGCATCTGAATTTCCCTACAATCTGCCTGTGGCTTTGGTGTGCACATCGATCTCATGAAACTCGAATTGAGCACAGTCACTTGATTGGTGATGATGACAAGATGACACTGATGCTATTTTCTCTAAGGAAAGATTACCGAAGCGAGCCAGTAGCGGATGGCAAAGGCGAGACACGAACCTGCCACTTGGATGATCATGATGTGAGCCCATAGGCCGTATTCGGTGATGTGGGGTCCAGCAAAAGGTTTCTGATGCGGGCCTGCGTTGGGAAGATGTCGTACGCCTCTGATGACGAGAACGGCGTTGAGGATGGTCAAGTTGGTGGTACTTTTGATGCGACGGCGGGTTTCTGGGTCGTAGTAGTCGAGCTGTACCAGATGCAGTGCCGAAAGACATCGGAGTACTAGACCTGAGATGGTGCTGGCGGGCCGAAGTGGTTTGCCCGAAGTGTTGACCAGTTGACTGTCCTTGTCCGCATCGCCTGAAGCAAAATACTGAATGGAAGGATAGACACAATTTGTCTCGACGTGATACCTTGGCACTCGATGCCTTGGATTGGGCACCAAACCAAACAGCTGTGGACAGCTGAGGCAAAAGTTGAAGATCTGCGGAACAAAGAAGAGCAGTACCGTCTTGCTAAAGTGACCCAAGATGCCAACCGTGGAGAAGACCATGCCGGCAAAATAGCAGAAAGTGTCTCCTACAAACACTCGTGCTGGGTACCTGTTCCACGAGAAGAGGGCCATGCATACTGCTGTCAAGGGAAGGAGAAGGTAGAGGCTGAGCAAGTGTCGACGAAGCAATTCTTTGCTCGATCGAGACCCGGGCATGCCGGCGCGAGAGTCGAGGTAGAGCGCACTATTGATGCACAGCGAGATTGAGATGACGATGCCTTGGCCGACTTCGACGCCATTGATTCCGGCAATAATGTTGATGCTGTTGGTGCAAAAGGTCGAGAGGAGCGACATGTAGAGGGTAGTACAGAGGTCCGAGTTCCAAAACCGACGAACCGATCCACTGCCTCAGTGTGCCAGGCCAGCCAGGGACGACGACCGAGGTACCTCCTCCACTCGCATAGTAGACGGTGAGCAAGGGAATGCTCGAAATGACGGGAATGGGCAGCTTGTACCTCCAACGAATGTCGAACACGTCATCCAGAAAACCGAGCACGATCGCCGATGAGAAGGACAATAGCGCCGAGAGGAAAGTGGCCAGCTCGTGATGTGGGAACCCACCCCTTCCGTCCATTTGACCCTCCCAGCCATGACCGATCTGCTTGACGTGCTGCAGAGAAGAAGAAAAGTAGCGAAAGGGGATGAACAGAAACAGCATGGCCATGTACACTGCCGCTGTGGGAAGACCAAGGCTCTCTGGGATGGGTTCGGGCTTGTTCTTGAGCAAGTCTCGGCCTTTGAAGCCGCGAGCGAAAAAGACATCTTTCGTCTTGCCAATGGCTACACTGGCGGCCCAGTAGCCGATCAAGGAAAAGCCAATGGAGGCGAACAAGCCTGGGAACGCATCGTCATAGTAAAGGATGGTTCGTTGCTGCTTGAAGGTGAGCACCGAGTCGAGCATGTGGGTAAGCTTGGATGGTCGCGAGTCGAGAAAGTACTCTCCTAGCCATCGAAATGGAGGCCAGACGGGACCGCTGACATGGTAGATGCCTGACACCTCGAGTTGGATCAATGGTGGCAGCACCAAAGCCAGCGCGCCGAGTGGCAGCACAAAAGCCGCTGTGGTGAGCGACGTCATCCTTTCGCCACGCCTCGAGCTTCGACGACGACGATGATGATGATGATGTGTGCTCGTTTGTCCTCTTGCTTGGCGGTGGCAAAGAGGGGGGAAGAAGCAGAGATCCGAAACGCGTGGGCCGTGCCAAAGCTTATTATACTCAATACACAGTCTTATCCGTGATGGAATTCAGGAATTCAGGGTCCGTTCCCCGACGATCCCGTCTCAGACAGCCGTGACAAGATCTTGGTTTGGCGTTGCAAATCTAACCTTTACGCTAACACGTGCATGCTTCCCGACTTCACTGACCGCTCATCCGGCATCGCATGCTTTACACACTCCAAGAGCAGTCTCGAACCTGTGTCGCATTGCAGAGCTTTTCCATCATACATCAGCTGCAGACGCTCAAAATCAATTATCATGCGAGCATCAGAGGAGAACAAAAGCAGAGGAGGAAATGTCTTCACAGTCCAGGACTTCAAGCAACTCTGGCTGGCGAAAGCCCTTTCGTCTCGAAAGACTCCAGACTTCCGGCAGCTCTGATGACCTCCCGCAGACTTGAGATACCGACGGCCCTGTGGACCAAGCCGCGCTGCATCTTTAGTTGCAAAAGAGCTGAAAGTTAGGGCACGCCAGAGCGCTATCGCTTCTACAGGAGAAGCTCGCCGCCATTCGCCACAAAGCAAAACCCTCACAGAGGAGCTGCAGCAAAGCAAAACGAATCCAGGCTAGATGAAAGAAATGGTGTTGATGTCGCTAGGCTATGACTCAAACCCCGGTCACGGGAGTACAGCCGCAAAATAGCGACGCACTCCAAGACTCGGTGCTCTTAAGACCCAGCATGTGTGACCCGAAGGTCCAAGGGAAGGAACGAGAGGAGGTCAAGGTAACGGAGGAGGGAAGAAAAGGGGAGGAAAGGAGCCTCAAGAAGAAGATTGAAGTTCAACATGTCAGCACAGTCAACCTTATGGCACGGATGGAAGCGGTTGGTTGCTTCTCGCATGACCTTTTATACGACATCTTCAAAGTCGTCCATGCCATCGTCGTCTTCCGTATTGTCCGCCGTTGCGCCGTTGGCCCCGCTCGCCTGCGCAATTTCTGTCGGTTTTGCGCGCTTACTGTCGCCATCGCTGGCTGAGCCAGACCGTGATCGCTTCCGCTGTCTGCTCGCTTCGGTCGATGGCTGAGGGACTGGTTCAAAGTCCTCGAACTCCTCTTCGTCGACCGAGGGTGCTTGGCTGGGCTTTGTTGACGGGTCTGCAGATGCGGCTGCTTCGGCCGTTTGAAGACTGGCGTATTGCGCGTAGTAATCGTCATCGTCGGCATCGTCATCCTCGTTGCGCTCATCGACATGGTAGCCATTAGACGAATTGAGATGCTGCTGCTTGCGCCCCAGCGCAGTTTGCTCGCCGCTGACGGTGCTTGCCAGATGCCATGCGGGCAAAGCGTTCTGCTTTCGCTGTTCATCTTCGGCCTGCTGCTTGGCGAGTCGACGAGCCGCTTCAGCTGCAGGGTCGTTCGAGGCGAGGTCGACCTGGAGCGTAGGCGCACCGTTGACATTCGAGGATGAAGGCGCGGAGAAAGCGTCGTCAGACCTGTTCGCGAACCAAGGCTGCGAGGCAGCATGCTTGGTGAGCCAAGCACCAACGTCAAGAGGTGGTAACGTGATGCCTTCCGTGCGACGAAGACCTCCTAGCAAGGTAGCGAGCTGCTCATTGAAGCGCATCAGACTGTCCTTGCTCCTCTTGACATCCTCGGCCTCCTCATTGTCGACGAGCTCGGTGCTGCAGCCCGGCGTTTCGCAAACAAAGACGTTGCGGAACATGTCGAGCAGATGTGCGACTTCGAGCGTAGAGTACGACTTTTTGCATCTAGGACAGACGTAGCCCTTGTTGTCGAGCTCGTTGCGGAGGCGAGTGTCAATCTTTTTTGCGGATAGACATCATGCGCCACTTGGTGACATCGAGAAACAGCTTGAAATCGAGGTAGTAGTAAGTTCGAGGTACGCTACGATTTGTGATGGCGTCTCTGATCTCGTTTTCGACGGAAGGTGCAGATGAGCTTGTCTTCGAGCAGCTTGGACGAGAGCGCTGCAAGCTCCTTGACCTGAATACCGAGACGATGCGCGAGGATATCGGCGGGAAGGACGGTAATGCTGACGAGCTGGTCCATGAGAACAATGTGTCGATCTTCGTAAAAAATGCGTGCGACGATCTGAGCCATCCTGCGAATGGTGGAGAGCTGTTCTTCGCTGGCCAGCTTGATCTCGGAATCGTGACCAGCACGACTGAGGCTGGTAGTGCTCGACATGGTATTGACAGAAGAAGGGGGGTATATGGCAGGGCGGGTATCAACAAGACGAAAACACGAGCAGGACGATGAACAGGATGCAAATGGAAAGAGGTCAGACGTAACACCAAGAAATATGACAAGGCGGGAGGCACAAGAGAGGGGTTTGGCGCGGAGCCAAAGCCTAGTCGGATGCCATATCGATGGCGACGTTGGGTGATGGTGGGAGAGACAAAAGCAATCCTCAACAATTCTCAATCATATTGTCAGTTTCTCGCAACACGATTTTTTTCGTCTGATCACCGCAGTTTTCCCATTCGAACGCTTTCGCTTCCACCTGACTTTTGAGCATCGGTTCCGTTCGGTTTCGTGGAAGAGGATCAGGATCGAAGCTACAATTTCAGCCGATGGGCCAAATTGCATCGGGCGCTCAACCGGTGTTCATGCAGTCAGGGTCCAACTTTTTTTTTGGTTTCTGGTTTTTTTTGTTTCTTTTGATTTCAGGTCTGTGAAAGAAAAAAAACGCACAATGCAGTCGCTCTCTCTCTCTCTGTGTCTCTGTTTGAGTGAATAAGTAAACTTGTCGGCAGCACGGTTCTGATTTCATTGACCAGACAAAGCAGAAAGAGAGAGAAAAGAAAGCTCGACGAGCAGCGCAGCGTGTCGCTATCTGCTCCTCCTCTCCCTCGTCCCGTTCCGCACTCCCTCACAGCTTCACTTCTCATCTCCACACGGGAACGAACGAAGCTAAATCTCAAGATTCCGTTTCCGAAACGGTATCAGCGTTCACGTCGAGCGAACCTCGTCCAATCTTGCACGACGCTGCGCAAAAAGCGCTGCCTGTATACCCGCGCCTTCTCAGCGTCCACCAAGAGCTCTTCGTGGCGATGCCTCCGCTCCTATAAAGCTTCGCTTCGTATCATTACGCAAAGTAGCCGGGCTTCTGGCTCTAGGCCCGACTCCAGGCGTGTCGGATCCTCTGCTGACAAGTCATCAAGATGTTCAGGGTTCCTCCGCTTCCGGCCCACCTCGATACCTACGAGGGATGGGAGCCCTCGCCCTCCGAACCCAACATTGCAAAGGTTGGCAATCGCATTACGCCCGCTGACATGTGGACACATTTTGTCAGTCAAATGTCGTCCTGTCATTATCGATGGCTTGCTCCAGGACCTAGACTGGACCAAGCCCAAATGGACTAATCTCGATTATCTCAGATCCACCGCTGGCGAGGTGCCCG
>CAKMXS010000062.1:0-19676 GCA_928852645.1 Mycosarcoma mackinlayi | reverse complement strand
AGGTGCTGGTAAGAGTTGGACACCAGCACCACCTTGTCGTCGGTCTGTGCCCTTACCGTCTCGAGCAAGTTCATGACGCAGATGAGCTTGCCGCTGAACCTTGCCTCGTTGCGCACAAAATTGGGAGGGAAGAAGCGCGTCAAAGTCGCCAACAAGCGTCTTGGTGGGGCTGTCGGCATCTGCCTCGGTATCTTTGAGCAGCAGCTCGGGGCTGTTTTGCGCAGCTTTCGCAGCACTCCGATCTGCAAGAGGCCATTACCCGCGCCGCCACCTTGCAGGAGCGACCGCACTACGCTCGAGTTGAGGATGGACTGATAGATGCGCAACTGCTCTTGACTCGGGCTGCAGAAGAGCACCATTTCCTTCTTAGGTGGCAAGAATTTGGTGAGAAGATCGGCGGTGCGACGAAGAATGACGTCTTTGGTGATGGTCATGAGTGCAGCGAGACGTGCTTGACCGACCGCTTTGGTTTGCTTGGAAGCGTGCTTGGCACGGGAGCGCAGGATGGGCTCCTCAAAGGTGGTCTTGAATGCGTCTGCGTCGACGAGAAGCGTGGGGCACACAAAGTCGATCATGGCATAGAGCTCTGAGAGATTGTTCTGGATGGGCGTGCCAGAGAGATGATCTTGCGCTCGGTCTTTAGCTCGGCAAACATCTGGGTGGTCTGAACATCCTTTGATTTGAGACGGTGGCCCTCGTCGCACACGATCAGGTCTACCGGCGGTGAGGCGGTCTTGACAATGTCGATGCAGCTCAGCAGCCTTTCGTAGCCGATGACCATCACGTGGTAAGTCCTGGAACGAGCAAAGCGTTCGACATCCTCGCGACCACGGCCCTCGTCGATGCAGAGCACGTTGAGAGCGTTGGTGCCGATCCACTTCGAAACTCTCGTTTCCAATTCTTGACGAGCGTAAGTGGACAAACGATCATGGTGCGCTCGATGGTGCAAGACTTGGACGTGTAGTAGCACGACTGCTTCATGAGGGTGAGGACGAGCGCGATGGTTTGGAGCGTCTTGCCTAGACCCATCTCGTCTGCTAGGATGGCGCCCTGCCCCTTTGTACCATCGGCATGCATGCCCATAACGCGCTCATAGAGGAATTTGACACCTTCGACCTGGTGAGGGCGTAATGCTTTGGCAAGCTGAGGATCCAGCACGACATCGACGATGGGGCGGCCTTTTTGGGTTGTTTTCTGAGTTGATGGCTTTCATCAGGCCGTTTCATGACGATAGCCCCTGGTTCGTTGGGGTCAAATCGAGGATGTGCCTTTCTGACTAGATTGGGATCATTGAGACCACTCACGCGCGAAGGACTCGCAGAGCGTGATCCGGCAGCATCGTCGCCCATATCTTTTCGAATGGGTTTAGGTGCTGGCTTGCCGTAGAAGGTTTCTGCCCGAGCAGGACCGATCTGATTGATGTCGACGGGTCTGATTGCGGAGCGCTTGATGGGCACAGCAAAGGGCTTGGATGCGCGTATGGCGGTAGGCGGTGGGCCTTTTTTTACCGGTGAAAACTCTCCACGGGTGAATGCTATGAGCTTGCGATACTCTGGCTGGTCGATTTCGCGATCGATCTGGATCTCTTTGCCACCGAGCGCCAATTCGTCGCCCGGAGAGAGACGGCTGAATGCAAAGCGAGCCGATGTGACAAGCTCTTTGCCGGTCTCTGAGCAAATGAGGCTGCAGCGTTCGCCTCCGTCCTTGACAAGGAGAATGGCATCACCGTCCCAAGTCTTGTGCTTCTTTTGCTGCGGCTTCCGCCAAGTGCAGAGGTAGAACGGACCATTGCTGCTGGACGAACCTGCTGCTGCATTGGTGGTGCTGGGAATGGTGGAGGCAGCGCTGCCTTGATTTGACGACTTGCGACTGAGAAGAAGAGCATGTGAAGGCGGAGTGTCGTTGCCGCCAATGGCGCCAGTGGCTACGGGCTCTGGCTCGACTTCATCACCGTCAAATTGCTGTGTGGGAAGCACGAGTCGTGCCCTCTTTGTAGGCGTGTCGGCGTCGACCTTGTGGTCGGTGTGGATGACTCGAGAGGGTGATGCAAAGTGAGCGCTGGCGAGAGCCGATGGCAGAGCACGTTTGAGACCGAGCGAGCCTCTTGGACGAGCTGGCTTGGAGCTTGAGTGCATGGTCATGGCAGGGATGATGTTGTGGCCGTCACTGATGCTGCTGCTGTGTTCATGAGTGTGATGGGGGTGATGATGCTCTGAAATCTACGTCTCCTGTATGCTCAGGTGGAGCGAATTACCGATGACTGTGTTGCTTCGGAACGGTTCCGACAAGAAGACTTAGACTTGTTTGGGCTCGACTCAGCCAAGAGCGACAGACAGCAACCATATAGCATGCACGGCTTTTGCATCCTAAATTTCTCTCCCCGAAAACAAAAAGTGTTGGTGTAAAATGGCACGCCTCTTTACGCGACGCGTACACTGACCACCATTGTTAGGTCGTTGCTGCGAGCTTGGCTTGCTGCTGCTAATATTTCGGATATACTGTGGCTAGTGTCCTTCTAGTTTGTGCTTCGGAAGAGGATGCGTGGCCTTTGCAGGCGGATGGGCAGCAGAGGATGATGTTCGTTTGAGATGCAGCCTCCGATGCAGTAGGCTTTCCCTTGTGGGTGCAGTTGAAGCTGACTGTGCTCGATGTGTTTATGAAATTTGCCTCGAACCAGCGACACAGTACAATTGACGATAGATAAAGAAGACCACGAAAGTCGGGCAAAAGGCAAAAGCCGCTTCGGCGTCTTTCTCCTGTCCCTGGTGAAGACAATCTGAGCTTTGGTGGGTTGCATCGTGAAACGACGATCAAGACCCCGATGTTTTCCAGGCATGCTAAGAAGAGTGGAAGGCGACCAAGACGTTGGAAAAGCGACTGGGGGGTAAGCACGAGTTTGAAAAGCCTACCTTCCTTCGAGAGGAGGCTGTTCAAGATGCAAGCGAAGCAAGATGATCTGCAAAACAAGAGCCTCGAACCGAGGGGCTCGCTCGCCTAAGAAAAGCGCGACCGACGAGCCGAAAATAGTCATTTTGGATGCATTGTTTGTTGATGGAGAAGCTCCAGTGCGCGAGCGGGAAAGCATGCTCAGCGACGTCACGGCACAGCCTCCAGACCGGCTCAGGCGCGACCGTGCGGTCACTTTTTTTCCTCGACTTGAGACGACGGTCGTCGTGTAAGATATGATTATTGATACACTCTGGCACCGGTTTGCACATCTGTCTTCGCCTTGTGTGAGACGCTGCAGCTTTTCATGGAGCCAACTTTTGGTACCGAAAAAGCAGGCTGGTCTTCAGCGCCAGAGTAGTGAGCCCCGAGGTGAGTTGAAGTAAGTTTCAGAACACGGCCGTGCGCTGAGCAGCGAAATAGAGGGTGCGATGCAGTATCAAGACTGCGAAGCATAGACCTCGGACTGCGGCAAAAAAAACGTAAAGAGAAGGGATCGACATGAATGAGCAGGTGGAAGCTGGCAACGACAAGCATATGCCGGCATTCCAATGGAGCAGCTCGGCAGTTGCTCGAGCTCACAAAGCAGAGAGAAAGGGCTTTTGCTGCTCAGGCTCTAAATGAAGCAAAAGGATCGTCGGAATTTTCGCTTGGACCCGTGAGAGCATGTACTGTGTGTGTATGAGCCAAAGATTTCAGCAGAGTGTCCCCCTATGGAAGCAGGACACACCAGCTGACGTTGCGGAACGTAATCGTAGGGGCGCTCCGGCTGTATGTCAGAGGACGACTAATAGACCTCCGCGAGCCCGAGTGGATCAACGACTGACATTGAAAAGAGACAACGTGCTCGCTTTGCTTGCGGAATGGCCGATCAATGGCGCCGTTGTCCAAGTGCAGGCAAGAGATGAACCAGAGACTGACCGACTGCTGGCGAGACGAACAAGCCGGTGATTGAGCAAGCGACCAGAAGTGGCTGGCGGGGATGTTCGAGGCCGCTGGATGCTTCGCGCCGACAATGCACGTTGGTAATTGCAGCAAGTTACAAATTACTGTACTGTATTTGTTGGACGCTGCGAAATGTCAAGTGCAAGGACACTGCTTGTCCGCCCAAGAAATGCAAACGTCGTGTCAGAGCAAGGGCGTCCATGCCGTCGTCATCGCTTGTCAACTTTCATCGGCATTCCAAGTTCCGTTGCGGACACATCCATTCTCTCCTCTTGCTCTGCCCAGTAATTGGACACCAAAATAAATTCCAAAAAAAGCGATGCGGCCAAAGCGCCGTGGGTCTCGTCGCCCTTCATGCTGATGCTAAAAAAAGGGTGGAGGAATCCGAGCTGAGGCGTCCAAAGTTGCGTCACAGCTTCGATTGGGCACAAGAACGACTGACTGACTGACTGACTCGCACACACAGAGTCCACACATCTGTCCACTCTATCGTCGCACAGCACAGCACGGCACAGCGAATACAAGACAGCAAAGAGGTCATCGCACAGCATCTCGCTCCCTCGCCATCCGACGTACACTTGCTCTGGTTTTGTGCCTGGATCAAGTCCCCGTCGTTCTCTCACTCCGCCCTCATCCGCGCCATTCCGCTCCATATCCGTCCATCTGGCTCAAGTCTTTTTTAGCCCATTCTCGTCCATCCTTCCCTTCGCTCCTTCACCATCACCATCATCTGAACGACCATACCCAATCCATCCGGCTAGCACCTTCACACACCTCGCTCGCCATTTGTCGTTCCTACTCTAGCTTTCAACTCTTTTCCTTCTAGTTCTACCACATCGTCGTCGACCTTTTACACATCACCATGGCTGACGCACAGTCCACTGTCACCAGGGCAACCTCTGTCAGCAGGAAGTCCACCGTTGCCAGCCGCAACGCTTCCCTCATCAAGAAGAACACTGGCCCTCACGAGCTTCGTCCCTCGGACATTCTCATTGAGCGATTCACTGGTAAGTGCCATTTCTTCATTTGGGCCAAGCGTACCCATCCCCTCACTTGACATGCGCTGTACACAGCAGCAGAAGTTCAGGCTCACTGCTGGCCCTTGCTTTCTTTCGCTTCGCAATCAATTGCGATTCACGATCGACTGACAATTGCTCATTTACGTCCTCTCTTTTCACTTTTGGCAGGCTGGAAGCACATCACCAAGCAACTCATCAGCTACTTTGAGGGTATCGCCGACATCGAGTACAACACCGCCAAGGGAGCTCACCAAGCTCGGCGGTGTCATCCAGGTCCCCTTCCGCGAGGGCAACCAGTTCCTTGGCGAAGACGGCATCCAGGATATCTACTACGGCATCCGCGACAAGACCCGCGTCATTGCTGACCACCACGCCAACCTCGCCAAGACCGTCGAGGGCTCCATCGTCCAGCACCTCCAGAAGCTCCGTTCCGAGATCAAGGCTCACATCAAGAATGTGCAGCAGGACACGGGCAAGCTCGCCAACTCAGTCGCCAAGGAGCGTGAGATGTCGACCAAGATGATCACCGAGCTCGCCCGCTCCATTACTCTTCTCAAAAACACTCCCATGAGCGTCACCGCCCGCGAGGACCCTTACGCTGCCAACCAGGCCGTCTTCCGTCAGCTCCAACGTCAGGTCAATGAGGAGAACGCTCTCCAGAAGTCGATCATCATCATGCAGCAGAACTCGGCCCACTTCGAGGAGGGCATCGTCCGCAGCATCCAGAGCGCTTGGCAGACCTTCGACGAGTGGTCCGGTCGCATGTCGGCCCAGGTCCAGGACACCTGGCTCAGCCTCGGCGTCCAGATGCGCTCGCTCCAGCCCAACTCGGAGTGGATCGCCTTTGCCGCCCGCTCCGACCACTTGCTCGACCCGGACACCCCTCTCCGCAACCCCGAGACCATCGACTACCCCCGGCAAGGACGACCCCTCGGTCATCCCCGTCCACCAAGGCATCCTCGAGCGCAAGAAGCGCTTCACAAAGACCTACAAGGAGTCCTTCTACGTCCTCACCCCCTCTGGCTACCTCCACGAACACGGCTCGTCGGACCCCACCAAGCACCCCTCGCCCGAACTCTCGCTCTTCCTGCCTGAATGCACCCTCGGCCCTCCCTCGACCATGGCTGCCAAGAGCCACAAATTCCACATCGAGGGCCGCAAGGTCACGGGCAACCAGTCTGCCGTGCCTTCCAAGGGTCTTGCCAGCCTCGGTATGGGTCGCGAACACGCTTACACCTTCCGCGCCCGCAGCCACGACGAGATGATGGAGTGGTGGAACGACATCAAGCAGCTCTCCAAAGTCTACCTCACCACCTCGGAGCAGATGGACCGCTCTGGTATCGTCCCTGCCGCCGTCCGCGCCGCTGGTTACCGCTCCGAGGAGGAAGACGAGGACGAAGAGGACGGAAGCTCCATCGAGGAGGAGGAGGACGAGTACGAGGAGGCTGCCGATGAGAACGAGCCTCACGCTGCCCCTGCCCTCGCCGGCGCCTCTACCTCGGCCGCCAAGGAGGAGGAGGTCCCCGCCTACACCGGTGGCTCCGCCTCCCAGGGTGAGGTTGGCCCCAACGGCTACCTCCTCGAGAAGAAGGGCGAGTCGGCTCAGGCCGGTGAGCCTTCGCAGGACGGCCTCAACCGCAGCGCTTCGTCGGCTGGCAAGGAGAAGGCAGCCGAGACCGAGGCCAAGGAGGCATGAAGTTGATGCTATCTCAACTCACTCTGGGCCGCATCTGATGTGGCTCTGAGACCCACATGGCTACGATCGATATCCCAGGAGCTTCCGATTCGATCTCCCTCTTTATCCTTTATCAAGCTTTGAGATCGTCCGACCCGGTCTTGCCTCTTTATTCTTTCTTCCTCCTCGGATGCTCCGTTGTTATCCCTCTCTCCTTTGACTCGAACATTCTTTTCCGTTTCAACTTGTATGTAAGCTTTTTTCGCAGCTTGATCCGTGTCATGATGGATGCAGCTTGCTTGCCAATACCATTTGCGCATCTGAATTTCCCTACAATCTGCCTGTGGCTTTGGTGTGCACATCGATCTCATGAAACTCGAATTGAGCACAGTCACTTGATTGGTGATGATGACAAGATGACACTGATGCTATTTTCTCTAAGGAAAGATTACCGAAGCGAGCCAGTAGCGGATGGCAAAGGCGAGACACGAACCTGCCACTTGGATGATCATGATGTGAGCCCATAGGCCGTATTCGGTGATGTGGGGTCCAGCAAAAGGTTTCTGATGCGGGCCTGCGTTGGGAAGATGTCGTACGCCTCTGATGACGAGAACGGCGTTGAGGATGGTCAAGTTGGTGGTACTTTTGATGCGACGGCGGGTTTCTGGGTCGTAGTAGTCGAGCTGTACCAGATGCAGTGCCGAAAGACATCGGAGTACTAGACCTGAGATGGTGCTGGCGGGCCGAAGTGGTTTGCCCGAAGTGTTGACCAGTTGACTGTCCTTGTCCGCATCGCCTGAAGCAAAATACTGAATGGAAGGATAGACACAATTTGTCTCGACGTGATACCTTGGCACTCGATGCCTTGGATTGGGCACCAAACCAAACAGCTGTGGACAGCTGAGGCAAAAGTTGAAGATCTGCGGAACAAAGAAGAGCAGTACCGTCTTGCTAAAGTGACCCAAGATGCCAACCGTGGAGAAGACCATGCCGGCAAAATAGCAGAAAGTGTCTCCTACAAACACTCGTGCTGGGTACCTGTTCCACGAGAAGAGGGCCATGCATACTGCTGTCAAGGGAAGGAGAAGGTAGAGGCTGAGCAAGTGTCGACGAAGCAATTCTTTGCTCGATCGAGACCCGGGCATGCCGGCGCGAGAGTCGAGGTAGAGCGCACTATTGATGCACAGCGAGATTGAGATGACGATGCCTTGGCCGACTTCGACGCCATTGATTCCGGCAATAATGTTGATGCTGTTGGTGCAAAAGGTCGAGAGGAGCGACATGTAGAGGTAGTACAGAGGTCCGAGTTCCAAAACCGACGAACCGATCCACTGCCTCAGTGTGCCAGGCCAGCCAGGGACGACGACCGAGGTACCTCCTCCACTCGCATAGTAGACGGTGAGCAAGGGAATGCTCGAAATGACGGGAATGGGCAGCTTGTACCTCCAACGAATGTCGAACACGTCATCCAGAAAACCGAGCACGATCGCCGATGAGAAGGACAATAGCGCCGAGAGGAAAGTGGCCAGCTCGTGATGTGGGAACCCACCCCTTCCGTCCATTTGACCCTCCCAGCCATGACCGATCTGCTTGACGTGCTGCAGAGAAGAAGAAAAGTAGCGAAAGGGGATGAACAGAAACAGCATGGCCATGTACACTGCCGCTGTGGGAAGACCAAGGCTCTCTGGGATGGGTTCGGGCTTGTTCTTGAGCAAGTCTCGGCCTTTGAAGCCGCGAGCGAAAAAGACATCTTTCGTCTTGCCAATGGCTACACTGGCGGCCCAGTAGCCGATCAAGGAAAAGCCAATGGAGGCGAACAAGCCTGGGAACGCATCGTCATAGTAAAGGATGGTTCGTTGCTGCTTGAAGGTGAGCACCGAGTCGAGCATGTGGGTAAGCTTGGATGGTCGCGAGTCGAGAAAGTACTCTCCTAGCCATCGAAATGGAGGCCAGACGGGACCGCTGACATGGTAGATGCCTGACACCTCGAGTTGGATCAATGGTGGCAGCACCAAAGCCAGCGCGCCGAGTGGCAGCACAAAAGCCGCTGTGGTGAGCGACGTCATCCTTTCGCCACGCCTCGAGCTTCGACGACGACGATGATGATGATGATGTGTGCTCGTTTGTCCTCTTGCTTGGCGGTGGCAAAGAGGGGGAAGAAGCAGAGATCCGAAACGCGTGGGCCGTGCCAAAGCTTATTATACTCAATACACAGTCTTATCCGTGATGGAATTCAGGAATTCAGGGTCCGTTCCCCGACGATCCCGTCTCAGACAGCCGTGACAAGATCTTGGTTTGGCGTTGCAAATCTAACCTTTACGCTAACACGTGCATGCTTCCCGACTTCACTGACCGCTCATCCGGCATCGCATGCTTTACACACTCCAAGAGCAGTCTCGAACCTGTGTCGCATTGCAGAGCTTTTCCATCATACATCAGCTGCAGACGCTCAAAAATCAATTATCATGCGAGCATCAGAGGAGAACAAAAGCAGAGGAGGAAATGTCTTCACAGTCCAGGACTTCAAGCAACTCTGGCTGGCGAAAGCCCTTTCGTCTCGAAAGACTCCAGACTTCCGGCAGCTCTGATGACCTCCGCAGACTTGAGATACCGACGGCCCTGTGGACCAAGCCGCGCTGCATCTTTAGTTGCAAAAGAGCTGAAAGTTAGGGCACGCCAGAGCGCTATCGCTTCTACAGGAGAAGCTCGCCGCCATTCGCCACAAAGCAAAACCCTCACAGAGGAGCTGCAGCAAAGCAAAACGAATCCAGGCTAGATGAAAGAAATGGTGTTGATGTCGCTAGGCTATGACTCAAACCCCGGTCACGGGAGTACAGCCGCAAAATAGCGACGCACTCCAAGACTCGGTGCTCTTAAGACCCAGCATGTGTGACCCGAAGGTCCAAGGGAAGGAACGAGAGGAGGTCAAGGTAACGGAGGAGGGAAGAAAAGGGGAGGAAAGGAGCCTCAAGAAGAAGATTGAAGTTCAACATGTCAGCACAGTCAACCTTATGGCACGGATGGAAGCGGTTGGTTGCTTCTCGCATGACCTTTTTATACGACATCTTCAAAGTCGTCCATGCCATCGTCGTCTTCCGTATTGTCCGCCGTTGCGCCGTTGGCCCCGCTCGCCTGCGCAATTTCTGTCGGTTTTGCGCGCTTACTGTCGCCATCGCTGGCTGAGCCAGACCGTGATCGCTTCCGCTGTCTGCTCGCTTCGGTCGATGGCTGAGGGACTGGTTCAAAGTCCTCGAACTCCTCTTCGTCGACCGAGGGTGCTTGGCTGGGCTTTGTTGACGGGTCTGCAGATGCGGCTGCTTCGGCCGTTTGAAGACTGGCGTATTGCGCGTAGTAATCGTCATCGTCGGCATCGTCATCCTCGTTGCGCTCATCGACATGGTAGCCATTAGACGAATTGAGATGCTGCTGCTTGCGCCCCAGCGCAGTTTGCTCGCCGCTGACGGTGCTTGCCAGATGCCATGCGGGCAAAGCGTTCTGCTTTCGCTGTTCATCTTCGGCCTGCTGCTTGGCGAGTCGACGAGCCGCTTCAGCTGCAGGGTCGTTCGAGGCGAGGTCGACCTGGAGCGTAGGCGCACCGTTGACATTCGAGGATGAAGGCGCGGAGAAAGCGTCGTCAGACCTGTTCGCGAACCAAGGCTGCGAGGCAGCATGCTTGGTGAGCCAAGCACCAACGTCAAGAGGTGGTAACGTGATGCCTTCCGTGCGACGAAGACCTCCTAGCAAGGTAGCGAGCTGCTCATTGAAGCGCATCAGACTGTCCTTGCTCCTCTTGACATCCTCGGCCTCCTCATTGTCGACGAGCTCGGTGCTGCAGCCCGGCGTTTCGCAAACAAAGACGTTGCGGAACATGTCGAGCAGATGTGCGACTTCGAGCGTAGAGTACGACTTTTTGCATCTAGGACAGACGTAGCCCTTGTTGTCGAGCTCGTTGCGGAGGCGAGTGTCAATCTTTTGCGGATAGACATCATGCGCCACTTGGTGACATCGAGAAACAGCTTGAAATCGAGGTAGTAGTAAGTTCGAGGTACGCTACGATTTGTGATGGCGTCTCTGATCTCGTTTCGACGGAAGGTGCAGATGAGCTTGTCTTCGAGCAGCTTGGACGAGAGCGCTGCAAGCTCCTTGACCTGAATACCGAGACGATGCGCGAGGATATCGGCGGGAAGGACGGTAATGCTGACGAGCTGGTCCATGAGAACAATGTGTCGATCTTCGTAAAAAATGCGTGCGACGATCTGAGCCATCCTGCGAATGGTGGAGAGCTGTTCTTCGCTGGCCAGCTTGATCTCGGAATCGTGACCAGCACGACTGAGGCTGGTAATGCTCGACATGGTATTGACAGAAGAAGGGGGGTATATGGCAGGGCGGGTATCAACAAGACGAAAACACGAGCAGGACGATGAACAGGATGCAAATGGAAAGAGGTCAGACGTAACACCAAGAAATATGACAAGGCGGGAGGCACAAGAGAGGGATTTGGCGCGGAGCCAAAGCCTAGTCGGATGCCATATCGATGGCGACGTTGGGTGATGGTGGGAGAGACAAAAGCAATCCTCAACAATTCTCAATCATATTGTCAGTTTCTCGCAACACGATTTTTTCGTCTGATCACCGCAGTTTTCCCATTCGAACGCTTTCGCTTCCACCTGACTTTTGAGCATCGGTTCCGTTCGGTTTCGTGGAAGAGGATCAGGATCGAAGCTACAATTTCAGCCGATGGGCCAAATTGCATCGGGCGCTCAACCGGTGTTCATGCAGTCAGGGTCCAACTCTTTTTTTGGTTTCTGGTTTTTTGTTTCTTTGATTTCAGGTCTGTGAAAGAAAAAACGCACAATGCAGTCAGTCACTCTCTCTCTCTCTGTGTCTCTGTTTGAGTGAATAAGTAAACTTTGTCGGCACGCACGGTTCTGATTTCATTGACCAGACAAAGCAGAAAGAGAGAGAAAAAAGAAAGCTCGACTGAGCAGCAGCAGCGTGTCGCTATCTGCTCCTCCTCTCCTCGTCCCGTTCCGCACTCCCTCACAGCTTCACCTCTCATCTCCACACGGGAACGAACGAAGCAACCAAGATTCCGTTTCGAAACGGTATCAGCGTTCACGTCGAGCGAACCTCGTCCAATCTTTTGCACGACGCTGTGCAAAAAGCGCTGCCTGTATACCCGCGCCTTCTCAGCGTCCACCAAGAGCTCTTCGTGGCGATGCCTCCGCTCCTATAAAGCTTCGCTTCGTATCATTACGCAAAGTAGCCGGGCTTGCCTAGGCCCGACTCAGTGTGTCGGATCCTCTGCTGACAAGTCATCAAGATGTTCAGGGTTCCTCCGCTTCCGGCCCACCTCGATACCTACGAGGGATGGGAGCCCTCGCCCTCCGAACCCAACATTGCAAAGGTTGGCAATCGCATTACGCCCGCTGACATGTGGACACATTTTGTCAGTCAACGTCGTCCCGTCATTATCGATGGCTTGCTCCAGGACCCAGACTGGACCGCTTCCAAATGGACTAATCTCGATTATCTCAGATCCACCGCTGGCGAGGTGCCCGTCAAGATTGAGCCCGTCCACCCTTCAGCAGGTCATTTCGGCACCTCCGTCAAGCGAAAGAAGGTCAAATTCTCCGAGTTTCTCGACATGCTCCAAGACACCGACAGTGCAGGCAAGTGGTATCTCACCACTCAATACGTCGACAAGGGCGACCAAGACGAGTCGGCCATCGACGCTGCATCTCACGATCCCGACAGGGAACAAGATGATTATGAGCCCGATCTTGACGACGTCCTCCCCGCCCCCACAAATGCTCTCTCCAATGACTTTCCCGCCCGTCCAGCCCTCCTTGGAAACCTCGTTCTCCAACAGTGCAACCTATGGCTCGGCAACAGCAACGAGGGCAAGAGCTCCGGATTGCATCACGATTTCCATGACAACCTCTACATTCTCCTCTCCGGCTACAAACGCTTTCTTCTCTTTCCACCCTCGGCACATCGGTACCTACATCCTCGCGGCCTTGTCGACAGGGTGTATCCAAACGGCCTCATCGTCTATTCGCCGCCAGGCGAGCTCCCTTCCTACGTGCCTGTCCGCGGTCGTAAGCCCCAACTCCCCATACGTCCAGACGGTCTTGTTCCCTCCGAAGCCGCAAGGTGGCGCCGCAAAGCTCGTCTGCGGGTCAAACGCGAGATCGACGAGCGCGCCGCTGCCGATGCAGGTGAAGGCTCCCGCCACAAGAGCCAACGCAAGGGCAAAGCAAAGCAGACCCGTCTTCAGGAGCTCGCAGAAGAGGCTTTCCTCCAAGCCGAAGCCGAACTTCGCATCTGTCGCATGGATGAAGAAGGCATCGACCCTGAAGACGACACCTTGGACGAAGATTTCGATTACGACGACGACAGCAATGCCGATCTTGACGGTCTCCTGAACTCCCTCGTCAATTCCAACGGCAACCAGCTCATCGACTCATCCGAAGAGATTCAGTCTGAAGACGATGACTACGACAATCACAGCGGCGGCGTACAGGATGACGACCATGTAGACGATAACGAGGACGACGACGATGGTGACGATGACGACGATGACGACCACCAAACCCGTCGATTCTTGGACTCACTCCCTGCTCCGGTCAAACATATCGGCATAGCAGCTTTGGCTGGCGATCCAGTATCCATTCGAAAGCTGCGTGCATACCTTGAAAGTGTCGCCGAGTCGGACGATTCCGACACCCAGCAGGCCAATTCGGAACAAAGGTCAGATCTTGAGCCAGCCGACGTGAGCGATTCGAGCGCTTCAGGCGCTCAAGACGAGCCATTGTCCGAAGACGAAGATCCACCACCCGTTGCGCTTATCTCTTCCAACCTCGTCCTCTCCAATGGTCTCTCTCGTAAGCGCAAGGATGAGTCATCTTCAGAACAAGCTGATGTCTCTGACGATCAAGCACGTCTGGAAGCGTCCGATACCGTAGAGTCGGGTGACTCACCCGCTCCCGCCAAGCGAGTCAAGATTGCTCCCCTCGACAATGTCAGCGACGCACTTTCTTCGTCTGGATGCAGCGAGAATGGCATCGAGCAAGGCGACGACCAAGCGCAAGACACAGGCTCGAGCGAAGACGATGACGAAGAGGACGACAGTGACGAGCCAGGTTTCTTTGGTGTCGACTCCGGCTCCGAGTTCGGTGACGTAGACGAAGGCGAAGCTGAGCTCGAGCGACTCCTTGCCATGGCCAATCAGGATGCACAAGCTCAAGCGTCATCGGCCACTGACGAAGATGATGAAGACAACGAGCCTCAGAGTTTCTCGCGCATCCCGCCGAAAGTCCTGCATCGCTGTCTCGACATTCCGGACGACCCATCCCGACCGATGCCCAAGCAGAGCAACGGTACTGCAGGTGCACGCAACAAGGAAGCCGGAGCGTCCGAGGTTTACTCGCCCTTGCCTGGTTGTCCACAGCCAATCGAGGTATTTCTCAAACCAGGACAGATGCTTTACCTTCCCGCTAGCTGGTATCATGAGGTCACGTCTTCATCAAGGCCGCCTCTTCATGACCAACAAGACGACACCGAACATAGCGCAGACGCCAGCAAGGTGCACATGGCGCTGAATTACTGGTTTCATCCTCCCGACGCGCTAGAGTTTGAGCCCGTCGAGCCTAGGCAAGCCCTAAACGCCAACGGACAAGGCCGAGCATCGAGCGACATCATTGTTCCTGGTCTTGGCGTCGGCCTCGGCGAGAGTGCAATCGAGAATCGCGGCAACGGGACAGGCACCCACGAGAGGCCGTATCGCGACGCTGAAGTCTGGGACGAGGTCGCCCAAGCAGTTGCTCGGCAAATCCAGCTTGCAAAAGACGGTGCGTCCACCTGATGGATTCACTTCGCATGTCGATTCACCTCCCCACTCATCAGCACCACTTCTCCTGCTAGGATCGATTCACACACAATGCCCAGCAGCAGCTGAGATTTTCACACTTTTCATCGTCGCCTTCTGCATGTATGATTGCTAGCTTGGTCAACTATCCGTCAGGTCGTTGCGAAATGTCTCTGTTCCGCGTTAGCATCATCAGAACCCGCTTTCTTCGAATGCAACCAAACTTTGGCCCAATGTGCCATCAAACAGCTTCCAGACGTCCGGCATCGACTCGAGCGCTGGAAGGATCTGCGCCAGCTGTTGCTGCGGCATGTTGAGGTTCATGCCAGGAATGTTGGTCTGCGTACCCTCGTAAGACATGATCGGCGGTGCGGTCGACCACGATTGAGCGGGATCCGTCTGATCGCTGCCCTGGACTGACTCGAGGGCTTCCCTTCTCCATGACGACCCATTTCTCGCTGAGGCTCCTGCATCGCTCGCTCCGTTTCGCGTTGCATTCATTGGGCTAGCGCCATGGTTGAGCTCCGCATTTCCCGGTCCACCGTTGTACGACATGAACATGCTCGACAACGAGTTGGCTGCTTCGCCAGGTTGGAAGGAGACACTGTGACCAGCACGCGACGTCGAGTTGCCGGCGAGAGGATTGAAGTTGGTCGATCCGTATCCAAAGGAAGCGCTCGGAAGTAGACCGTCGTCTGGCGACGTACCTTCTAGCACAGCAGAAGACACGTCCGAGCGCACAGAGCCATGATTGAAGTGCGAGAACCAGCTAGCCTCTAGCGTTGGATCGGTCAATGCATTGTTGGCATACGGTCGATCTGATGTGGGTTCCACGGCCAACGGCACCTTGCTAATATCGTTCCGCATATTCGTCGGCGATACCGGTTGCGAATCGTCTTCATCTTCAGGCAGCCGGATACGCTTGAGGACCGAGTCAACCCCATCTGTGTTCTTGCGTTTTCTTGGTTGGCCAGGTCGTCGATCGTAGCGTTCGCCCTCCGCGAGAAGGTCGGAGAGCAGCTGACATCCTCTGCGAGCAATGGCGCTTTTGCGTGTAAACCGACTGAGCGCCTCGAGGGCCCGTTTCACTTCTTGGCGCCGCAAAGCACGTTGTTCCGCATTTGAAGCAGGCTCGAACATATCCAGCGCAAGGATTGTGACAGCAGCGACAGAGTGATAAGGAATCGTCCAAAGCGCTCCGCCATGAACCCGCGATTGCAAATCCAACTGCGGTCTGTCGTCACCGTCGGCGTTGAGGCCCAGTCCGCGTTCAAGCTCGTGCAGAACGCCGCGAGCCGTCTCAATCGACGCGCTATGTGACAGCGCCCTCTCTTCCGCTGGAACATCTCGTGACAAAAAAGCACGGTGCATGACCAGGATCTTGTGCTGCACCGAGATGAAGAGGTAGTGCTGCAGGACGGTGGTGAAGCTTGGCAGGGAAGCGTGTTTGCCCTGCGTTGACGCTGACCGCGTTGGATCGAGACAGGCCTTGAAGCGGTCCGTCACAAAGCGTAGACGCTCCTCGTGGTGCTTGACCAGCGACAGAGACGGCATCTCGCGCGTCTTGTTGAGGTCTTCGAAAAAGTCACAGACGATCTTGGCGACATGGCAGGTGAACCGCTGTTTCGACGCCACGGTGAGCACATTGACCTCTCGATTGATCAACCGGCCTTCTTCCAGGTCTTCGTCCGAGCAATTGTGCGGCAATGGAGTGTCGTACTGTCCCTCTACGATGGAGAAACAGCCGCTGAACGGAATTGCAAAGTAATCCTGCTGAGTGAATGCCCACCATACGCGTTTGCCCACTTCGAGATCGATAATGCGCTTCTTCCAGATTGCGAACTGCCTCCGCGATTCATCAGGAAGGCGACATGATCCCGTGTCCTCGCATCGCACGCCTGCACGCTCGAGCACCTGTCCACGCTGGGCGGCGCAAGCCTCCAAGAATCTTGCGGTTCGACCTAGCGCGTGTAGGCCGAGCGTCTGCGCAGTCTTGATGCCAATCGCAAGGAGCGAGGTGAGCAGATCGCTGCCGCAAATGTTGTGGCCTGCAACGCACAGGATCGCGATTGTCTGACAAGAGTAAATCGAAGGCTTGACAAGATAATCGGCCAGAGAGAGCGAGTCCATGGCGGCATGTAGCAGGACCGAAGCGGAACGTGTTCGGTCTGACTCCGAACCAAGACCGCAGTAGGCACTCTCCTCCTCTGACATTTGATGAATCGCAATACTGCAGATGACGTAAAAGAGTGAAAGCCAAGCAGGATCGATCGCCCGGTATCCTTGATACTCAGTGTTTCCCTCTTCTGGAACAGCGATTGCCACGAACGCCTCGACCTCTCTTTCAAAAGTTGGGAAGTGCACGCAGCAGTGCTGCCAAGCGCCAATCTCCTTGGCTACTCCAACGATCCGGCGGATGCCAGCAGGAGTCAGTACCACAGCTTTGAGCCCATCCGTCACCGGCTTCGCAGCTGGCCTCGCGAGCAGATTTGCGGGCGGCAGCTCATCGGGATGCAACCTTAGTAGCGAATCGATGCGAGAGACAATGCGAGGAGGCAAGCCGCGACGAAGGTGTTTGAGCATGCGCGATCTACCATCGGCGCCTTGCTCCGATCCCGTCCCTGCTGGATCGCGGACTCTTGACGAAGCGGGGCTATCCCTGGCCGAGGCCTGGACCTGGTTGCCTGGACCTCTGGGGCTCTCTGGAAGCCCAGACTCTATTTCGCTGTCGGAAGAATTGACATCGAAGTCAACGTCGCGCCGCCTGTCCTTGCCAAGGGTGAGAAACTCTAGCGTTGTGGCGGCGTCGGTAGACGCCAATTCGGCGTTGCGTCCCTGTGGCCGCATCGCTGGAAGATTGTCTGGTAGCTGACGTGCTGGCTGGGTAGCTGATCGCGGCGTATCGACACTAGCAGCACCGACTCGGTCACTGCTAGAGACGTTGTCCGTGTCGCTGAAGCTTGTGCGCTCATTCCCACCGTTGAAAGCGGCAACTGCTTCGGTTCTAGACCAGCTTGCACGATTCTCGCCAAGGACGGAGATTACGTCCTCCACATCTTTCAACCTAGCTTTCACGTCCTCGATCGACTCTTCTTGCTTTGTGTGCTCATTCAAGCGCCGTTCGATGCGATCGAGTTGCGCCTGTAATCTTGAGAGACTGTGCAAGAAGATCTCGGTGCCATCCCGAGCGGGCGGTGCTGGTTCCCCCGCGCTGACCACTGACGAGAACCTTCGACGAGGTGCGGTCGGCGTTGAGCTTGCGTCGAAGGACGTCTCGTATTCACTCTGCTGCTGATCGGGAGACTCGAGCTTGTGTGAAGAAGGACCGGCTGCTGCATGCGAGGACCCTTCGAGCCGACAATGCTCTGCTTTGCCGCGCTTGACACATGATTGACATGGGACCTTCTTGTCGCATCGTATCTTCCTTCGTGCACACTCGGTGCACGACCACGACGGACGTTGACTTCGCTTGTAGGGGATGAGCACTGACTTGGGCTCAACAGCGCCAGCTGTTTCGGACCCTGCCATCTCGCATGGAGCGTGCGCCAAATTGTAGTGGTGTCCGGCTCTTGCACCTCGATGCGCCGACCAGAGTGTGACAGGGCGTGCCTGTTCCTACGCGACAGGTGCGATTGCGGCTGAGCCAGGGTGGCGGCGAGCGACGGCTGATCTTCGTGCTGAGGAAGCCGATAGGAACTTCGCAGATGATGTGGTGATGACAATGGAGTTAGGAGCTGCCACACTTGTCGGACCGACCAGCTCGCTTGAGCATCTTCTTCTCGTGTCTCGGAAGCGCTTCCTTATCTTTCTTATCGGTACTTGTGGGGTGGAAGCTCTGATTGGTCGAGAAAGGAAATGTTAGGCCGCTGCCTCAGCTCACATCAACCGTATTGAGGTCAACTTTTTCTCGCGTAACGCTGACGCTGCGCGACCAATCCTACATTGTCAGTCATCTCCACGACTTTGTGTATACGCTGATGAGGCCATCTGATCTCGAGGAACGCACGCGGCGTAGAGGGCCGCTCAGACTTTATCATGTTGTGTTGGCTGCTGAATGACAAAAAACTTCAAAATCCTGTTGCCATTCGCGTCTTTCTTCTGGACTCCGACAAAATAAACTTATTTTCGACTGACAGAATTTCCGACTTCCCAGCTCCTGATTGAAAGCCAAAGTAAACCTCCTCGTCCCATTACCTCCAAAATCGACAGGACAATCGAGAACAGGAGAAAGCATCGAATAAAATAAATTTCACGACATCAATATTGGGGAAAGCACATTACGAGTCGAAAACACTGTTGAGAGTATAGATCGCCATCAAAGTTCTGAACCGAGTACGGCGTGTAAGTCCTACATATACTTTAGCTTGACCACGTATGTCCAGTATGCGCAAGGTGGAAAAGAAGCTGTTTTTGCGCCAGTGCGGGCAAGTGACAAGCGCGAAATGAGGTTAGACTTTTTGTGATGTCTCTTGTATATTCTGACAATTGGATCTTTGTTTTCTGGAAAGGATTTAAAGTGCAACGACTGCCAAAAGTTCCATTTGTCAGTCTGTGTCTTTTTAGACAGTGAAGTTACGATGACTTTGACACGCTTTAAACAAGGTGTGTCGATTAATTTGTCATGATCCGCTTTAAATCAGTTCCGAGTACTCGTTGGCGCCGGCGTCAGTCTGGGTTGTTCAAAGAAATAAGATTCGAGGCGCCAACTTGTCAGATTTACTCCATTGATGTTTACTGGTCGCAATTGTCACAAAGTAGCCATACGTTTTGCGCACATCCAAGGACATTCTGAAGGTCCACGAGAACGTCGACGCTGTGGTGTTGGGCTCATCATGCGTGTGTTTTCTCCTTCTGGGAGGTTTACTTTCCTTGTATATATGACAATGCGAATTCATCCTCGTTTGGACGATGAATGGGGCTCCGCGACGACCAAGGGGGTACCGCATATATTTGTCTTCGACAATATCTGTTGTGTAAGCTTGTTTATAAACGGCCATTGTTGCTGATCCGCGTGGGGCCGTCAGATCAAGGTGGGAATGTTCAGCGTCTAGGTCTGAGGATGACGATATTACTGAGAGCAGGAGCGACGTCACCAAAGGAACCCAAATTACAATGGTCCCGTGCAAGTCCGCTGTCAATACTTGTCTGTTCGGCGATCAGCTCGAAGTGAAGAGCTAAGGTCGATAGAATGTTCACATAAAGTCCCAAGAGTTTTTGGTCT
>CAKMXS010000061.1:0-16493 GCA_928852645.1 Mycosarcoma mackinlayi | reverse complement strand
CACCTGCCCGCGAGGACCCTTACGCTGCCAACAGGCCGTCTTCCGTCAGCTCCAACGTCAGGTCAATGAGGAGAACGCTCTCCAGAAGTCGATCATCATCATGCAGCAGAACTCGGCCCACTTCGAGGAGGGCATCGTCCGCAGCATCCAGAGCGCTTGGCAGACCTTCGACTGAGTGGTCCGGTCGCATGTCGGCCCAGGTCCAGGACACCTGGCTCAGCCTCGGCGTCCAGATGCGCTCGCTCCAGCCCAACTCGGAGTGGATCGCCTTGCCCGCCCGCTCTCCGACCACTTGCTTCGACCCGGACACCCCTCTCCGCCCCCGAGACCATCGACTACCCCGGCAAGGACGACCCCTCAGTCCATCCCCGTCCCCCCCGACATCCTCGAGCGCAGAAGCGCTTCACAAAGACCTACAAGAGTCCTTCTACGTCCTCACCCCCTCTGGCTACCTCCACGAACACGGCTCGTCGGACCCCACCAAGCACCCCTCGCCCGAACTCTCGCTCTTCCTGCCTGAATGCACCCTCGGCCCTCCCTCGACCATGGCTGCCAGAAATAAATTCCACATCGAGGCCGCAAGGTCACGGGCAACCAGTCTACCGATGCCTTCCAGAGTCTTGCCAGCCTCGGTATGGGTCGCGAACACGCTTACACCTTCCGCGCCCGCAGCCACGACGAGATGATGGAGTGGTGGAACGACATCAGCAGCTCTCCAAAGTCTACCTCACCACCTCGGAGCAGATGGACCGCTCTGGTATCGTCCCTGCCGCCGTCCGCGCCGCTGGTTACCGCTCCGAGGAGGAAGACGAGGACGAAGAAGGACAGAGCTCCATCGAGGAGGAGGAGGACGAGGAGCGAGGAGGCTGCCGATGAGAACGAGCCTCACGCTGCCCCTGCCCTCGCCGGCGCCTCTACCTCGGCCGCCAAGGAGGAGGAAGTCCCCGCCTACACCGGTGGCTCCGCCTCCCAGGGTGAGGGTTGGCCCCAGCGGCTACCTCCTCGAGAGAAGAAGGGCCCGAGTCGGCTCAGGCCGGTGAGCCTTCACTGGACGGCCTCAACCGCAGCGCTTCGTCGGCTGGCAAGGAGAAGGCAGCCGAGACCGAGGCCAAGGAGGCATGAAGTTGATGCTATCTCAACTCACTCTGGGCCGCATCTGATGTGGCTCTGAGACCCACATGGCTACGATCGATATCCCAGGAGCTTCCGATTCGATCTCCCTCTTTATCCTTTATCCAAGCTTTGAGATCGTCAAGGCCAGGTCTTGCCTCTTTATTCTTTCTTCCTCCTGGGAGTGCTCCCGTTGTTATCCCTCTCTCCTTTGACTCGAACATTCTTTTTCCGTTTCAACTTGTATGTAAGCTTTTTCGCAGCTTGATCCGTGTCATGATGGATGCAGCTTGCTTGCCAATACCATTTGCGCATCTGAATTTCCCTACAATCTGCCTGTGGCTTTGGTGTGCACATCGATCTGTGAAATGGTGAGCACAGTCACTTGATTGGTGATGATGACAAGATGACACTGATGCTATTTACTCTAAGGAAAGATTACCGAAGCGAGCCAGTAGCGGATGGCAAAGGCGAGACACGAACCTGCCACTTGGATGATCATGATGTGAGCCCATAGGCCGTATTCGGTGATGTGGGGTCAGCAAAAGAGTTTCTGATGCGGGGGCACCGTTGGGGAAGATGTCGTACGCCTCTGATGACGAGAACGGCGTTGAGGATGGTCAAGTTAGTGGTACTTTTGATGCGACGGCGGGTTTCTGGGTCGTAGTAGTCGAGCTGTACCAGATGCAGTGCCGAAAGACATCGGAGTACTAGACCTGAGATGAATTGCTGGCGGGCCGAAGTGGTTTTGCCCGAAGTGTTGACCAGTTGACTGTCCTTGTCCGCATCGCCTGAAGCAAAATGCTGAATGGAAGGATAGACACAATTTGTCTCGACGTGATACCTTGGCACTTTCGATGCATGCTTGGATTGGGCACCAAACCAAACGGCTGTGGACAGCTGTGAAGCCAAAAAGTTGAAGATCTGCGGAACAAAAGAAGAGCAGTACCGTCTTGCTAAAGTGACCCAGATGCCACCGTGGAAGAACCATGCCGGCAAAATAGCAGAAAATATAATGCTCCTACAAACACTCGTGCTGGGTACCTGTTCCACGAGGAAGAGGGCCATGCATACTGCTGTCAAGGGAAGGGGAGAAGGTAGAGGCTGAGCAGAGTGTCGACGAAGCAATTCTTTGCTCGATCGAGACCCGGGCATGCCGGCGCGAGAGTCGAGGTAGAGCCCACTATTGATGCACAGCGAGATTGAGATGACGATGCCTTGGCCCCCTTCGACGCCATTGATTCAAGCAATAATGTTGATGCTGTTGGTGCAAAGGTCGAGGAGAAGCGACATGTAGAGGTAGTACAGAGGTCCGAGTTCCAAAACCGACGAACCGATCCACTGCCTCAGTGTGCCAGGCCAGCCAGGACGACGACCGAGAGTACCTCCTCCACTCGCATAGTAGACGGTGAGCAAGGGAATGCTCGAAATGACGGGAATGGGCAGCTTGTACCTCCAACGAATGTCGAACTGTCATCCAGAAAACCGAGCACGATCGCCGATGAGAAGGACAATAGCGCCGAGAGGAAAGTGGCCAGCTCGTGATGTAGGGAACCCACCCCTTCCGTCCATTTGACCCTCCCAGCCATGACCGATCTGCTTGACGTGCTGCAGAGAAAGAAGAAGAAAAGTAGCGAAAGGGGATGAACAGAAACAGCATGGCCGTACGTACACTGCCGCTGTGGGAAGACCAAGGCTCTCTGGGATGGGTTCGGGCTTGTTCTTGAGCAGTCTCGGCCTTTGAAGCCGCGAGCGAAAAAGGCATCTTTCGTCTTGCCAATGGCTACACTGGCGGCCCAGTAGCCGATCAAGGAAAAGCCAATGGAGGCGAAGACAGCCTGGGAACGCATCGTCATAGTAAAGGATGGTTCGTTGCTGCTTGAAAGGTGAGCACCGAGTCGAGCATGTGGGTGGCTTGGATGGTCGCGAGTCGAGAAAGAGAATACTCTCCTAGCCATCGAAATGGAGGCCCAGACGGGACCGCTGACATGGTAGATGCCTGACACCTCGAGTTGGATAATCGGGTAGCGGCGCAAAACGCCAGCGCGCCAGTGGCAGCACAAAAAGCCGCTGTGGTGAGCGACGTCATCCTTTCGCCACGCCTCGAGCTTCGACGACGACGATGATGATGATGATGTTTGCTCGTTTGTCCTCTTGCTTGGCGGTGGCAAAGAGGGGGAAGAAGCAGAGATCGAAACGCGTGGGCCGTGCCAAAGCCCATTATACTCAATGCACAGTCTTATCCGTGATGGAATTCAGGAATTCAGGGTCCGTTCCCCGACGATCCCGTCTCAGACGGGCGGGCCAAGATCTTGGTTTGGCGTTGCAAATCTAACCTTTACGCTAACGTGCATGCTTCCCGACTTCACTGACCGCTCATCCGGCATCGCATCTTTACACACTCAAAGAGCATTCTCGAACCTGTGTCGCATTGCAGAGCTTTTCCATCATGTACATCAGCTGCAGACGCTCAAAAATCAATTATCATGCGAGCATCAGAGGAGAACAAAAGCAGAGGAGGAAATGTCTTCACAGTCCAGGACTTCAAAAGCAACTCTGGCTGGCGAAAGCCCTTTCGTCTCGAAAGACTCAGACTTCCGGCAGCTCTGATGACCTCCGCAGACTTGAGATACCGACGGCCCTGGACAAGCCGCGCTGCATCTTTAGTTGCAAAGAGCTGAAAGTTAGGGCACGCCGGAGCGCTATCGCTTCTACCAGGAGGGAAGCTCGCCGCCATTCGCCACAAAGCAAAACCCTCACAGAGGAGCTGCGAAAAAGCAAAACGAATCCAGGCTAGATGAAAGAAATGGTGTTGATGTCGCTAGGCTATGACTCAAACCCCGGTCGCGGGGAGTACAACCGCAAAATAATGACGCACTCCCAGAGACTCGGTGCTCTTAAGACCCAGCATGTGTGACCCGAAGGTCCAAGGGGAAGGAACGAGAGGAGGTCAAGGTAACGGAGGAGAGGGAAGAAAAGGGGAGGAAAGGAGCCTCAAGAAGAAGATTGAAGTTCAACATGTCAGCACAGTCAACCTTATGGCACGGATGGAGCGGTTGGTTGCTTCTCCGCGCATGACAGCACATACGACATCTTCAAAGTCGTCCCATGCCATCGTCGTCTTCCGTATTGTCCGCCGTTGCGCCGTTAGCCCCGCTCGCCTGCGCAATTTCTGTCGGTTTTGCGCGCTTACTGTCGCCATCGCTGGCTGAGCCGAACCGTGATCGCTTCCGCTGTCTGCTCGCTTCGGTCGATGGCTGAGGGACTGGTTCAAAGTCCTCGAACTCCCTTCGTCGACCGAGGGTGCTTGGCTGGGCTTTGTTGACGAGGTCTGCAGATGCGGCTGCTTCGGCCGTTTGAAGACTGGCGTATTGCGCGTAGTAATCGTCATCGTCGGCATCGTCATCCTCGTTGCGCTCATCGACATGGTAGCCATTAGACGAATTGAGATGCTGCTGCTTGCGCTTAGCGCAGTTTGCTCGCCGCTGACGGTGCTTGCCAGATGCCATGCGGGCAAAGCGTTCTGCTTTCGCTGTTCATCTTCAATACCGCTTGCTTGGCGAGTCGACGAGCCGCTTCAGCTGCCGGAAGTCGTTCGAGCGAGGTCGACCTGGAGCGTAGGCGCACCGTTGACATTCGAGGATGAGAGCGCGAAAGCGTCGTCAGACCTGTTCGCGAACCAAGGCTGCGAGGCAGCATGCTTGGTGAGCCAAGCATAACGTCAAGAGGTGGTAACGTGATGCCTTCCGTGCGACGAAGACCTCCTAGCAAGGTAGCCCGAGCTGCTCATTGCGGCCGCATCAGACTGTCCTTGCTCCTCTTGACATCCTCACGGCCGCATCCTCATTGTCGACGAGCTCGGTGCTGCAGCCCGGCGTTTCGCAAACAAAGACGTTGCGGAACATGTCGAGCACGCAGATGTGCGACTTCAGAGCGTAGAGTACGACTTTTTGCATCTAGGACAGACGTAGCCCTTGTTGTCGGAAGCTCGTTGCGGAGGCGAGTGTCAATCTTTTTTGCGGATAGACATCATGCGCCACTTGGTGACATCGAGAAACAGCTTGAAATCGAGGTAGTAGTAAGTTCGCAGTACGCTACGATTTGTGATGGCGTCTCTGATCTCGTTTCGACGGAAGGTGCAGATGAGCTTGTCTTCGAGCAGCTTGGACGAGAGCGCTACCCAGCTCCTTGACCTGAATACCGAGACGATGCGCGAGGATATCGGCGGGAAGGACAGTAATGCTGACGAGCTGGTCCATGAGAACAATGTGTCGATCTTCGTAAATGCGTGCGACGATCTGAGCCATCCTGCGAATGGTGGAGAGCTGTTCTTCGCTAGCCAGCTTGATCTCGGAATCGTGACCAGCACGACTGAGGCTGGTAATGCTCGACATGGTACATTGACAGAAGAAGGGGTATATGGCAGGGCGGGTATCAACAAGACGAAAACACGAGCAGGACGATGAACAGGATGCAAATGGAAGAGGTCAGACGTAACACCCAAGAAATATGATAAGGCGGGAGGCACAAGAGGGATTTGGCGCGGAGCCAAAGCCCAAGATCGGATGCCATATCGATGGCGACGTTGGGTGATGGTGGGAGAGACAAAAGCAATCCTCAGCAATTCTCAATCATATTGTCAGTTTCTCATAACACGATTTTCGTCTGATCACCGCAGTTTTCCCATTCGAACGCTTTCGCTTCCACCTGACTTTTGAGCATCGGTTCCGTTCGGTTTCGTGGAAGAGGATCAGGATCGAAGCTACAATTTCAGCCGATGGGCCAAATTGCATCGGGCGCTCAACCGGTGTTCATGCAGTCAGGTCCAGCTCTTTTGGTTTCTGGTTTTTGTTTCTTTGATTTCAGGTCTGTGAAAGAAAAAACGCACAATGCAGTCAGTCACTCTCTCTCTCTGTGTCTCTGTTTGAGTGAATAAGTAAACTTTGTCCCCCCGCTTTACGGTTCTGATTTCATTGACCAGACAAAGCAGAAAAGAGAGAGAAAAAAGACTCGACTGAGCAGCAGCAGCGTGTCGCTATCTGCTCCTCCTCTCCTCGTCAAGTTTCGCACTCCCTCACAGCTTCACCTCTCATCTCCACACGGGAACGAACGAAGCAACCAAAGATTCCGTTTCGAAACGGTATCAGCGTTCCGTCGAGAGCGAACCTCGTCCAATCTTTTGCACGACGCTGTGCAAAAAGCGCTGCCTGTATACCCGCGCCTTCTCAGCGTCCACCAGAGCTCTTCGTGGCGATGCCTCCGCTCCTATAAAGCTTCGCTTCGTATCATTACGCGCAAAGTAGCCGGGCTTACCTAGGCCCGACTCAGTGTGTCGGATCCTCTGCTGACAAGTCATCAAGATGTTCAGGGTTCCTCCGCTTCCGGCCCACCTCGATACCTACGAGGGATGGGGAGCCCTCGCCCTCGAACCCAACATTGCAAAGGTTGGCAATCGCATTACGCCCGCTGACATGTGGACACATTTTGTCAGTCAACGTCGTCCGTCATTATCGATGGCTTGCTCCAGGACCCAGACTGGACCGCTTCCAAATGGACTAACTCGATTATCTCAGATCCACCGCTGGCGAGGTGCCCGTCAAGATTGAGCCGTCACCCTTCAGCCAGGTCATTTCGGCACCTCTCCGTCAAGCGAAAGAAGGTCAAATTCTCCAGTTTTCTCGACATGCTCCAAGACACCGACAGTGCAGGCAAGTGAGCATCTCACCACTCAATACGTCGACAAGGGCGACCAAGACGGAATCGGCCATCGACGCTGCATCTCCTGATCCCGACAGAGAACAAGATGATTATGAGCCCGATCTTGACGACGTCCTCCCCGCCCCCACAAATGCTCTACTCCAATGACTTTCCCGCCCGTCGCGCCCTCCTTGGAAACCTCGTTCTCCAACAGTGCAACCTATGGCTCGGCAGCAACAGCAACGAGGGCCAAAGAGCTCCGGATTGCATCACGATTTCCATGACAACCTCTACATTCTCCTCTCCGGCTACAAACGCTTTCGCCTCTTTCCACCTCGGCACATCGGTACCTACATCCTCGCGGCCTTGTCGACAGGGTGTATCCAAACTCAACCTCATCGTCTATTCGCCGCCAGGCGAAGCTCCTTCCTACGTGCCTGTCCGCGGTCGTAAGCCCCAGCTCCCCATCGTCCGGAACGGTCTTGTTCCCTCGAAGCCGCAAGGTGGCGCCGCAAAGCTCGTCTGCAGGTCAAACGCCCCGAGATCGACGAGCGCGCCGCTGCCGATGCAGGTGAGCTCCCGCCACAAGAGCCAACGCAAGGAGCAAAGCAAAGCAGACCCGTCTTCAGGAGCTGCGGCTCGCAGAAGAGGCTTTCCTCAAGCCGAAGCCAGCTTCGCATCTGTCGCATGGATGAAGAGAGCATCGACCTGAAGACGACACCTTGGACAGAAGATTTCGATTACGACGACGACAGCAATGCCGATCTTGACGGTCTCCTGAACTCCCTCGTCAATTCCAACGGCAACCAGCTCATCGACTCATCGAAGAGATTCAGTCTGAAGACGATGACTACGACAATCACAGCGGCGGCGTACAGGATGACGACCATGTAGACGATAACGGGGACGACGACGATGGTGACGATGACGACGATGACGACCACCAAACCCGTCGATTCTTGGACTCCTCCCTAACTCCGGTCAAACATATCGGCATAGCAGCTTTGGCTGGCGATCCAGTATCCATTCGAAAGCTGCGTGCATACCTTGAAAGTGTCGCCGAGTCGGACGATTCCGACCACCCAGCAGGCAATTCGGAACAAAGGTCAGATCTTGAGCCAGCCGACGTGAGCGATTCGAGCGCTTCAGGCGCTCAAGACGAGCCATTGTCCGAAGACGAAGATCCACCACCCGTTGCGCTTATCTCTTCCAACCTCGTCCTCCCCAATGGTCTCTCCCGTAAGCGCAAGGATGAGTCATCTTCAGAACAAGCTGATGTCTCTGACGATCAAGCACGTCTGGAAAGCGTCCGATACCGTAGAGTCGGGTGACTCACCCGCTCCCGCCAAGCGAGTCAAGATTGCTCCCTCGACAATGTCAGCGACGCACTTTCTTCGTCTGGATGCAGCGAGAATGGCATCCAGCAGGCGACGACCAGAAGAAAGCGCAGACACAGGCTCGAGCGAAGACGATGACGAAGAGGACGACAGTGACGAGCCAGGTTTCTTTAGTGTCGACTCCGGCTCCGAGTTCGGTAGACGTAGACGAAGGCGAAGCTGAAAATCCGAGCGACTCCTTGCCATGGCCAATCAGGATGCACAAGCTCAAGCGTCATCGGCCACTGACGAAGATGATGAAGACAACGAGCCTCAGAGTTTCTCGCGCATCCGCCGAAAGTCACCCCATCGCTGTCTCGACATTCCGGACGACCCATCCCGACCGATGCCCAGCAGAGCAACGGTACTGCAGGTGCACGCAACAAGGAAGCCGGAGCGTCCGAGGTTTACTCGCCCTTGCCTGGTTGTCCACAGCCAATCGAGTATTTCTCAAACCAGGACAGATGCTTTACCTTCCCGCTAGCTGGTATCATGAGGTCACGTCTTCATCAAGGCCGCCTCTTCATGACCAACAAGACGACACCGAACATAGCGCAGACGCCAGCAAGGTGCACATGGCGCTGAATTACTGGTTTCATCCTCCCGACGCGCTAGAGTTTGAGCCCGTCGAGCCTAGGCAAGCCCTAAACGCCAACGGACAAGGCCCAGCATCGGAATAACATCATTGTTCCTGGTCTTGGCGTCGGCCTCGGCGAGTGCAATCGAGAATCCGCGGCAACGGGACAGGCGCCACGAGAGGCCGTATCGCGACGCTGAAGTCTGGGACGAGGTCGCCCAAGCAGTTGCTCGGCAAATCCAGCTTACAAGGCCGGTGCGTCCACCTGATGGATTCACTTCGCATGTCGATTCACCTCCCCACTCATCAACACACTTCTCCTGCTAGGATCGATTCACACACAATGCCCAGCAGCTGAGATTTTCACACTTTCATCGTCGCCTTCTGCATGTATGATTGCTAGCTTGGTCAACTATCCGTCAGGTCGTTGCGAAATGTCTGTTCGCGTTAGCATCATCAGAACCCGCTTTCTTCGAATGCAACCAAACTTTTGGCCCAATGTGCCATCAAACAGCTTCCAGACGTCCGGCATCGACTCGAGCGCTGGAAGGATCTGCGCCAGCTGTTGCTGCGGCATGTTGAGATTCATGCCAGGAATGTTGGTCTGCGTACCCTCGTAAGACATGATCTCGGCGGTGCGGTCGACCACGATTGAGCGGGATCCCGTCTGATCGCTGCCCTGGACTGACTCGAGGGCTTCCCTTCTCCATGACGACCCATTTCTCGCTGAGCTCTGCATCACGCTCGCTCCGTTTCGCGTTGCATTCATTGGGCTAGCGCCATGGTTGAGCCTCCGCATTTCCCGGTCCACCGTTGGCGCGACATGAACATGCTCGACAACGAGTTGAAATACTTCGCCAGAGTTGGAAGGAGACACTGTGACCAGCACGCGACGTCGAGTTGCCGGCGAGAGGATTGAAGTTGGTCGATCCGTATCCAAAGGAAGCGCTCGGGAAATAAGACAAATCGTCTGGCGACGTACCTTCTAGCACAGCAGAAGACACGTCCGAGCGCACAGAGCCATGATTGAAGTGCGAGAACCAGCTAGCCTCTAGCGTTGGATCCGGTCAATGCATTGTTGGCATACGGTCGATCTGATGTGGGTTTTTGGCCAACGGCACCTTGCTATTATCGTTCCGCCTGTTCGTCGGCGATACCGATTGCGAATCGTCTTCATCTTCAAGCGGCCGGATACGCGAGGACCGAGTCAACCCCCATCTGTCGTTCTTGCGTTTTCTTGGTTGGCCAGGTCGTCGATCGTAGCGTTCGCCTCTCCCGCGAGAAGGTCGAGAGCAGCTGACATCCTCTGCGAGCAATGGCGCTTTTGCGTGTAAACCGACTGAGCGCCTCGAGGGCCCGTTTCACTTCTTGGCGCCGCAAAGCACGTTGTTCCGCATTTGAAGCAGGCTCGAACATATCCAGCGCAAGGATTGTGACAGCAGCGACAGAGTGATAAGGAATCGTCCAAAGCGCTCCGCCATGAACCCGCGATTGCAAATCCAACTGCGGTCTGTCGTCACCGTCGGCGTTGAGGGGCCCAGTCCGCGTTCAAGCTCGTGCAGAACGCCGCGAGCCGTCTCAATCGACGCGCTATGTGACAGCGCCCTCTCTTCCGCTGGAACATCTCGTGACAAAAAAGCACGGTGCATGACCAGGATCTTGTGCTGCACCGAGATGAAGAGGTAGTGCTGCAGGACGGTGGTGAAGCTTGGCAGGGAAGCGTGTTTGCCCTGCGTTGACGCTGACCGCGTTGGATCGAGACAGGCCTTGAAGCGGTCCGTCACAAAGCGTAGACGCTCCTCGTGGTGCTTGACCAGCGACAGAGACGGCATCTCGCGCGTCTTGTTGAGGTCTTCGAAAAAGTCACAGACGATCTTGGCGACATGGCAGGTGAACCGCTGTTTCGACGCCACGGTGAGCACATTGACCTCTCGATTGATCAACCGGCCTTCTTCCAGGTCTTCGTCCGAGCAATTGTGCGGCAATGGGTGTCGTACTGTCCCTCTACGATGGAGAAACAGCCGCTGAACGGAATTGCAAAGTAATCCTGCTGAGTGAATGCCCACCATACGCGTTTGCCCACTTCGAGATCGATAATGCGCTTCTTCCAGATTGCGAACTGCCTCCGCGATTCATCAGGAAGGCGACATGATCCCCGTGTCCTCGCATCGCACGCCTGCACGTCCTCGAGCACCTGTCCACGCTGGGCGGCGCAAGCCTCAAGAATCTTGCGGTTCGACCTAGCGCGTGTAGGCCGAGCGTCTGCGCAGTCTTGATGCCAATCGCAAGGAGCGAGGTGAGCAGATCGCTGCCGCAAATGTTGTGGCCTGCAACGCACAGGATCGCGATTGTCTGACAAGAGTAAATCGAAGGCTTGACAAGATAATCGGCCAGAGAGAGCGAGTCCATGGCGGCATGTAGCAGGACCGAAGCGGAACGTGTTCGGTCTGACTCCGAACCAAGACCGCAGTAGGCACTCTCCTCCTCTGACATTTGATGAATCGCAATACTGCAGATGACGTAAAAGAGTGAAAGCCAAGCAGGATCGATCGCCCGGTATCCTTGATACTCAGTGTTTCCCTCTTCTGGAACAGCGATTGCCACGAACGCCTCGACCTCTCTTTCAAAAGTTGGGAAGTGCACGCAGCAGTGCTGCCAAGCGCCAATCTCCCTTTGGCTACTCCAACGATCCGGCGGATGCCAGCAGGAGTCAGTACCACAGCTTTGAGCCCATCCGTCACCGGCTTCGCAGCTGGCCTCGCGAGCAGATTTGCGGGCGGCAGCTCATCGGGATGCAACCTTAGTAGCGAATCGATGCGAGAGACAATGCGAGGAGGCAAGCCGCGACGAAGGTGTTTGAGCATGCGCGATCTACCATCGGCGCCTTGCTCCGATCCCGTCCCTGCTGGATCGCGGACTCTTGACGAAGCGGGGCTATCCCTGGCCGAGGCCTGGACCTGGTTGCCTGGACCTCTGGGGCTCTCTGGAAGCCCAGACTCTATTTCGCTGTCGGAAGAATTGACATCGAAGTCAACGTCGCGCCGCCTGTCCTTGCCAAGGGTGAGAAACTCTAGCGTTGTGGCGGCGTCGGTAGACGCCATTCCGGCGTTGCGTCCCTGTGGCCGCATCGCTGGAAGATTGTCTGGTAGCTGACGTGCTGGCTGGGTAGCTGATCGCGGCGTATCGACACTAGCAGCACCGACTCGGTCACTGCTAGAGACGTTGTCCGTGTCGCTGAAGCTTGTGCGCTCATTCCCACCG
Organism: Mycosarcoma mackinlayi; assembly: GCA_928852645.1. Classification (NCBI taxonomy): domain Eukaryota; kingdom Fungi; phylum Basidiomycota; class Ustilaginomycetes; order Ustilaginales; genus Mycosarcoma; species Mycosarcoma mackinlayi. The sequence goes on along the minus strand of CAKMXS010000061.1, from coordinate 4,472 downwards.
TTGAAAGCGGCAACTGCTTCGGTTCTAGACCAGCTTGCACGATTCTCGCCAAGGACGGAGATTACGTCCTCCACATCTTTCAACCTAGCTTTCACGTCCTCGATCGACTCTTCTTGCTTTGTGTGCTCATTCAAGCGCCGTTCGATGCGATCGAGTTGCGCCTGTAATCTTGAGAGACTGTGCAAGAAGATCTCGGTGCCATCCCGAGCGGGCGGTGCTGGTTCCCCCGCGCTGACCACTGACGAGAACCTTCGACGAGGTGCGGTCGGCGTTGAGCTTGCGTCGAAGGACGTCTCGTATTCACTCTGCTGCTGATCGGGAGACTCGAGCTTGTGTGAAGAAGGACCGGCTGCTGCATGCGAGGACCCTTCGAGCCGACAATGCTCTGCTTTGCCGCGCTTGACACATGATTGACATGGGACCTTCTTGTCGCATCGTATCTTCCTTCGTGCACACTCGGTGCACGACCACGACGGACGTTGACTTCGCTTGTAGGGGATGAGCACTGACTTGGGCTCAACAGCGCCAGCTGTTTCGGACCCTGCTATCTCGCATGGAGCGTGCGCCAAATTGTAGTGGTGTCCGGCTCTTGCACCTCGATGCGCCGACCAGAGTGTGACAGGGCGTGCCTGTTCCTACGCGACAGGTGCGATTGCGGCTGAGCCAGGGTGGCGGCGGGCGACGGCTGATCTTCGTGCTGAGGAAGCCGATAGGAACTTCGCAGATGATGTGGTGATGACAATGGAGTTAGGAGCTGCCACACTTGTCGGACCGACCAGCTCGCTTGAGCATCTTCTTCTCGTGTCTCGGGAAGCGCTTCCTTATCTTTCTTATCGGTACTTGTGGGGTGGAAGCTCTGATTGGTCGAGAAAGGAAATGTTAGGCCGCTGCCTCAGCTCACATCAACCGTATTGAGGTCAACTTTTTCTCGCGTAACGCTGACGCTGCGCGACCAATCCTACATTGTCAGTCATCTCCACGACTTTGTGTATACGCTGATGAGGCCATCTGATCTCGAGGAACGCACGCGGCGTAGAGGGGCCGCTCAGACTTTATCATGTTGTGTTGGCTGCTGAATGACAAAAAACTTCAAAATCCTGTTGCCATTCGCGTCTTTCTTCTGGACTCCGACAAAATAAACTTATTTTCGACTGACAGAATTTCCGACTTCCCAGCTCCTGATTGAAAGCCAAAGTAAACCTCCTCGTCCCATTACCTCCAAAATCGACAGGACAATCGAGAACAGGAGAAAGCATCGAATAAAATAAATTTCACGACATCAATATTGGGGAAAGCACATTACGAGTCGAAAACACTGTTGAGAGTATAGATCGCCATCAAAGTTCTGAACCGAGTACGGCGTGTAAGTCACTACATATACTTTAGCTTGACCACAGTATGTCAGTATGCGCAAGGTGGAAAAGAAGCTGTTTTGCGCCAGTAGCGGGCAAGTGACAAGCGCGAAATGAGGTTAGACTTTTTGTGATGTCTCTTGTATATTCTGACAATTGGATCTTTGTTTTCTGGAAAGGATTTAAAGTGCAACGACTGCCAAAAGTTCCATTTGTCAGTCTGTGTCTTTTTAGACAGTGAAGTTACGATGACTTTGACACGCTTTAAACAAGGTGTGTCGATTAATTTGTTATGATCCGCTTTAAATCAGTTCCGAGTACTCGTTGTCGCCAGCGTCAGTCTAGTTTGTTCCAAAGAGAAATGAAATTCGAGGCGCCAACTTGTCAGATTTACTCTATTGATGTTTACTGGTCGCAATTGTACAAAAGTAGCCATACGTTTTGCGCACATCCAAGGACATTCTGAAGGTCCACGAGAACGTCGACGCTGTGGTGTTGGGCTCATCATGCGTGTGTTTTCTCCTTCTGGGGAGGTTTACTTTCCTTGTATAAATGACAATGCGAATTCATCCTCGTTTGGACGATGAATGGGGCTCCGCGACGACCAAGGGAGTACCGCATATATTTGTCTTCGACAATATCTGTTGTGTAAGCTTGATTATAAACGGCCATTATTGCTGATCCGCGTGGGGCCATCAGATCAAGGTGGGAATGTTCAGCGTCTAGGTCTGAGATGACGATATTACTGAGAGCAGGAGCCCCGTCCGCAAAGGAACCAAATTACAATGATCCGTACAAGTCCGCTGTCAATACTTGTCTGTTCGGCGATCAGCTCGAAGTATTTGCGAAGAGCTAAGATTGTTAGAATGTTCACATAAAAAGTCCCAAGAGTTTTTGGTCTCGTATCGCGCGTTTCGCGTACCCACCGTCAGGCCCACATCACTTCACTGACTTCACCATGTTCATATCGTAGAAGCTCAGTTGTACATATAGAGCGACCTCACTCGTGGGCCTTACTTTGAGTTCTGAGCTGCGATCTATCATTGTACAAAGACGATCGTTAGCAGGAAGTCGTCAAGTAGCCATGATCAGGTAGCGAACAGGTCTTTATGCGGATCTCTATTGACCGATCAAGTCCACGTAGCCAGCTCATGTGTACACAATATCCTGCGAGGACCCAGACACTTCGTCTGGCATGGCAGCTTCGTTCGGACCCGGCGGATGCTCATCTGGCTCATAGGCACAGAGCACGACGCAACTGTCGGCGCATGTTCCAATCCCATGCCGCGTGGACCTGATGCTCGGTTCTCATTAATAGTGTCAAACGTGACGAGAACAGTCGAGGTCGCGGTTGGATTTCGAGCATACTGTAGTTCAGTCTCCGGCAGAAGTCACCGGTCGTGTGACGTGGGATAAGGCTTTTTGACGTGCCCCCCTCTCCACCTGGTGAGGTTGCGGAAGAAGCAGAAAATCGTGGAGGCTTGGCAACAGGCTGCATGAAACTGGAAAAATCTTGGTTGCATTCCGATGAACTGATTTCAGGTCTGTGCGCCTGGGTCTAAGCGACGTTGCTCCTTGCCAGCTCATTCCAACTCCACCACCAAACCTTGGCCAGGTCTTACTGCATTTCTCCGCACGTCTAGTACACCACCGCCTATCCCTAGTGCAGCGCCATCGATGGACACACACGAACATGCACGACAGCTCGACGCAGAGCTTGATGTGCATCCTGCCATCGTCTCTGCGCTAATCCGGCGAACGAGAGCATTGGTAGCACGCCTCATTGATCGCGAGATCGACGAAAGAAGAATCACAGGGGCTGAAGGTCTGATCGATACGAAGGTTGTCTCAGCTTTTCACGAGCTCGGCGGAGACTTTGGCGATGCTGTGCCGTACGCCTTGATGGAAGCTCGCAAGACGTTTGAACGCGATGCCGAGAGACAGCCGCTAGATCATGGCCTCAACAGCAAGAGGGTGATTGCTTGCGAAGTACTTGTCCAACGTCTGGTCGCTCACATTGAGAGAAGCTCATATGAAAAGAGCCCAGCAGCCACGGGAAGCTACCACATGTGCTTGACCAAGAAGTTCCGACGCTACGAAAGCGATGGCGATGTTTCGATCCCGACATCGGCACTCGAAGCCGCCATCGATCAGAACTGTGTGCCGGTGCTGGCGTCCAACGAGGGCGGGGAGGGGCTACTCAGGCTATTTGGGACGGATCTTTTGGTACAGCAATACTCGCCGCAAGGCTACACCTACTTGTGCCTTTTGTCAAAAAGGGCGACGGCGCATTCCTGTCGCATTTCCACCCTTCGCGACTGGGCGTTCCAAATACTCGTACATCACCAACATCATCCTGTGGATCTTCTTCTTGGCTATCTTTACCGTTCAGACTAGGACGCTCAAATCGTTCGACGTTTTTGAAGGTATTCTTTGGGTGATGGCCGCGGGCTACTTGGGTCGAGGACGCCTCGCTATCTTCTGGGTCCAAGATGGGCGGACTTGAAGATTGCGATCGAGTTCTGGACCGTCATCGACATTTTCACCGATGGACTGCTGCTGGTATCGTTTTGCTTCCGCGTGGCTAGCTTTGTGGCCCATGGCAAGAAAGTCGGACTCGTACGAACTGCGTGCGTTCCAGTTCTTGGCCTGCGTCGCGCCACTCATCTGGGTGCAGCTCCTGAAGGTGTTTGACGGCTTCGTGTGCTGGCACGCTGACGGTCATCATTCTTCGCATGTTCAAAGGCGCCATCTTTTTCACGCTGTTGGCTTTGGTCATGATAGGCTTCGGTCACGCATTCTTGGCGCTCGATGCCGCCGACGAGTCTCGCGTGGACAATGTGGTGGTCAAGATCGTCGATCTTCTCCTCAGTCGGTACTGGGCGGTGCCGACTTTGACTTGACCAGCGAGGATTAAATTTCGGCTACCCCTATGGTCACATCCTCTACTATGCGTACTGCTTTGTCACTGCGGTCATCCTGCTCAACATCCTGATCGCATTCTTCGGCACGGCCTACAGCGATGTGTATGTGGTCGACTCAGCTGACGAAGTGTATGCGGCCTTCTTCTGTCAGAAGGTTGTCTCCATGGTCAGGGCGCAGATCCAGTTTGTGTACCTA
>CAKMXS010000060.1:0-37800 GCA_928852645.1 Mycosarcoma mackinlayi | reverse complement strand
GGCGGGTCGAACCAGCAGGCACGACGTTGGCTTTGCTGATGCTAGTGTCGGCCTCATCCACGCTGGTGTGGGAAGAGCTGTGACTACGGCATCGCTCAGATAGGGATCGGTTGCTGAGCGAATGGCTGGTGAGAGAGTCATCGATGGAGGGCCTGCCAGCCTCTATGTCGACCACCGAGCTTCTCGAGGGCCTACGCAAGTGATTGAGGATGTTGGTGAAAGTGTTCTGTGATGGACCCCTTGATGGACCGAGTCCCAGACTCAATGGACGGTGGTAGGACAGGAGCACCTCTTCTTCCTCGTCGTCTTCCCAGTCTCGGCTCGTAGGCGATGACAGCATCGACGGTATCCATGTTGATGCAGAGCATGCTGATCGAGCCGGTGGCACTGTGGAAAGACTCGGGTGCCGAAGACGCTGTTGCTGTGCTGGATTTGCTTTGCAAAGAGCCGTCGGAGGGCATTTTGTGCGGGGCTGGCCGGGCGCAGGCGGCAAACCAGCTGAAGGCGGGGGCGTTGGCACGTGGGAGCGACCAGAAGCGGACAAAGGCAACGCGGTACTTTGTGAGGGGAGAGCTTCGCCGTGAAGCTAGGGAGCGTCTCGGTCTCTGGCTGAGCGGGCGACAATGCCTGATCAGACTTCTGCATACCCGCGCTCATTTGTGGCTTCTGCGCTTGTTGAGGCTGAGGAGCTGATGCTGAAGATGATGTGAGCCCCAAAGCGTTGTTGTGCTGGGACGAGGTAGTTGCCGCAGTTGAAGTTAACTGCTCGAACGACTCGTCGTTGCCAAAGTCGATGCCAAGATCGAGGATTGGTGTCAAGGACGGTTCTTCGGCATCGTCCGAACTTAATTTTGTCTGCATCTCGATGTCAACCAGAGTCTCTTTTGATTCGGAGCTGGCCGACAGGTCAGGCAGGACGCCAAGGCTGGGAAGCAGCATGGACGGCTACGGCGCACGTGTGAGCTTCTTCTTGTCCTCCTTCTTGTCGCTGACACTGGCCTTGGACGGCGAAGGCGAAGGAATCCTTGGCGACTTTCCGTAGACCATAGGCTTGAGAAGGATGCTTGGACCGGGCGACATGGTGAGCTCGGTCAGACCCGGAGACTTGGGTGTGCGAGGCGTTCGTGGAGGTGGCAATTCGGTCGACACAGGAGGCGGCATCCTTGGCGAGAGCAGAGCAGTTTTGGGGAACTTTGGCGACGGAACGGCTTTGTAGGGAAAAACATGTGCTGTCGCAGTTGTCAGGGCGGTTTTCTGAGCGAGCGACATTTTGGCCAGGTCATGCTGGGCATTGTGTGCGCGCTCAGGGGCGAAGCTTGAGCTGAGGCTCGCTGATATCTTCTGTGGATATTGACTTTGCTTTGATATGTTGGTGCGCAGATGGCAGCTGCTGATGATGGCGCTGGCGAAGCCGTGAGGAGCAGAGACCTGCGGTTCCTCGCGCGAAGATATCGTCGTAGTGCCACTGCAACGAAGATAGCGGCAGCAACCACGGCGGTACAAGCGGCAGCGAGCAGCGATGTCGAAAGCGTCGAGAGGCCACCGCTCGAGGCAGCAGCAGTTGCGCCTGTGCTCGACATGCTGGTTCACGCTTGCCCTCGAGACGCGATGAGGTCCCTTGGATCGCTGATGGTGTCGAGGAACAGCGTGATTGCTACGCTGGCGCTGTCGCAAGGGAAGGGGGAGAGGTAGGTGCGACCAACACGGCGGTGGCGATGGAATGAGACAAGGTGATGGTGTAGATGGTGACAGGAAGGCGGATCGGTTGGTGGTTCTGGAGCGAAAAAAAAGTGTCAGCAAGCACCGAGACTAGCATCGGTGGTGGTGGACAAGCGAGCTCTGAAAGAAACGGCGAGGTCGGCAAGACGAATCTGCAATGAAGATCGCTGCTAGCATGTGCACAGGCGCGAGCAAATGAACACGAGAGCGAGATTGAGTGGAGCTACTAACGAAGGTTGTGTCTGCAAACTCAGACGAATGCGAGCGTCCGGAGTCTGCACGATATCCGAGAGGGCTTTGGGATGAAATGACGGAAGCGAGGCTGGAGAAGCGTCGATCGGCAGGTGAGACAGACGTTGCATTACGACGAGCTGCGTGGTCTGCAGCAATACGGTACAAGGTTGTTTCAGTGTTGCAGGGAGTATGTCCGATGTGAGCAACAAGAGGCAGGGCGCAGCAGGATGGGGCGCGCTGCAAAGAGAGGCATGCTGGTCCGAGGCGTCACATTGGGAACATCGAGCCCAGAAAGCAAAGCGACAAGCGGTAGCGGAGGTGCAGCTGGAGCAGGACCCTGAGGTCCGATTAGAGCGCATACGAGGTCAGTCATACTTGAGGTGGTTGCCATGCTGCAAGCAGAGTGAACCGTTAGGAGACAGCATGCAAACAACTCCGGAAAGCCAAGCATTGCCAGAGACCAACAGACACCTGTCAGGCAAGTGAGAGCGACGGCCCACAGTGACAAAGTGCCGCTGCAAAAATGTGGCTCGGCAGCGATGGCCGAGATGCAGCTTGCAGCTGTCAAACAGTCCGAGCTGCTTTTTTTGTGTGAGCTTGTGGTCCTTGGGCTAAGATTACGCGCTGGCGCACACACTCTGTTCGCCTTGTGACACTTTTTAGCAAACAAGTCAAGAGCCACCTTCCTCGTCGAGGCAGGCTTTCGGTGGCGGAACTGGCAGCAGCAGCATCAGCAAGGGGTAGGATTGCCTTTGTGGAATCACACGTCGATTGGCACAGTGTCACAAGCAAAAGGCTGCCAGCTCGATAGAGATTTGGCAAGGCTTGCCTTTTGACTCAGTTTCCAGGGGCTGGAACGCATCTAAGCTGCAGCCAGCTGCGGCGAAGAGACGCGAACGCGACTTTTGGTGCTTTTGCTTGTATTAGTTGATGCTGACAAATGATTATCAAGAAGAAGGGCGATCAGACGTGCCAAAAAGTAATGGCAGCAGAAACAGAGAAGAAAAATAGACAAGTGTCGCTTCCAAAACTCGTTGCGTCAAAGCCAGCACCGTCTTTCTTCCACCGCTGCAACCACCTTCTGCTTTGGTGTGTGCGTGTACATCACAAGCGCAGGATGTCGGACCTGCGATATACGGCAGCTTCGCAACTGGAGCATCTGCACAGCAGGTACACCGGTACCATCAATGCCGACACCGAAAAATAGTAAGTTGCCTTTGCATCTTCCCATAAGCCCGGTTGGTGTTAAAAGTGCGGTCGTTTGCTGACTCGACATCCATTGTTGCTTTTTGTTTACGCAGTGAATGGCTCACACATCAGCTGAGGGATACCAGCTCGTCGATCGTTGGACATCCACCTCTGCTGTCCTACAACGCACTTGCCGATGGAGAGTGCAAGTCCCGCGTCAAGTTTGAACTCACCCAAAAGATGTTGCAGCCCTGCGGTCCTCCTCCGCAAAAGGAAGACGATTGATGCGACGTATATCGTCATCCAGCCTATGATACCCTCGACCACCTTTGATACCCTGCAACGATTTGCTCGCCTGTACTTGTACCACCAGATGCACGACAACACACCCAACGACGCCGTTGCTGGCGCTTTCTTCCAGAATCCCCGTCGTCTGCTCAAGGAGGCCTGCGCCGTCTCATCTTTCCCACTGTTCTCCCCCTCCCCATCTCGTTTCTTACTCTGACCTCGCCCTCTTCTTTCGTCTTGTTCTTGAATTCAACCACGGTCCTGGCTTATAGAGTCACCCGCTGCCTTTTCCAATGGGCTGTCGTGGCGCTCGCTGGGACCAAGATCAACCTCCTCAGTCGATCGGATCTTCTAAACAAGAAAGCTGACAAGCATCCTTGTTGAGGAGGTCGGGTGACTGGGCCTGCTGCTTCCTGCGCAACTTGAACCTAGCGGCGCTCTCCATCTCGCTGTACCCTGGTATAGCGGCCGGACGTCGGAGGGAGGCGGTAGTAGGGACATGTTTATTTGCTATGATTGCGGAATGCATTTTTGCCATTGCTAATCATTAAGGCCTATGCTCTGTGTTCAAGTATTGCTTGTCTGTGTCTGAGATGCACAATGTGCGTTGGACAATGTACGACATTCTGAGTTGATACAAGAGGTGTATGCTCAAGCCCAAGGTTGGCAAAAAGAAGGTCAGAAAGCCAGAAAGCAAAAAAGGAACTGCAGCACCTAGGATTCCCGCGTGGTCCCCCACCGCAGTACTGACTAGGCGATATCTTGCTTAACTTCGCAGATCGGACGGGATGCGGTGCTTTCAAGATTCTATGGCCGCAGATGCTGGATATGGAGATGGAAGCGTATCTGTACTGGATTGTCTGTTCTGTTATCAGTTGTGACGGCAATGTTGGCGAGTCCGCGGCATTTGACGGGCGATGATCAGCTGAGGCAATACAAATCGCACTTTGCTGCGTGGAAGGAGAGATGCTCGGAAAGTCGATCTTTTTCCTTGTTCGACATTGCACAATTTCGCGACGTCAAGTCACTTGTAAACCGATATTCGACTTGTGTGATTCTGTGATCAGCCCACTTTTTTGTTTCGCTTCGTCGGAAGGGGAAAACTTGATCACCTGCAGCAGCTCTCCCAGTCCAGCCCCTGTCCGAGATGGCCGGTCAAGGTCTACAGTTCGGTGTCTGGTCGAGGTGTGCAAGCGAGTAGCAAGGGGGGATTCTGATTTCGGATTCCGCGGCAATGCACACTTGTCTGGTTTACAGCTCCGTCCACGGCCATCTGCCGGCGGTGATGGTTCAGGAAAGCCTCCACTGCGCGCCCGTCTTCCGAATCGATGTGGAATGACGATGCCGTAGTCGTGAGATGGATGGGCAGTCGAGTGTTTTGTTGCAAAACCACCACCATCACTTATCTCGAGCATACGCGCAAATGCTCGAGCGGGGTCATCGATGCCGTCCATTTGGCCGTTTGCTCGAGCGGACACATCCACATCTTCCGCCGCTCCACACCATGACGTCCCTGCATCTGTCAGCATCCCGCCACTCATCATCTGCGAGGGTTTTCTCAGCGCTGCACAGAGCGTGGTTTGGGGCAACGAGTTCCGCACCTATCTCGGCGTAGGACATCAACAGCTCGTAGTTCAACGCGGATCGTCTTGTCCACCTTCCAAGGGTCATCGCAGAAAGCGTCGTTCGGGACTGGGATCGGACCGACCCGTCGTGTTTGCACCCATCGGCCCAGTTTCCAGCTTGCACGACCGAGCGTGTGAGCTCTTCTACGCTCTCCGAGGTGGCACGGTTGACTATGGAGAACAGCATGCGCGGCAACATGGACACTCGCGGTTCGGTCGACACTACCACGAAGGCCTGTGTCCGACATGGGGGCTGCCTTCGCACAAACTGCCGGGCCTTCCCGCCCATTTTCTCGGACACAGTCTCGGCGGGCCTACAATCCTCAAACTGCAGCAATTGCTTCGACAGGGGTTCTTCGATCACGCGCTCGGTCTCTCGTCAACCTCGGAGTGGAAGGCGCAAGACCTGATTCTATCCATCACTTCGGTCTCGTCGCCATTCCGCGGCACACCGCTGGTCTACAGCCTCGGATCTGAACCTCTGCCATACCCAAAGGTGCGCATGTTTTCGTTTGGCGATCTACTTTCAAAATTCATCCACATTGCTGCGTTCTTGGATCTGCCCTTCTTCGACGCTCATGCCGACGCATGGTCGTTCTCGGCTCGTCGAAGACGTGCGATCCAACGGTCCGAGTTGGCGGGCGGCAGTGTGGCCGCTGAACCATCGCGCGCAGCGCAGGATCCGGAGCATGGATTTGCAGTTGATGCGAGGGTAGAGCAGCAGGCAGGCGTCAGAGAGTTTTTGCGGCAGCTGTGGAAGAGCGATTGGGCAGGAGGCAGAGATTGTGCCCCTTGGGACTGCACGTTTGCCGAACGCGATTCGGATCGTCCCGAGAACCAGTGGGGATTGGAAGTGCATCCATCTCAAAGAAAGGGGAGAACATGGTATCGATCCTACGCGGGAGGCATGACTGTTCCCGACCAGACTTGCGACCAAGGACCCAGCTTTCACCGCCCAGAAACCTACTGGTCGCTATCACCTCTCACGTACACAGCCCATTTGATCGGCCACTTTGACTACGGACGACTGCAACCCCGACCAAGTTTCTTGTCGAGCCTTGCGGCAGGAGCGAAAGCGGAAGCAATGCAGTCTGGAATGGAGGCGCTGGATGCGACTTGGTGGGAAAACGATGGTGTGGTACCGGTCGCTTCGCAATTTCACCCTTTTGATTGTGAGGCGGAAAAGTGTCGGCATTTCCAAGGGATGCCGGCGAGTTTGCCTTTTGGTGAACGGAGGAGGCGACCGCAGTCGATGGTGCAACTGCCCAGCCCGAGATCAAAAGGAGTCAGTCCTGTTCTGTCCCCCCTGTCGACGACATCGTCCGAGACGGATACATTGGTTGACGTGTCAGACTATGACGCGCAGAAGCATCTGTCCGCTCCGCAACGGGTCAAGGGACAAGCAGACAACGTGGAACCGAAGAATCTACTGCTGCCACCACCATCCACACATTCCACATCTACCAACCGCTCCATGTTCGGCACAGCCCGTTCCGCCGCCCGCATCGCCTATTTTACCTCGCTGCGAGCCATCAACCTCTCTGATCCACCGCTCATCACCCCCAGCGAGGAAGAACTTAGCTCCTTCCTCCCCGACCTCCACCCCAGCGCTGACGCCATCCACCCCGTTTCTCCCCGCACGACCGATTCCAGCGCTTCACTGCCAACGCAGCAACTCAACTTCGAGATAGATGACCAAGATGTACAACGTCACCTGCTCGACCCAGTCGACAACCAGTGGTATACATTTGAGATCGACAATCTCGACCACACGTCCTTGTGTCCCTTTTGGACAGGCAGCGAGGTGCAGAAGCAGTTCTGGACGGGCATGGGGCTGTTTTTGGCTTCGGTGGATCGAAAGGCTGGCTTCAACGTCGAGGAGACGGTCGAGGACGATGCTTAGATCGCAATGCTCTATTTGTCTGTTAATATACCCCTGCAATAGAAGCTGAGAGAAATCGTCTGACGTCGAGAGGAGAACGAGCTGCCACCGGACAGTGTTAACGTATTTTCGGTAGCACCGACGCGTCTGTAGCAACGACGCGTTTTCAAAAAAACTGAGCCCCACCGAGTATAGTGTTAGTGTGTGTGCTTGACAGTGAGCATGAGAACATATCCTGCATGAGACCCACCATCCCGACTTTATGGAACCCGACAACACCGGCCAAACCATTGATATCGGTGCTCAACCACGCAATGTAATACCAATTTTCAGCGCTGCGCAGACCGGGCATGCCAACCAACCCGCTTTCCAAGCGCTCTGCAGCATCTCGAGCGGCAAAGGCTGCCAATCGTGACCGACAGGAAGCTTGACTGCAAGCAGCGGCCTCTGGCATCAGCACCGGCCAGTACAACAGCATACGCAAGGCCGCTGCAGCCAACAACATTCCAGAGGCGACCCTTCGCCATCGACTGAACGGACGACGCTCAAAGAAAGATGCTCAGGTCGACCACCAGTCGCTTTCGCCTGCTGCAGAGACGGCGCTTATCAATCACATACGGCGTTGCGCATACAGCAGCTTTCCACTGACGCCAGCAGCCATTTGGGAGTACGCCAAGGGAGTCTCTTGTATCAACCCTGGTCGTGATCAGCCTGTCGACATTGGGCATTCGTGGCTGCAGTCATTCCTCCTCCGTCACCCCTCCATCCGATCACACTGGTCTCGCTGTCTCGACAACGCCCGACTCACTGGCGCCAACAAAGCCATTATTCAACAATGGTACGACCAGCTGTGCAACATTCTACGTGAGTACAACATCCGGTCGACCAACATCTTCAATATGGACGAGACTGGCTTTATGATTGGGCTGGGTGGCAGCGAGCGTGTGGTGGTCCCAACAGGCGATCAGGCTGCTCGTTTCAAGGCACAGCCAGGCACACGGGAGTCTGTTACCGTCATCGAGTGTATTGGAAGCGGTGGGCAAGTACTGCTGCCGCTGATCATCACCAAAGGCCGGATCCACATGGTTGGCGACCATCGTCGCTCAAATGACGTACCAGCATCCTGGCACTTTGCCAAATCGGACAATGGATGGACAAACAACAACTTGGCTGTCGAATGGGTTGAACGGATCTTTGACCCCAACACAAGGCCAACAACACCATCTGACTGGCGCCTCCTTATTGTTGACGGCCACGAATCGCATGTCTCCTCTGCCATGTGCGATGCTCTCTGGTCACGTCGGATCATTCCGTTCCTGCTGCCGCCTCACGCCACGCATCTCATGCAGCCATTGGACGTTTCAATCTTTGGTCCTTTGACCGGACGTTACCGACACCTGGTGTCAGAGGCTGCACAACAGACAAACACGGTTGACAGGGCGCTCTTCACCACACTGTATGCCCAGGCGCGTAAGGGCTCGACAACAACAGCCGCAAGAAAGGCCTTCCTGGATGTTGGTATCACTGTTGACCCCAGTCCGGAGAAGGTCCTGGCCCGACTACCTGGTGGCCGTCGATGTCCAGAGCCACCGCCGCAGCGTCAGCTGCTGCAGACAATTGCCGTGCCTCAGACGCCTGCAGCACTAAGCGCCATGCTGGACGCTCATCGACTGGACCCAGACCAACGCCATGCTCATGATCTCAAGCAGTCAATTCTACAAGCACACGAGCAATCACAGGCGTCCATTGCGGTCCTACAGGCGGAAAACAATATATTGCATGTTGAGCAGGAACAACGAAAGAAGACAGCAAAGAAGACGGCAAGGAAGGTGGAGAAGGGCGACCAAAGGGTGTTGTCGCGGTCGTGTATGATCACGCGCGACCATGCAGAGCGCCAGTTGGTGGCAATTGGACCGCCAAAGACGGCAAGGACGCAGGAAGGACAACAGGAGGAGGAGGAGGAGGAGGTATTGCTGCAGCAGGCAGCAGTGGACGATGGTGGGGAGACAAGGGAGGGTGGCAATGAAGGCGCCTCATTGTTGTCAGGTGTTGCTGCTACGTCTGCAGCGCCTGTTATGGATGACGAGCTTGATAAAGACAAGCCTCTCAGCGCCATCAGCGACGATGACTACGACTCTTACGGCTTCTTCGAAACGCTGCCTGTTGCTGGCCCTTCGCGCCGTCGGCATTAACTTAGTCCCGTCTGGTATGTAGCGTAGCTTCTCACAGTCCAGGCAATGTCAGTCTTGCTTCCTCACGATCACACATGGCCGAGATCACAAGCAAAGCGAGCACTGACATCATACTCAAATTTAAGTTGCACACGCGTCGTTGCTACAGACGCGTCGGTGCTACCGAAAATACGTTAAGTGTAAGTTACCTGCGAGTGTGTGTGTGTGTGTGCTCTTAACGATGATCAAGCAAAGATCCCTGAGACGTTGTCGAGCACTCAGGAAAAGCAGCAGGCAGGACCGACTGCCGAGGCACAGGCACAGGCAAGCAAACAACGTGCGGGACTAGGAAGAGACAATCATGAAATCCATTTCGTTGAGCGAATCTTTGAGCAGAGAAAATAGAGCTATACATATCTAAACACCATTACAGAACGGGAACACGAGAACTCGACAAAGTTGTGTACATAAAGAAAGGGGGGCGGCTGGTTGGCCATACGGGAACACGCTCCTTATTGTTGGCAAGTGGTCCAAGGGCTCAAGCCAGACCAAGCGATCCAGCAGGAGCAGGCGGGACCTCGCGCTCCGTCTTGAGCGACATCATGCCTGCATTGGGCGAGAGGTCCATTCGGGGCGTGGTGTTGACGAATTGCCGACGGTCATCGGTCAGACCGTGGACCGCCATGTATGGGCTGGATCGTTGGAATTGCTGCGACGTTGGCTGCTGTGCTTGCTGCGGTGGCTGCTGCTGAGGCGCCACCTTGCCGTTGATGGGGGCGAGGTTGTTGCCATAGTAGCCGTCGTTGCGCATCGGCTGGGACTGCTGGTCGAGGTACGAGCTGCCGGTACCGGAGCGACCGCGCGTGGGGGCTTTGGGCATCTTCAACGGAAACGGTCGCGAAGCGTCCTGCTGGAGAAACGTTCCCGACGCAGTAGGAACCGTCGGTTGGGGAGGCGTGAAGCTCGACACCTTGTTGCCCGAGGGCGACAGCAGCTGAGGTTCCGAACCAGGTCCGTTGAGCGGAGTGCGCGGCGACATGGTGCTTGACGAAGCACCTGCCGAGCTGAGCGTGGCGAGGCTGCTGTCCGAGTGCAGACGGTGATGTGCAATGCCGTTGGGCGCTGAAGAGGCCGAGAGGAAGCTAGCGTTTGACGTTGACGAGTGCAAAGGGGGGCTGACGAGCGACGACGTAGAGGCGTTGTTCATGCCCATACGACCGTTGTGGCCGTAAACACCGCCGAGGTAGCTGCTGTTGGAAGAGGACTGCGGACCCAGACTGGGAAGCTGCGAGTTGGACGATTGAGGCGTGCCCGAGTTGGGGAAGCGTCCGACGGGGCTGAGCATCGAACCTTGCTGGTTTAGTGGCGCGGAACTACTCCGATCGTACGCGTGATGCGCACCCTCCTGCTCGTAGCCGTAGTACGACGAGGGCGGGTTAGAGCCGTTGGGCTGGCCATACCTCGCCCTGAGGCCTTCGCGGTCGTCAACACTGGGGCTGGTGGCGCTTGGCTGCCAGCCATTGTTGGGGATCTGAAGCGACATGGGGGGACGCGAGGCCAACACTTGCGTGCCGAAAGCCGGGCTGGAGAAGCTTGACTCTCCGCCGGGCGTGCTGCTCAGCATCCCGTCGCTGCGGCTCGAGGGCGAAATGTGTCCATCTCGACCGTAGGCAATGGGGCCCGAAACGGACAGAGACGGGTTGGTGGGCTGCGATCCGGTCGTAGCTCTGCGCTTGTAGGGACCACGCTTAATGCCGCGACGACGCTCTTTGCGCGCACTGTCTTGGCACGTGTCTACCAGACCGTACTTGACGCAGCGACCGCAGGGACGACCCTCGTCGCACTTTTTGCACGCCTTTTGGCAGTTGATGCAGGCGTTCTTGACCTGCTTGCGCTTGGCGCGAAGGCCAGCACCCTGAAGTGCGGCGTAACCGTGCTGGTGCGCCATGAGATCGGGATGGTGACCCTGGAACTGACCGCCGGGCATCATGTCGGGGTGGTTCATCTGGTGAGCGGCATAGAGCTGACCGTTTGGGTCCATCTGAGGCGAAGAAGTGTGGTGCGGGTAATAGCCAGCATGTTGCTGTTGAGAAGCAACCTCGCTAGGGTGATGCTGAGCAGGGTGGCCGTAGAAGCCCTGGCTAGAGTAGGCGAACTGGGACCCTACCTGAGACGCGCCATACTGGCTCATCTGCTGCTGCTGATGACCGTAGGCAGGTGGGGGCACAGGCGAGTTGGAGTCGGGGCCCTGGTTGAGGTGATGCGGGTGCATCGGTGGAGCCATTCCGTACGTCATGCCGTTGATAGGAGCGCCTGGTCGACCAGACATCGGACAGCAAAGGCTAGTAGAGAACGAGTGGGGCGACGGGCGAAGGTATACGATGGGGATCTGGTGCGAGCAATTGCAGAAGTAACTGTATGCGCGTCGTGAGCAGTTCAAGCAAGCCAAGTGATGACAATCCTGAACTTTAGGGTAGACGATCAGTGGAGGCGCGACGATAATACGAGAGTGATAGTAATGGTGATTGTGATGGCAATGGCGATGTCGAGGACGCGGAGATGGTGTTGTGTAGGATTGGCGGAGAAGCGAGGCAAAGGGTCGTCAAGATGAAGAGCGGAGCATCAAGAGAAAGGTCGGAAGTGGATTGGTTGGAGGATGGATGGATCTATAAGAGGCAGATTGGGACGGAGTTCAAGTGCAAGGTCTGGCAAAGGACAAGGAAATGCAAGTGGTAAGGGGAAGAAGGGGGGATAGCAGGCGGAGGAGCAGAGGAGCAAACAAGGGACTCAAGGTCGCTACGAGTTTTGGCAGGGTCGGAGACGGAACCTTGACGACTGGCATTGTGTATGCCACGAGCGAGGAAGCAGGCGGAGAGCGGCCAAGTGAAGAAGGAGTATAGGAGGAAGAAGAACAAGAAGAAGAAGAAGGAGAGAGGCGGACCTGCAGCCATCGAAGCGGCGGAAGTGACAATGCTGTACAGCAGCTGCAATGCAGTCTCGCAGCGCAGCAGCAGCAGCAGCAAAACACCTTGTAGTTGTTGGAAAACGAGCGGGGAACCAAGCTGCAGGGCGACGGGTGCGCCAACAGAGCAGCAGCATTTGCACACGGACGAAGAAGGAGAGAGACCCAGTGAGGCTGGAAGCCGTGCGGCACTAGCACACAGACAGAGACACAGGCAGGAACATGAGACGAGAAGGGACCATCATCGGCCACGAGTTTGCAATTGGAACGATGATGCGAAGCAGTCGAGACACACAACATGGAGCGAAGATACACCCGCAGCGGAGGAAGAGAGAAAAAGCATTGTGCTATAGGTACACCTCTCACCGGGGCAGTTTGAAATTCGAAAAGCGGGCCAAAAGGGAAGACTAGAGCAAGTGTGATGTTGCGCGATGCGGAGCACCATCGTATCAATACAGCGCTGACAATCAGAGAGCCATGGTGTCTCGTGCACAATACACTGGACAGAATCACCGTTCGCACGAAGAGTTCGGTTGAGGCGAGGCCCACGGGGACCGGCTTGCTCAATTCTTGTTTCTCTTTTCCTTTATTTGGCCTTTTTTCCCATCGTTCTCGACCGAAGGCGAAGCGAGTGGATGAAAGGGGAAGATGGACAGGGTGCACCTCGGCAGTGTAGACAACACGCTCAAAGTTAGTTCAACCAGACACGAGAGCAGCAGCGTCCATTGCCTGCGTCCAAAAGCCCAGGAACACGCTCGACGCAAACACACAGTGATGCTGTGCTCAGAGACCAAAATAATAATATTATAAGGAAAAGGGCAGATGCGATTTCAACGGGAGAAATAAAAAAAGGCACCGAGACACTGGGCAACTGAGAAAAACTTTCTTCAAGCGCCGTGATAGTCCGAGCTTCAGCAGATCACGGAGCGCATCCAGATGATTGTTAACATTTATTCCCAGGGAGATTAATATATAAAAGGGCTGCAATTGCAATTGACACTGTATGCGTATCTTCGCTTAGCTGCAGGGCGTGGAATCTGTCTCATAAACGGTGTAAGCTGCTGGAAAAATAGAAGCACGAATTCAGAGTAGGCTTGCAAAAGCTTGTCCTTCGCCTGCCACATGGCAATCCAAATCTAGCCAAAGCCGCTGCGAGACGGAAAAGAAAACATCGTCTGGTAGCACACACAGAAGCACAAACACACACGGACACACACACACACACACACACACACACACACACACACACACACACACACACACTCTCTCTCTCTCTCTCTCTCTCTCTCTCTCTCTCTCTCTCTCTCTCTCTCTCTCTCTCACGCAATGAGAAAAGCGTGAAGCAATCTCTCCCGTGGTTGGGAGGATTACTCTTGACATCACTGGCTCCGGGTATCAGCCATGCCCGTGGCCTCGTATTATATCAAATAGACTAAGCCATGAAAAGGAAGAAAAGAAAGAAAGGCGCTTTCGGGGTTGCCAGTTACACTCTGTTGCAAGGCGCAAAAAGCCAGCCCGCATTCAATCTGCACAAATGATCCAGGAACCGCACCGAGACAAGAGCCATCGCTTGCTCATAATTAGAAAACTACCCAATTTGGGTTGCCTCTCTAAATTCATGGCGCCCCTGCCTCGGTGAACGGACAGAATAGACAATTTAAGCCCGTCGAGATGATCTCGTTCCGAATGGCTTTGCCCGAGCGGACTCCAGCCAGCATCTACCTGGACTTCTTTACCGATCCGTCAATGGTGTCGTGAGCCAGCAAAGAGGTGAAAGCAGAGAACAGAACGTCTGTCTTTTCGTCACCACCAAAAGTATACTCGCTTGCTTACGTGGCTGATGTATTGATACGACACGAGGCTTGTAAAGTATGGCATGAAGTCACCAGGATCGAGACAGATCAAAGGCTGGGCCTATCCGAGAGGAAGTCTCTCTTGACTAACTTTTTCTTTTAAACCAAATTCCAAGACGCGTATGTGGTGCGGTGAATCTCGTGTCTTCAGGCACTTTTTCAAATCTTTTGGGCTTGCTGTACGGCGAAGTGGCACGCGCAGCTAAGCGTGACAAGCTGGACTTGAATTTGGATCCACACAACTTCACCAAGGGTTCAAAACGCGGGACTGGAGAGAATTTCGTGTTTGTATCTTTTCTTTTAATTCATTTCTGAGCGAGTTTCTAAGGCAAATGAGCAGTGTTTTGGCTGGGAGGCGTCGAGAGCACCGGAGGGCTAAAATCCCAGTGGTCTAAAAAACAGAGGTCGAATCCCGAGGGTGCCGGCGAACCAAACTGCCTTTCTGGCATACGCGCATGCACGCACGCACGTATACACAGTGTCTTTGCTCGATGCAGCCCGCGGTTGTCTCATCGAAGACAATGACGAGTCTCTCCAGAGCCATGTCTCAGTCGTTTGGCTGGCCTGAATTTGTGGCTATTGTGAGTTGCTGGAAGAGCAGGTATACCATGGTATGATGATGACCTCGGTCAACTCCGTCGATACCACGGCAGCATGTATGTGCTGCGGAGGTGAGGTCATATGGGACGGTAATCCATCGCGCCTCTCGACATACCGAGAGGCGTTGAGTCGAATGGGAGAATGGTGACCTGATTGGGAGTGACGCGAGCGTCGAGTCTCAGCACGATGGAGATGTCGAAATCGCGATGATCGAGTACTAGCTTGGGTGCCTTCAGGCCGGAATTACGCCGAGTCAAGGAGAGCAAGCCGGCTGGCAGCACACGGCAGCAGGAGGACATTTTCGCGAGGACCTGCAGCAAGAAGCCTGTGTGTTGAAATTGAAGCCTGTTGTACGGCTCGCCATGTCGCGATAATGATCGTCAAAACATCCACCCGGCGGTGGCCCGACGGACCGCAGACACAGTACGGGACAACACCGTACAGTGCACAATGCGGTGCAACGTGAAGCTTGGAGGAGACCCGGCTTGCTTGCTCGCTGTTATCTTGCTGCTCAACGGTCTGTATAAGAGCATGAAAGGATGCTGCTGTCAAAGGCGCGACACAGTGTCCCTCGGTGCTCACCTGCACGGTGCTGTACAATCGTACTGTATTGTAGACTGCATTGTACGCTTTGGTGCAGCATGCATGCGAAATGTGAGCGAGCAAGACTGGAACCACGAAGAGGCTTCAATTGTGGCGGCTGCGCCTCGGTGTCGAGTCCTGGCTTCCCAAACTAGTTTGTCCAATGTAAGCCTGTGGTTGACCCGCCACCACGTTGCACTGTTCGAGTATTGGGCTCCTGTGCTAGATCCGCTTCGAAAGTATCTTGCTCTGTCGGAGAGAGATCGGTGGTGGAAAAAGTTATTCCGGAGTCATGGGAATAGACAGCTTTTCTACCTTGCATCTTCTGTCGCTTCCTCTTTGCCGAGCGAGGTGCATCGCCGGTCCGTGAATCGAGTGTTGCCAGAAGCTGCTACCCTTCCAGCCATGCGAACGTCGTATTCCCATCCGGCGTCAATTCTTGCACTCTACGGTATGAGTATGTGCATCTGTAGCAACCTCGAATATGGAAGAGACCGCATCGTCAGAATTTATCAGCAATGCGTTCTGAGAGTCACGAATGTGTTTACAAAGAGGAAGAATTCAACCTCGGACCGTGATTTGGTTGGAAAGCAGAGCCGCATCCGCCGACACATGGCAATCGCTGCACTGCTGCTCCGCAACCTCGCTTGCGTTGGAAAGATTGTCAGGGTTCTCGTGTAGATTTTCTCGCCATGTGTGCTTGGACTCCGCTTGAATTTACCTCTGGTTCGGCGAGCCTCTATACTGGTTGCTGCTTGCTGGTGGTCGACGCGCATCGGCTTGCGTCCGCATAGCATCGTCACTTGGGCGCTCTCACGAGCCAATACATTCATACAGAGAGCGGGAAAGGAAGCGAAATGCTCGCAGTCCCAGATCGGTCATTTCGGTCCCCGTTGTTCTTGGCAGGAGCGAAAGCTCGGGTTGCAGGCATGCACAACCCCGTGTCCTATACATCAGAGACAGGGGTCACGACGACGTGTGTCGACTATGGCCTGCTTTCATAGCTTTAGATCGGTGTAACAGCCGTCTGTGCTTGCTGCGTCTGCGCTCTCTTGCTTCTCGCCTGCCGGTTCCATCCTGCACAACCGGAAAGAACCGTAGCAACAAATAGATTAACACGTTGGTCGGCACGTTCCCCCGATCATGGTCAACTTAGGAGAAACTGGAAAGCGATCTTTCGCAGCGTTCGGGCGGACCAAAAATGTTCACATGGAAATGCATGCAAGGCCAGCGCGATTTCTGCTCGACATACATTGACCAAACCAAAGGCCAAATGCAAAACAAGCATGTTGGCTCTTGGACGCGGACAGAGTATGTGTGTCTGCAGAAAGCATCTTGCTCCAGCACCATTCTTTTCCTCGACTAGCTGCCTGCGATCGGGCGGTCTGCCCGGCCTTTCCCGGTTGAAAGGTGTGACAGTATGTCTATCGCTTATACCTTTGTGAGCGCTGCTTACCTGGTCTGGCCTCGATCCACTAATTTCGTCGCTCGCTGAGCTGCTTCACCGCCAGTCACCATTGAGACTCGCATACACACTTCCAGGAACACAGCTTTCCCTCCCAAAACGAGAGCGTTTTGGGTGTCTCTCTACGCGAACACCTTATGGGCGCAGGGTCTCTGATGCAGGCACCCTTTTTTTGTCTCGCGTGTCATCCTAACCGATGGAAAAACGTACGCCACATCGCAGCTTCTCCCATTTCCATTCCCGTTCCCATTGCCTCTTCTCTCTTTCCTCCTCCTTCCACCTTGTACTACCGATGTTGCGGAGGAGGTTTCGGAGAGGCTGGCATAGAGCAGCCAGCGGGGACGAGAATTCTAAGCACAGTAGAGCACGCATGCACCTGGCTGTGCCTTCGGCTAGATTGAACCCACTTTGACCGATATCGCCGCTATTCCTGTCTCGAAGCGGCATACACTTCCGACAGGTGCACTTCAAACAATTTGCCCCTTCCCGCTGCCGAACACGGCACGCGCTCTACACAAAACATACCTTCCTCTACCTCGAAACCTCGCGTCTTCATGAACAAGACGCAGCAGCAGCAAATGTCGATCAGACCGTGCATATCATGCCTTCTTCTCAAGACAGCTATAGAGTGTCCAGTACAGCTACAGCACTGTCCGTTCTCCGCCATTAGCTGAACAAGAAAATTCTCGAGCTTCTTTCTTCTATACGACGCATCTACCAGCAAGCTGAGTTTCAAGGCACATGCACCTCATAGAGACCCAGGTACTTGCGCGTGCAATTGAGTGGAAATGAGATAGGGGACAGTCGGGGAGAGTTCAATTCAGAAGATGCTGATCGTGAGTGCTGTCTCTCACTCGACATCGACACCAGCCAACTCGTCGACGGTCTTTTTGCGATGGCTCTTCGACTTCCTCTTGGAAGAAGCGCCTCCCTTGGACGGTGAGGGCGATGCTTCCACGCCTCCGATTGAAGCATCCCCATCTTGGTCGAGCGGAGTCAGGCGTGGAGAAGCCGCCTCGCTGATGCGTCCGCGTTTCAGACCAACACCGCCGCCTCCACCGCCCCGCTTCTTGACCGCCTGTGGTTGTGGCGTCGTCTCGGCCGTATCTGCATCCGCCTTGCTAGGCGGACGTGCTCCGAAGAAGTCGTCTTCGTCGTCCTCGAGCGACCACGCAGATCCTACGGGCGCGGGCGACTGCGCAGCTGCGGCAGCGCGGTCCTTGTTCAGTCGACGTTTGGCGTGCGAGGCACGGGCCAGATCCGCCTTTTCCTGAGCCGTCTGCGCTTCCTCCGCCTGCTTCTTGCGCAGCATCGATTCGGCCAACTCGTCGTCGTCGAGCAGCAATGACACAATCTCCTGCGGCTTGGCCATCCCCGTCTCGCTGTACGCCTTGGTACCCACCACAATGTCCTGCACCTCCTTCTTGTTACGCGCCAGTCGAACGATGCGCTCGTCGATCGTCCCCTTGGTGATGAGCCGGTACACCGTCACCTGCTTGGTCTGACCGAGACGATGCGCTCGGTCCATGGCCTGCGAATCGTTCGAGGGATTCCAATCGTGGTCGTAGAAGATCACCGTGTCCGCCGCAGTCAGGTTGATACCCAGACCACCGGCTCGCGTCGAGAGCAAAAAGATAAATAGCTCGGGCTTGGTCTGCCAGTCGGTCACCATGTCTCTACGATCCGAGATTTTGGACGCGCCATCGAGTCGCAGGTACTTGTACTGTCGGTAAATGAGGTATTCCTCCATCAGATCGATCATTCTCGTCATCTGGAAGTAGATGAGCACACGGTGTCCGTTAGCCTTGAGCTCCCTCAGCAGCACATCCAGCTTGGCTAGCTTGCTCGAGTCCACGATGAGTTTGTTCATCTGCGGCACCTGCATGCCGTTGTACGGCAGCTGGTCGATGGATGAATCTCGCATTACACCCTGCGGAGGAACGTCGGGCAACTCGGTCTGCAGCTCTTCGACGCGCGTGACCGATTCCCGACCCTGCGGTGAAAGGCCAAACAGCGTTGCCGAGACCTGGGGATCGCGACTGAAGCGCTCCTGTGCCTGCATGAACGGTCCGTCGTTGCTGTACAGTTTGATAGGAGGCGCCACAGCGGGCGCAACCACGGCTCTAGCCGAATCCTTGGCCAGGTACGAGTGACGTCGATAGTCGGCTGCGACTTCCTCCAAAGGCATCAGCAGCGATGGTGCGCGTCCGGATGCAGAAGGCACGGGCCGCAGTACCTTGGCCAGTGGACGGATCGAAGCTGCAGCAAAGGTGTCATCGCTTGCATAAGCCTCGATCGACCGCCAGCGGCGTTCCTCAGCTGCAGCTGCCAAAATACGCTTGATGCCCGTGCTGTGGAAGACCTTCTGAGCCTCGGAAGATGATACACCGATCAATGGCAATGAGGCAAATGACGACCGCTCGTGCTGCAGCGACTCGTGGATGTGTGGAGCACGCCAGATGTTGAATAGATTCTGTAAATAGCCCGTGTCGAAGCCTTTGCGGCTCTGGTGCCCAGGTATATCAAAGATACCGCCCTCCCTCACGAGCAGCTTGGGCACCTGCAGCTCGATCAGGGATGTGGTCGAGTCGGGCAGATGGAGCAGATCGCCTTCGCGTGCCAGCGAGCCTGATCGAGCAAAGTCGGCGAGCGCAAAAGGCGCCCGGACATCGGCTCGCTCAAAGAGCTCTGGGTGGTTGCAGACCTTGCGGAACTGCATCACGAGGTTCATCAAACTCTTGAGACCAGCTTCATCATTCGATGTGGCCCGATCCATGAGCTCGGCCACCGAGATGTTGGCGCGGAGACCACGATAAAGCATCTTTTGGCGCGCGCTGAGGTCGCAAAAGACGTCAATCTCAATCTTGTCGCCCAGCTCGTTCTGCACGTTTTTCTTGATGCGACGAAGCATGAACGGCTTCAAGATCATGTGGAGACGTCGGAGCTGATGTTCATTCAGCGTGCCCTTCTGCTCGGCATGGCTCTCGATGTCCTTGGAGAACCACTCGCTGAACTCGTCGTGTGAGTCAAAGAGCGACGGCATGATAAAGTGGAGAAGCGCCCACAGCTCCTGCATCGAATTTTGCACAGGTGTACCAGTCAGCAGTAGACGGTTACGGCAATTGAAGCCCAGAAGCGTCTTCCATCGGATACTGCTCGACGACTTGATAGCCTGCGCCTCGTCGAGGATCATGTACTGCCACTTTACACGCTGGAAGTACTTTTCGTCCGACACAACGAGCTGATAGCTCGTGACGAGGACGTGGAAGGGCGCGTCGCGGTTGTACGAGATTTGCTTGCGGTTCCAGAACTTTCTCAGCACAGCGCGGTCCTTGACGTTGCCCCAGTAGGGCAGAGCCTTGAGCGTGGGCACGAACTTGCTGATCTCCTGCTGCCAGTTGTGAAGCGTCGACGCAGGCGCAATGACGAGGAAGGGGCCCCAAATGTCGTGGACTTCGGCCAGATAGGCCATGAGCGAGATTGACTGCACCGTCTTACCGAGACCCATCTCGTCGGCAAGGATACCATTGATACCTTGCTCGTACAGGTTGGCGAGCCAGTTGAGACCTTTGAGCTGGTACTCTTTGAGCTGGCAGGTGAGCATCTTAGGTTGCTTGATCTCCGTCTGACCCATAGACGTCGGGTTGAGGAAGTTCATGTCGTCCGAGTCGAAGGCCTTGCCGAGATCCTTTTCTTCGATTTGCTTGCCCGGACCGGCATCTAAGCCTTCGCGCTCTCGAGCCGCAGCCTCGTTGCGCCTTCGCTCCTCTGCTGCTGCCACATCGAAGGCCTGTGCCTTCTCCTTGGCAAGACGCACCGCCTCCTGAGCATTGCGGGCGGCGTGGGCGCGGAGGTTGCTCTCGTCTTCGTCATCGAAATCGATATCGTCGAGCTCGGCGAGCCTGGCTTCGGCATCGGCGACCTCAGAGTGAGGATCGATTGGAGGCACAGTCGCATCCGATGGCTGTGCATTGGGATCGATAATCTTGCTGCTTCCTGCGGTCTCCTCGGATTCTTCGGCCTCGGCAGTCTTGAGCTTGCTGCCGACAAAGTGACTGTACAGCTCGGTCTGCGAGATGAGGAAGTTGAGCTTGCGTGCCTGCCGCTTGGCTTCGCGCATCTCTTCCTCCTTCTTGGCCTTTTCCACAGCTTCCCTCTCGGCCTTCTTGCGCAGCTCGCGCTCTTCCTTTTCGTTCCTCTTCCAGAAGACAAGCACTTCACGCATGACTTTGCGCGCACGCAACTGAACGTCCTTGACCGTCTTGTTGTTGCGAGCCGCGCCTCGCTTCGCTTCTCGTTGGACGACGCTCGAGAGCCTGCGCCAGTACATGGCTTTGCTGGAAGCGCTCTGCAGCACGGTTCGATACACCTTGGGCACGTCGCGCTTGGCGATGGTGGTCCAGATACGGCGATGGGCATCTTCGAGCTGCTGTGCACGACGCGCATCGATGGGAACCTTGCCGGCCGCATCCACGTCCAGTGCAAAGCTGACGTCGTCTGGCGTGGGAGAAGCTTGCCGGGAAGCAAAGGCGGACTCGTCGCCGTCAAAGTGACCGCCGAGATCGGCGAGCATCGAGTCGACTTCCGATCCGGGAGCGGGAGAGAGGGCTGCGCCGTTCTCGAGGCGACGCTTCTTGTTTCGAGGGTCCGAGGCTCCGAGCTTGCCCTTGCTGCGCTTGAGCTTGATGATGCTGGATTTCGAGCCGTTGCGGGCAACAATGTCGGCGAGCGCAACGTCGTCACTGTCGTCGTCCTCGTCGTCACCCTGCAGGAGCTCGTCGACATCATCGTCGCCACCGCGACCTCCCTTTTTCTTCCTCGCGCCCTTGTTTTGCTGCCCATCGCTCAGCGTGCCGAGAAGCTCAAGATCAATCTCGTGGTCACGCTGTTGGCGCACGTGGTCTTGCCGCCGCGCCATATCCTGGTGCGAGGCTTCCTGCTGCTCCCGGAGGCGCACTTGTCGGAGCATGGCAAAGTGACGGCCCTCGTAAGCGCGTGCAAGACGTAGCTCGACTTGTGTATGTTTCTCGTGCATAGTAGCCACAAAGGCCTCCTCGATGAGCCGCTGACGCTCGCTCATGTCAAACATGTAGTCGTCGAGCTCCGTCTGCCACAAGGTCTGGTTCTCCTCGTTGGAAAGGTCGCTCTCCCAGCCATCAGGATCACGATTCTTCTTTGCAGGCGGAGGCGGCGCGACAAAGCTCGCGTTGCTCTTGGACGCTGGCAAAGGGTTGTTGCGCAGCTTGAGCTGCGTCTTGCCAGGCGCCGCCTTCGCTGCTGAGGCAGCAGCATCGACCTTTCCATTGGCTGCGACTGAGCTATCTTCCGCCCAAGCTTTGGCTGATTGTTTCAGAACGGGCTGGCTGTTGTGCATTGCTTCGCTTGGAGACGCCTCGACAGGGGCGGTTACGGGCGTATGCAGATCGGCAGAAACAGCTTCCTCGTGCTTGACACGCACAGCCGTCTCGTCGGCTGCCACCACGGTGGGGTCGACTGCTCTGTAGCTTGATCTTTGACTCTTGCTGTCTCCGGGATGGACAGACGTTTGCTCGTCCTGATAGTCCTCGGGATCAGGGGAAAAGTCGAGTCTGGCAGCTCGACCCTCGCGGCTGCGGGGATGCGCTCGAGGAGCTCGGTCTGTGCTGTATGGATGCTCTCTGGCAGGATCGAAGGCAGCTCGAGACGTGCGGCTTGGCTCTGGCTCTGTATGCGGATGCTTGTCGCGCTCAGTGGATGCGATCGACTTGGCCGGACTAGAATGGATCGATGCGGCAGCGCCGTTCGCGGATCGATCGTTAAGCATGTTGAAGATCGACATGGACGGTCTCGGCGGACTTTCAGGCTCGCGGACTGGCTCGGCGTAGCGAGCGGGCGCATCCTGGAACTCGCGCGTCCCATATTCCCTGCTACGCTCGTGTGTGTCGGCAATCGGCTGAGGAGACAACTGGGGCGACCGGTGCGCGCCTCGGCGGTAAGAAGGCTGGATCTCACGAGCATAGGCATCGTACTCTTCGCGACGGTAGATGGAGTCATCGATGTGACGAACCTCTGCTGCCGCAGATCGAGGATCTTCTCGGACGCTGTACCTTTCGTAGGCAGGGGCGGCATGCCGGCGTTCGTGGAGCTGCTCTGAATGGTAGGGATCCTGATAGGCATGGCGGGAAGGGGAAGCATACGGTTCGGGCCTCCCTTGCTCGAATGACCTCCTGTCGACAACGACGTCTCTGTAGTCATCCCTGGTGTGCACGGGCTGACGGCGGTGATCCTGTGCGTACTCGATATGAGGCTGAGCTGGGACACGGCGGTGATGGTAGTCGTCTTCGTAGCGGTAAGCTGGCTGAGGAGGTCGGCGATAGTCGGGTGGTGGAAGAGGAGGAGCAGCACCGCCGTACGACGGAGCGGTGGAGTAGGCAGGATGGACTCGTTCAGGCAGGCGACGATCGTACGTCTGCTCCGGGTACGCCGTGTCGTAGGAGCGCGACGGAATGGAGCTCTTGAGACTTCTCTCGTATGGAGGATAACCGTCCGAGGGATACGCGGCTGGACGTCCAGCGCCACCGTAGCGGTAGGCAGAACCTCGATCGTCGCCGCTCATTGCCTCGACGCTGTGCGAACGAGCTTGATGAACGATCGATGAGTGCGCCTATCTTGCGAGTGAGCGAGATTTTGAGTAAAATGTCGCAAGCACCGAGCTGGTGAGCACAGAAACGGTGCTGGTCGCTTCGCCTGTTGTTTGCGAGAAGCGGAGGCGTGTTGCTGAGGATCGCTTGTGAAATTGCCGAAATGCAACAGACGCCGCAGCGGATGTACCACCTTAGACCTCAACGGACGAACGAATGCTCGTAAGCGTGGTGTGTGCTTGCCCTTGGGTGGAGTGCGAGAAGGTCGTAGAGGTGTGGACGGTGGTTCGCAAATGGACGGGTTGCTGCGCAGCGCGCCAATCTCAAGTGTGCGGTGTGAGTGTGGCGGTGTGAAGCAAAGCGGTGGTGTGAGGGTGCGAGGGAATGATGCTCCGGCCGAGGCGTGCAAATGTGACGAGAGCGGGATGTGCGGGCGAGCGAGCCTCTTCCGCCGCTCATACATGCGCAGCGATCGCTCAATTTGCTTTGCTTTGTTGGTTTTACAGTCAGCGAGCTGGACAGAGCGAGCTGGCGACTGGGCAAGCTGGCGAGCTGACGGCCTCTCTGTCTGGGCGCCGAGGGTCCCAGTATTTGACTGAGCTTCCGAGCTTGCTGTGGTTTAGACTCGATTGGTCGACGAATATTATCAATATCTCGCTGCAGCATTCCAAGAAAAAAAAACGGTATCCGCGACGCTCCTTCTAGTGGACTGTTGCCGCGAACACACGACTTAGCGCACGCTCGCTCGACTTTAGCTCTAGGGTCATCTTGTCTTTCGCGAACGCGGCCTTCCTCTCGTGGCTTTGCAGGCAGGAAGCAGACATGTCATTGATGCGTTTGGCCGACTCTTGTTCGGTCTGTCCGATCTCCACTCTGAACGGCAAGTGACTGCAACTGCAATGCGGAGGGCTCCTGCCGTGTGAAAAGAAAGGGTCGGGTCGAGTCGAGGTGCGGGCTGGCTCGATTTGACATTAGCGGTTTGGTGCGCTTGCCATCTACACGTCTCTCTCTCCCCTCATTTCTTTATTGGCGCCTGCCCTTTGATCATCATCTCAATCTCGCGTCGCTCCGTCCAAGTGGCGCCGCTCCGTTGCCTTGAAATTGGCTAACATTGGAACCATCGGAAATTTCACAGGAGGCAAAAACAAGGGGAAAAAAGGGAAAGGAGGCTCGAGAGTCGAGGGTCGGATTAGGAAGAAAGAACAAGTGCTGCACAGACCTGAAACGACGGATGCTCTGAGACATCAATGAAGAGCACTACGGATCGATGCCGATGGCGCTGCAATGAGCTCGATGCGACAGGCAGCCGACAGCGCTTCTCGTCTGCTTTGAAGATAGGTGGAAAGCAGCACCTTGGACCCTTCACATCAAGTGGCCGAAGGGACCTGTCACGGTGAGTGCGCCGAGGGTGACTACGGCTGGCTTCGTGGTCCGATCGGGCTGCAGGTGGACGATCCTTTGTCGATCTCTCCTCTCCAGCTAAATTTCTTGTCGCTGGGTTTCATATTCTCGTAACGTATATCGCGCTTCGGACAGCCGCTGCCATGTTGCCTTTGCAGTGCGGGATGCGGGTGATGGTCAAATGTGCCTCGTCCTGGTCAACAGAGTAGCCTTTGACTGATCGGAACATCAAGCTCGTTGTCTTATTCGGTTTGCTTCTTGGAGCACCACGTTCCAACTGGAAAAATACAGGCTCGGAAAGGGGGTCCAAAAATTACCTGTTGTCAAGGATGCAAGTGTATCGGCTGATCACGATAGCATCGGTCGATGCTATTCGTCGATGTGAGACCGTTGTTTGCGAACATTGGTTTTTTATGCCGCACAGCTCGAGCGGGGCCAAGGACGAGACTCCAGAGCAGGCTTGTCGCTCCTCCCGAACCACGCAGGCAACGCAGAACGTTCCCCATGAACAGCAAAGTGTAGACACAAAGCATTCTTCGTGCGCTTTCACGCTAGTTGAATGAGCAGCGCAACCCCAGAGGCCGATGCACCGTATCATGGGACGCGCATGCCGGTCGCCGACCCAACACCGCCAAATACCTCATACCCCATGGAGCAGGAAAGGTGCCTGGCGTGCTGCTTGTTGGCGACCATGAAGCAGAGCCAGAGCCGGTCCACATTTGCAAATTCAGAAGAGCAAGACAGAACGGCGAGGCAGAAACGCGAAACGAACATCACCGGGCGGACGGGTCGAGGCCTTGGCTCGTCGGATGCGGCTTTGCGAGCCGAAGCTTTCGTCATCGGACTGTCATGGATAGACACCATCTCAATCCAGAAGCACAGCCTTCCGCCGGCCCATGTACGCCGCTGTTGTCATTTATGCATTGTTGATTCGGGTGGCAGACGTGCTAGCGAGCACGGTGAAGGCTTTGCACAATCCCCTAGGGCAGCCACAACGTCCGTGCACGGCGGAACGTCCTGAAAAGCGAGATGACAGGTCACGCCGACCATATCGAAGCAGCACAGTATTATAATACCAACTCTGTGACCACTCGGAACTCGCTAAAAGCGTTTTAGCGCGAAATGTCAGCCGCAACGTGACGACGGTCCACCGTAAAGCAAGAGCGCAAGAGCACGGGTGGAGGATGGCAAGCGCACGGTTCATCAGCAGGCGCTACTGGAGCTGCCGCCGTTGTGATTTCTGGGAAAGGGGTTGAAAAAACAAAGCGCACGCGGCTCTGATGCCTCGTCATCGGTTCTTTGCGGCTCGGAAAAGTCCTTTCGTAAAGTCACACACACAAGTCCCGACCCCTTGCCTGCGTTTTCAAAGTGGCAGCTGCAACCTCGCTGGGGTCTGGAACTCTGACCTGCAGCGTCGTTGCTGCTGCTTCGTTGTGTGCAGCGGTTTGACAGCTTATGTACCGGTGACTCTGTCTCGCAGTGTCATAGCTGCGGGGTCGACAGCTGAAGAGCTAGCTCGCATCGATGACCTAGCGCGACTTCTACGGTGGTTTTGAGCAGCAAGAGCTAGCCACACCTTGTCAGAAGAGCAATACAATGAGAAGTGCTTCTCGCACGCAGGCACCATGTTGTACGAAGACAGTTCCCGTCCCACCGACCGGAGCCCATCCTGATCTAAGGTCATGGTTGCAGTGGGCTCTGGTGCCCACTGTCTGACGGAAACCAAGCAGCTGAGCGATTCATTGATTCGGAGAGAGAGAGCAGAGGTTGTTGTTCTAGCCTCTCTGATGGAATTTGATACTGAGAGACAACCGAAGCACGGAGGCATGGCACGCACGGTTGGTCCCCCTGTATGCAAATATCAAGGACGAAGTACAGCAGCCGCAAGGCAGAACACCAATACGACGCCCCGAAGTGCTCGCTTCGGCTAGGTCTAGATTGCAGCACGAGGCCTCTCAGAACGTCACTTTGACCGCCGATGAGGCAACCAGGCACGCGGCCGCGCACGGTGCAACATGAGCTGTCATTGGCACCACAGCAGCCTGTTTGTGATGCTCGCACTCGACCGCCGTCTTACCCAGGACTAGAATGCCCGTGCGTGTCTGTGCCTGTGCCGCACTTGCTCCTGTTGAATCTGATCCAGATCAAGAATGACTGAACACGGAAGCATGGCGGTCGCAGCTTTCCAGGGGCGTCGCTGAGGGCTTGGTGAAACTATATAAACGGCTCTCTAGGTCGGTCATACTCAAGTACGGCTTCTACCTACCAACTCCACCACACCCATCTTACCCATCACACTTGTAAAATCCCACGACAATCGAAATGGAAGGCTTCATCAACAAGGCTAAGGAGTTTGCCGGCTCCCAGCAGGGCCAAGACCTGATCAACAAATACTCTGGCGGTGGCAACAACAACAACAACAACAACAACTCGTCGTCTGGTGGATTCGGCTCCAACGACAACGACAACAGCTACGGCGGTAACAACAACAACAACTCCTCTTCGGGTGGCTTCGGCGGCAACTCGAACGACAACGATACATATGGTAGCAACAACAACAACTCGTCCAGCTACGGAGGCAACAACGACTCGGACAGCTATGGCTCGGGTGGCCGCGGTGGTAACAGCGGCGGCTATGGTGGCAGCAACGACAACGACAGCTACGGCTCCTCGGGCGGTCGCGGTGGCAACAGCGGCGGCTTCGGTGGCAACAACGATTCGGACTCGTACGGCTCAAGCGGTCGTGGAGGAAACAGCGGCGGCTACGGCAACAACTCGAGCAGCGACAGCTACGGCTCTGGTAACCAGAGCGGCGGCTACGGCGGCAGCAACGACAATGACAGCTACGGCTCCTCCGGCGGTCGCGGCGGCAACAGCGGCGGCTATGGTGGCAGCAACGACAACGACAGCTATGGCTCTTCGGGTGGTCGCGGCGGCAACAGCGGTGGCTACGGAAATGACTCTGGAGACAGCTACGGCTCTGGCGGACAGGGCGGCTACGGCGGTAACAACAACTCGTCGTACGGCAACAATCAGTCGAGTGACGACTACTAATTGCCTTTTGTGTCCAGTAGATGGCGCTAGCTGCCCCTCGCTTCTGTGATCTGTTAACCTGTGACTGTTGTATGCCATGTCTCGACGATATGAATGAAATGTGTCTTGCGAAACGATCGAGTCGTTTGTGTTGTCTTTTTCCCTGCATGTGACGTCGGTAGTGCCGACGTGATCAATTGAGACGACGAGGAAGAGCACATCAATCGATATCCACACCTAAACCATTGCGGACAAATTGAGCTTATTGTTCCCAGCTGTGGAACCATTGTGTTGTGCGAGCTGGGCTCAGACACACTCGCAAAGACTGTGGTATTACGCAGTCGCTCTCTCTCAGCTCCTTGTGATCAGTCTAAGGCAAACATGGGCGTGCGAATGCAGTCGGATGGGCCGACACCCATTTCGGGGGTCGAGGATGGCGTCGAACTTAAATTCAAAAACAGTGTCTCAGATGCGTTTTGACAGCTGCAAGGCTCCACGTTATCGGAAAAAATGGCCGAGGAGCGGTGCGTGGCTTTTTCATCGATTCTCACTGCTTTGAGACACGTTGGTTATCTGAATCACATCGGTCTGCGTTACCATCATCTTGATCACAATTAGCAGCGTGATACTTACGACAGATGCCTCTACATCTGCTGAATTGCAAAGATGCGCAGGTCGGCATCGCCTTCGAAAGCGAACCGTAGTTGGACTCCCAAACGAGCTGGTAGTTGCGACGCTTCTTCCTCTTCGTCTTCGGTGCTCAAAACGCCGTTCAAGCCTCTGAGTGGGCTTGAAGGTCGACGTAAGCATGCTGCCTTGCAGTCAGATTCAACCTCAAGCAGCAAGCCCGGCTCGGCTGTCGTCGCTGGCGGAAGCCCAGCTGCGGCCGCACGAGATATGCGCACGCGCACCACAACTGAGCTACTGGAAGAGATCGCCGACATGCAGATGATTCTTAGGTGAGCTGGCGCAAATCCCCTCTCCGCACCCCATCCTCAATTATAGCACTGACAAGTTCCCCAGATCGTCCTCTCTGCCACGGAGAGAGCAGCGACAAGCTCGTCGCCCACAACGCAGCACGTAAGCAAGCAGGACTGCCCGAACAACAACCCGACCAGATCGTGGCCGAATACATCCAGCTGCTGACGCAGTACAATCAAGTCAGAGACGCCGCACAGGTGGTGTTTGACAAGGTGAGCCCCATTGTGTTGGTTTTCCATCCTTGAACATGTTCTGTATGTTTGCGAAGCGGGCAACTGACACTTGGTGCTCTTGCGCATGAAAAGATCGCCGACATCGAACAGCTTCCTGCCAAAGATATTCATGCGAGGTATGGTGTCGGTGGTGCCGGTGGTGCCGGTGATGCGTCGGGGGTGATGCAAGGTCGAGGCTCGTTTCGTGGTGGGGTCTCATTCGGTATCTCTCTCTCTGCCTTGCGAAGGCTAGCAATCATTGGTTTTGTCGTTGTATCGCTTCTCATTTTTCGCATTTTTATCCGCATCCTGCAACAGCACCAGCATTCGCATCTTTGTAATAGCAACATCGCATTCGCAATCATCTCCGCAATCACATTTTCTCGAAAGTCCACTCGCTGTCTTTTGACTCTGCCCCGCTCCCTGACACCCTCTTAGGAGCACAAAAGCACACTCGACATCGCGCACAATGATATCTGTTCAGCATAACGATCAACATCCAAACCCGCAACGATCAGACCACCGCCGAGCCAGACCTCGCCTCGGCACCGCTCGCCGGCAACGGTGGGGGCCGAGCGCCGTAGCTCGGGAAGTTCCTTCTACTCAGCAAGAGACCCTTCAAGCTGCGGATCTCTGCTTTGACCTGACCCAGATCGCCCGACTTGGGACTTTCTGCTCCACTGCCCGCGTCGGTGGCAGCGGGCCCGAAGCGGAAGGCTCCTCCGCCGGTGTATGATGCGGAAGATGTGGCGGCAAATGCGTGGGTCGAGATGTCGGCGTTGAGGCTGACCAGGGTGGCTTTGAGGTTGGAGAGGCTGGTTGAAGAGGTGCCGATGGCAGAGGTGGAAGAAGAGGAGGATTGCGTGTGTTTGAGCTTCTTCTGGTAGGCGCCGTAGGGGTCAAACTCGAGGCCGTCGTCGTCGTCAGTGGCCGAAGCAGCGTCGGAAGAGTCGTCTTCCCATTCATCGGAGCCTGAGCCGGCGTCTGTGACGCTGGTTGCCCTTGCACCACGTGAAACTGGAGTCGGTACTGTAGAAGCTGAGGCGCTTGGTCGACCGGACAAGTCTCCCTTAAGCACCTCTGCAAGGCGAGCCATACTTTCGCGGATAGGCGTCATCAGATCGATTGGCTCCAGTCTCGCAGCCGCCGCTTTGACCTCTTCCGCTTCCCCTGTCGAACTCGCCTCTGAATCCTGCTCGGAGAGCAGAGGCGTCTTTGCATCCACCACTACATCCGTCCCCGGCATCACGACCTTTTCACTCTCGCTCCCATGCTGTGTCGACTTGACACCTTCCGCGTCATTGGTCGCGTCCACCTCGTCGTGAAAATGCACCTTCTTCAACACGCCTTTGAGCGGTGATCCCGCACTTGTAGCTGCTGCAGTTCCATTCTCATCCGCACCAATCTTAGCGTGTTGGACAGGAACGTACGTCGCTAGGCTAGCAATGTTGGTCCTCAGCTTGTCGAACAGCATAATGTGATGCTTGAGAACGATGCTGCGAGCATCAAACATGGCGGTAATCTTGGGCAGGATGTAGGCTCGATACGACGAGACCAGGATTGCGGTGAGTCCGCCGCTGAGCATCATCATGTAGCTCAACGTGCGGAAGAACTGCAACAGCACCTGGTAGCGTGTGAGTGGCGAAGCTGGTGCAGGCTGGCCGTGCTGCAAAGTGTGTGCTGGTGAAGTCGAATGCGCAGCTGGCGGATCGTAGTACAGAGCCAGCGGAGAGTTCGGATAGGACTTGGGCGGCGGCACGAGTGTATCCGCATTGATGGGGTCGTCGAATTGGCGTGCTGCGATCTCGAATGGGTCCATCTCCCCAGAAGGTTGTTGTGCTGGAGTCGAGCCAGGATCGAGCCGAGCGACGGGTGAAGTGGCATCTTGGAATGCACGAGTGATCTCGTCTTCCGTTAAACCCTTGGAGCGCAAAAACTCACGCTTGTCCTGCTCAGAGGCGGACTCCGAGATGTTGGCTGATGTGAGGAAGCGCGTTGCCTGCGCGAGGATGTGTGACCTGTCATCTGCGGACTGTAAAGAGAGAGAAGACGGGCCAGCTGATGAAGAGGAGGATGATGACTCCGCGACTGCGCCCTTGCTATCGTCGTCCGCCATGGTGGATGGCTAAGGACAACCACAACGACTCGAGATTCGATGTGACCAAAGGCGGACCACCTTTGAGCTCTTCTGTGGCAGTCGGTGGTGTGCAATGTATATCGTGTCGATGAAGCTGGTACGCTTTAGATGATGGCGGCGGGAGGGGTGAGTATGAGCAAGGATAGCAAGCAAAACCCTTGAACCCCGCAACAGCGCCGGATAAGTCGCCAAAGCTGAGCAGCTGTGACGGCTGTGGTTGAAAGACAAAAGACCGGTCTGCCGGCTCTATATGTGAGCGTCTCCCAAACCCGTCAATTTCTCGCGCGAGAAGAAAAATAATGGCTCCACATGCTAACGCTCAAACTAAGGCACCAGCAGCAACATTCTTTCGACGTCGACACCTAATCATTTTCACAGTCGCTACACGACGGCTTGCGAATGTTCTACCGTCTGGAATTAGAGATTGGAAACACAAAAGGTCGCAGGTGGTCAAGATAAGATGCAAAAGCAACAGAAACACCGGGAAAAAGGTCTCTTGGTCCAGGACAAGAGAAGAAAGGAAACGAATTCGCTGATACAAAAAAGACCTAATAGTCGCAAGTCTAGGCTTGCACTTGGGCACCCTCCGAATCGTCACGCTTCTTGAGCACAAGCTTCTGACCGTTGGTGATGCGCCTCCAGACGTCGTGAACATCGTCGACGACGGTCTCAAAGTGCGAGGTGGCGTCGTAGGAGCGTGTGATAAAGATATTGTCCTCCTTGCCGCCGTCGATGGGCTCCTCGATGGGGCTGATGGCGACAAACTTGTCAAGGATGGGACCGAGCAAGTCGAGACCCGGTCGAAGCTCAAGTTCAGGCTTGTCCGTCTCGACAATGGTCGAGACTTGAGCGACGTAAAAGTCGCGGGCCGCAATGTTTTGCGCGCTCGAGACCTCGGAG
The DNA here is from genome assembly GCA_928852645.1 of Mycosarcoma mackinlayi. Taxonomy (NCBI): domain Eukaryota; kingdom Fungi; phylum Basidiomycota; class Ustilaginomycetes; order Ustilaginales; genus Mycosarcoma; species Mycosarcoma mackinlayi. The sequence goes on along the minus strand of CAKMXS010000060.1, from coordinate 5,947 downwards.
ATGTAAATGTCGTGCTTGCGGCCCACCTGGTTCTGAGGGATGATGAGCTGAACCGAGTCTGAGTTGTCCGTGTTGGGGATGGGGTGTTTGAGGATGCAGATGGCACGCACCACCTTGCCTGTCTCGCGCACCTTGTCCTTGCCAGCGACGCCGTTACGGAAGTAGCTGGGGTCGCCAATCACCATGTCGGCCTTGACCGTCTCTTCGCCGCTGCGGACACCGACGAATTTACCCGTCTCCTCGTCGACCACAATCTCATCGACAGGCTTGTCGAGCATGTAGGTACCACCATAGATGGCCGAGAGACGAGCAAATGCCTGGGGCAACTCGCCGAGACCGTAGAGCGGGTAGATGTAAGGCGATTTGCCGTAGCGTGCCATGGAGGAGGTGTAGAGGATGATGCGGTCGTAAGTCTCGCGAGCGGGGCGCTGGAGATACGAGTCGTCGAGGTGAAGAGCCATCGAGTGACCGATAAAGTCCTTGGTACCGGGCTCGAGACCAAAGTAATCAAAGACCTTGACCATGGGGTCCGAATCGAGGTCGAGGGTTTGGTGGGTAGCAGGGTCGGCGTCGCGCCAGTTCTGAATAAACTCGAAGAACTTTTTTGCTCGACGCTTCTCAAAGAGACCCATGAGCGATGAACGAACGGCTTCCATCTCGGTGGCAGGCACCTTTGCGATCTTGCCGTCGCGGTAAACGTAGGAAGCGGCGATCTGCTTGAACTCGAGGTAGCGGGTGACGTCGGTGTGAACGAGCATCTGCGTGAGCTCACCGTTGGCCATGATGAGCTTGGGGATGAGATCGACGGCCCAGTCGCGGTCACGACCCCAGTCCTTGGGAGGCTCGGCTCCGGGACGGAACTTTTCATAGAGCTGTGTGAGGTTGAGCGAGGCCATCTCGCCACCGTAGACCTGACCGCGGTCGATGTGGAGAACTTTTTTTGCCGTCGACAGACAAGAGTGCAGAAAGCACACATTCGGTCACACCGGTGCCGAGGATGACGGCGTCTGTGATGGTTACAAGAGGACGAGGCCGAGGCGGTAGCAGACGGGTCAGTCGAGCTGGACGGGCATTTGGAAATACTTGCTTGACGATAAGATATCAAGACTGAAACTCACCGTACTTCTCATCCATGATGCCGTTCGAAGTTGTGCTCGAGATATGATTCAGGTAAGGTGGTGTGGGGAGGTGGAACGCGAGAGGGATGCAAATGTGTGTTTTTGCGCCAACGAGATAGATGATGCACGGCAACGACGAATGCAAACTGGCTGCGTGTGTACGGTGTGTGTGTGTGCGAGTGTGTTGCTCTCTGCTTCTGCGTTGCTGCGTCCGCGTTTGCTCCACACAGCTGCGAACACAGACACGCAAGACGCTCAGATCGTATCGCCCTGTGCGCGAGAAAGGAGAAAAGTAATGTTAGAGCGCGATTCCGCGCACAATCTATCAATCTCCGAAACACGGGCCAAAGAAGAGACAAATTCGCTTCACTCGCTTGCGGGGTGTGTGTGTGTTGGTCTTTGGGGCTGTGGGGTTTGCGTTGTCGCAGTGCACAGACAGCCAAGGTAGCTAGCTGTTCAGCTTCCTCACGCTCTCTCTCTAATTTCGACTGAGCCAGGCGTCGATTCTGACGTGGCTCTCGATGCTCGATGCTTAGAAGAAAGGGTCCAAGCTGCCATCTCGACCTCGATCGTCATCATTCTCTGTCTCATTCCACATCCGTCTAGCTGCCGGTTCGAGTCCTGAACTTCACCAAGCTTGTCCAGGCGCAGACCATCAGGATGTCGACATTCTAACCAAAGTGTAGCCACCACACAGCACCGTTGCGGGACGGCATTGAACGCCAAGACAGAGGCCAATCACCAGCAAGAGCTTGTGCGGATCAACTACGAGTATGCTGCGCGAAGCCTTCTACTACCTCCTCGGAGGCGTCACCTTCCTACCCCTCTGCCTTCTCGCTATCGTGCTGCATTTCTATTTCAACGTACCTTTGGAACAGCAACCAGGCCCACCGAGCATAGATGCCGATGTCGAGCTGACCCACGAGAAGAAGCTCGCAGCCCTCGACCTTGCTGCACGCAACGCTGCCATCCATGCAGAGATCGACAAAGGCCAAGGGCAAGGATCACCCGCAAGGCGATGCCACCGCCCCTCCCACCGCAAAGCGTCTCGGGCCAGGTCCAGCTCCCTCATCGGCTCCCAAACCTTTCTCCTCAGGCTGGCTTACCGTTCGTCCCACTTTCGAGCCTGACAAAGATGCTGCGGCCTCAAATACTGCCGCAAACACTCCACCGCCATTCCTGCTTCATTGATTGACAGCGAGTCGGACGCCAGCCGCGCTCACTCCGACGATGAAGCCGCTCCAGCAGACGATGCGGATGCAGCAAGCATATCCTCAACCATCGCTAATTCCAGACTCCCCGCAGCCAATGCTGGGTCTGGCTATATGTCGCAAATGTACAGAGGCATCCAAAACTACCGTATAGCCAGAGTAGGAGCCAAGAAACCCGCCAACGATACTGCGGCGGCTCGCTCAGCGTCCACCTCTGCCTCTTCCAATGCAACCCCCTACAGGAACTGCCGGCAAAGAGAGCTTCTACTGCATCCTCAAATCTCCTATTCTCTATCTCTATTCATCCGACGACATCGCCAACCCCAACACTGAATGCCACGCCGCCATCGACCTCCGCGGCAAGCGCGTCAGCATCTTTGTGGCTGGTCTTGGTGACACTCTTGGCGACCTCGACCCAGATCAGCCGGCGACAGCCTACCAAGCATCCAGCACTGACGATGAGCAACTCGGAGATGTAGCAGCTGATCACAAGGCATTCGATCCCAAGCAAGCCTGGAAGACGGCAAAGCGTGCCGTCGTCCGCGATGGAGAGCTCTTCATGAAGAGGAATGCGATTCGAATCGTCGGGACCGCCGTCGGCCGCAGTTCTACATCCACTCGCGCCTCAAGATCGAGCCGCAGAAGGCCGCAATGGTTCCTCTTTTGCAAAAACAATTACGTCATGGAAGATTGGTACCATGCGCTGCTCCAAGCTTCCCTTATGCCTGAGGCGAGTACAGCCTCGCAGTCATCCAGTGATAGCCCCGTAGACCCGCTATCACGCCTCTTTGGCAAGCTCGATGATCCTATCGGCCCGACATTTTCACAAGAGGACATGGCTTCGCTTCTTGTCTCGCTCGACAGTCTCCCAGATCCGCTTCCACTGCGCTGGCTCAATGCCCTCGTGGGTCGCATCTTCTTCTCAATCTATCGCACCGCATGGCTCGAAGACTACATTGTCTCCAAGATGATGAAAAAGCTGAATCGCGTCAAGACGCCTGGCTTCCTCGGCGACATCCGGGTCGTAGAAGTCGACGTGGGCCGTCGCGCTCCCGGCTTCAGTAGACCCATGCTCAAGGCTCTTACAAGTGAAGGAGAGGCCAGCATGGAGGTCGCGCTTCATTACGTTGGCGAAATCCGCATCACCATCTCGACCACACTCACGCTTTCCCTCGGCTCTCGTTTCAAGCCATACAACATTCCCATCGTGCTAGCGGTTGTACTGCGGTCGCTCGAAGGCAACCTGCTGCTTCACGTCAAACGACCGCCTAGCAACCGCCTCTGGTTTGGCTTCACCACCATGCCCAAGATGGAAATTGACATCGAGCCTGTCGTCAGCGAAAAGGAAAGTGCAGTGGGGCATGGTCACCAGACTCATCGAAAGCAGACTCAGAGAGCTTTTTGCAGGAGTCTATCGTCGTGCCCAACATGGATGACATTTCCCTTCTTTGACACGCGCTCGCTGCCACTGCGTGGCGGTATCTTTGCAGACGCTGCCAAAAAGTCGGATGTTCCCCGTGCCGAAAATCCGGACTCGGAAACCACAGCGGATCCAGCAGCGCCGACTGCATCGTCGACGCAGCGCACTTCGATGGTCGTCAAGACCTCCGACCTGCTAGCAGCCAACAAAGTGGGAAGTACGAGCGCACCTGTCTCTAGTACCGCCACCCCGTCGAACTCTCATCGGCCAAGCGAATTGCATGACGCATTCGCCGACGAGGACGCGAGAAGCAAGCGCTATCAATCCAGGTGCTGCGTCCAGCACCGCTCTTCGCAATCGCAAAGGCGGATCTGAGCCTTCAACAGCCGCTAAGGATTCTTCCTTACAGGCCGCCCCGCACTTCTTCGCCTGCCGCTGCTGGTCTAAGCGATCTCTTGAACCGAGACCTTGCAGCAGGCGGTGGCACTGGCGCGTCGCCTCCCCGGCAGGACGCGCAGGGGGTGGCAAGCGCAGGACATGGTTTTGGAGCCGGTCCCAAGTCGTCTGCATCCAGCATCAGCTCGTCGTCTGGTCTCTCGACGCTCGGCTTGGGTGCTGCTACCCTCAGCGGAAGATCGACACGTGAGCAGAGCAGTCTGGCACTTGGCAACGCCAGCATTGAACGTCCTTTCCAGCGTCCTCACTCGACCAACAGTTCCGCCAAAAGCGAGTCGGCACTATCTGTGGCCGGCGACGCATCCCACGCGATCAGTATCTGATCATGCGGCTCGCTCCAACATCCGTCAATCCACCACAGCATCGTCGGCAAGCGACATCGGACCTACGGAACAGCAGACACAGGCAGTCATTATCCCGTCCGCTGTAGTTGATGTTCGTGCACACTCGGCGAATTCGAGGCGATACGATGCTGGAAAGCTCCGTCGACAGTCTCAAACCAAGCAAGTCCCCCCTTCGCTGACCGTCTCAAGAGCCTCCGAGATCGGGCTTCCGCTCGGAGACGCTGAGAGTTCTGCTGCGTCGATTCGCAGTACCAGAGTGACACTGGAGACGCCATCACTGCACGACGGCGACCGTGAACAGGATCTTGTCGACAGCCCTTCCAGCCTCTCACACAGCGCACGGTCGTCGATTCGTAGTCTCAGATCCCGATGCTGTCGCTCCGGTCGCGACCCCGGCTGTTCCTGTTGTCTCGACATCAGCAGGCTTGACAGATGCGCCCAGCGAGCCCACTTCCCAGGCGCTTCACGCCTAAGCCCGGGAGGCCCTGAGCAGCAAGACTTCCGTGCTGGCATGTCGAACGCCTCGAACCGCCTCGGCGCAGGAAGCCATGCCGCCGCCTCCTCCGCCGCGCAAGACAATTGTCGCCAGTAGAGAGGACCGGCCCCGTTCCGCTTCGCCAGGATGCCACCTCTGCTCTTTCCAGCGTGCGGCGCCAGCCGGGCACGGTGTCGGTGATGCTGAACGTGGATCGAACGAAGGTCCAAACGCGCTTACGAGTTTCGCTGCTGCCATGCTGTTGACCTCTTGGAACAAGGCCAAGGCCAGCATCGCAGGCAAAGAATCAAGACAGGCCGCGGCGCGCTCGTTGCAAGGACGCCATCAAGCGTGGATGGGCAAACTGGAACCCTCAAACGTGCCGAAGCACGACGCGGCAATCCGGCAGACGAGGATGGCGCACGAGCCGTACGACCATGCTGGTTGGACTCGGTCGCGATCCGAGTCGCTTATCGCTCGTGCTCGGTCGGTCCGCGTGGATGGCCAGCAGTCCACCGGACCCGACAAGCTTCGGCCCTAGGCTTCGACAAGTCCAGTCCGGAAACCACGCGCAGCTCGGGTCGTGACAAGAAGCACACCTCAACAAGCTACTATGCCAGCGTACAGTCGAATCTTACCAGCACGGACGACGATAATGCCAGCGTGCACTCCAACTCGAGCAATCGACAACCTTATCGCGAGCTGAGGGCCTCGAGAAAGTACGCGGCTTTGATAGCAATATGGCTGACCGTGCCGCTTTGAAACTCTCCCTCCAAACTTGCTCAGCTGCGTCCATCTCGGCTGCCCCATCCACAAAGTCTGCCAGTGATGTGGCCAGCTGGTCTGGCAAATGGGATGCCGATGTTCCCTCGTTGACGCCACCAGCGCTCGCTTTCGCAATGACCGTGACGAGGAACTGGGTC